>CAKXYY010000008.1:239089-546591 GCA_935541525.1 Dujonia railenensis | reverse complement strand
ATTGTTTTTCCATTTTTCCGTTAATACGCCTTTTTTTTTTTTTTTTTTCTTTATTTTTTTCCTTTTTTTTTTTTTTTCTTTTTCTTTTTTTTTTTTTTTTTTTTTCCTCCTATGGGCACAGTGTCTTTGCAAATCAACATGGTCCCTGTAGAGTTAGAAAGATTTTCTTTTATTCAACCCTTTTTTTTTTCAATCTTTTTTTCCTTTTCCTTTCCTTTCCTTTCTTTATTGGCTTGTAGTCTTTTAATCGTATAATTATGTCTACTACCACACTTTCCAACCGTGGAACAAAGGAAAAGATCCCAAGTAAGAATCTTACCACTATCGATACTTACGGGAATACCTTCAAAGTTCCAGATTACACCATTAAGGATATTCTTTCTGCTATTCCAAAACATTGTTATGAAAGATCATTGCTTTACTCCTTACACTTTGTAGCTAGAGACATCATTGCGATGTCTATCATCAGTTACGTTGGTCACAGATTCATTCCTCAAGTCGAGTTTGCCGGTTACGAACAATTGTCCACCTTAGTGCGTGGTGCTCTTTGGTTTGGTCAATCTTACCTCATGGGTCTCTTTGGTTTCGGTTTATGGATTTTGGCCCATGAGTGTGGTCACGGTGCCTTTTCTGATTACCAGAACGTCAATGACGTTGTCGGTTGGGTGTTACACTCATACTTGATTGTGCCATACTTCTCCTGGAAGTTCTCCCACGCTAAGCATCACAAGGCTACTGGCCATTTGACCAAGGATATGGTTTTCATCCCATACACCAAGGAAGAGTTTGTTGAAAAGTCTGGTTTCGATAAGGTTTCTGATATTATGGAAGATTCTCCAATTTGGTCGTTCACCGTGTTGGTTTTCCAGCAATTGGCCGGTTTACAAACTTACCTACTCATCAATGCCACTGGTCAAAGTTACGAAGGTTACTCCAAAATTGGTAAGTCCCACTATACTCCATCGTCCCCTGTTTTCGATAAGAATCAATGGTGGTACATTGTCCTCTCTGATATTGGTATTCTTTTAGCCTTTACTGGAGTCTACCAATGGTACAAGATTTTCGGGTTCCACGCTATGTTGATCAACTGGTTCTTACCATGGTGTTGGGTCAACCATTGGTTGGTTTTCGTCACCTTTTTACAACACACTGATCCAACCATGCCTCATTACAGAGATTCTGAGTGGACCTTTGCCAGAGGAGCTGCTGCTACCATTGACAGAGACTACGGCTTTATCGGTCAACACATTTTCCACGACATTATCGAAACTCATGTGTTGCACCATTACGTCTCAAGAATTCCATTCTACAACGCTAGAGAAGCAAGTGCTGCTATTAGAGAAGTCATGGGTGAGCATTACAGATACGAAGGTGAGAATATGTGGTTTTCTTTATGGAAGTGTATGAGAATGTGTCAATTCGTTGATGATGACAAGGATGATTCCAAGGGAGTCATGATGTTCAGAAATGTCAATGGCGTGGGTCCAGTGAAGCCAAAGGATTGATTCCATTTTATTGTATAGTATTTATTTTCAGCTTTCATTTTTATACTTCATATTATGCATTTTAGATAAATTATAAGGGTTGTAGATCAATGAATCAATGTAAGTCATGAAAATTAAGAAGAAACGAAGGATCCGAATATTGGGACCTACTATACATATAATTTCCAGAATTGCAACATTCATGTCGAATATTATTTTATGCCCCAATCCCGACCATTTGAAACATTTATTGTTTAAATTTCGATAAATTGCAATGAAAAGCTAGTGGAGACTTCCATCACATTCATAAAGCAGCCACACAAATAAAGAAAGCCTGGTACCAGCCCATTCGTGGTGACACAGCTGCCTACACTCCAGCTCCATTGGCGCAAGAAGTTGCAATTCGATGCCATGATCCAATCCTGCATATAAACCGGTTCATGCACAGTCGAAATTTTTCACCTAGTCGATACATCGTGGTACATCTCGACAGGCTAGAGGTCGTACTGGTTTAGTTTCACAGGTTATTGGCGTAATGTTCGGGTATTTAAAGGGAGGAGCAGGCTCTTTAATCAACGCGCCTAGATTGGTTGCAAAAAACGCACTTGTTTTCAACGCTAGTCGCTCACGTTTGTTCCATTCAAGTCTTCCGAAGCTCAGTGCTAAGGTACCGGAAACTTATGAGGAAGAAAAGGTCTACATTGATGAGTTAAATAAGACTTTGACCCCTGCGGATGTCAAGACGTTGACAGGTATGAGAAATATCGGGATTTCTGCCCATATTGACTCTGGTAAGACCACTTTCACCGAGCGTGTGTTGTTCTACACTGGAAGAATTAAGGCTATCCATGAAGTCAGAGGTCGTGATTCTGTTGGAGCAAAGATGGACCATATGGACTTAGAAAGAGAGAAGGGTATTACCATTCAATCTGCTGCTACTTACTGTTCTTGGGATAAAGATGACAAATCGTACCATTTCAATTTGATTGATACTCCTGGCCATATTGATTTCACTATTGAGGTGGAAAGAGCCTTGAGAGTTTTAGATGGTGCTGTCTTAGTGGTGTGTGCTGTCTCCGGTGTCCAATCTCAAACTGTTACCGTTGATCGTCAAATGCGTAGATACAATGTACCAAGAATTACCTTCATTAACAAGATGGATAGAATGGGATCCGATCCATTCAGAGCCATCGAACAGATTAATCAGAAATTGAAGACTCCAGCTGCTGCCATTCAAGTCCCTATAGGAGCTGAGTCTGAATTGAAGGGTACCGTTAACATTATCGATAGAGTATCCATTTACAATGAAGGTCCACAAGGTGAAACTCTCAGAATTACAGAAGAGATTCCAGAAGATTTGAAAGATTTGGTGGAAGAGAAGAGATCTCTTTTAATTGAAACTTTGGCTGATGTCGATGAAGAGATGGCCGATATTTATCTAGAAGGTGAAGAACCAACTGTTGAACAGATCAAGGGTGCTATAAGAAGAGCAACTATTGCTAGAAGATTCACCCCTGTTCTTATGGGATCTGCTTTGGCTAACAAGGGTGTTCAACCAGTTTTGGACGCCGTTGTTGATTACTTACCACAACCAAATGAAATTTTGAATCGTGGTTTAGATGTTACTGACCCATTAGATGAAAAGCCAGTTAATTTGGTTCCATCTTCAACTGCTCCCTTTGTTGGCTTGGCTTTCAAGTTAGAAGAAGGTAAGTATGGTCAATTAACATATATCAGAGTTTATCAAGGTAAGTTAAAGAAGGGTGCTTATATGAACCATATCAAATCTGGTAAGAAGGTTAAAGTATCAAGATTAGTGAGAATGCACTCTAATGACATGGAAGATGTTGATGAAGTTGGTGCTGGTGAAATTTGTGCCACTTTTGGAATTGATTGTTCTTCAGGTGATACATTTATTGGCCAAAACAACGAGCAAAAGATTGCCATGAGCTCTATGTTTGTACCTGATGCGGTTATTTCTTTGTCCATAACGCCAAAGAACAAGGATAACGGTAATTTCTCGAAAGCCATGAACCGTTTCCAAAAGGAAGATCCTACGTTCAGAGTTAGATATGACCCAGAATCCAAGGAAACTGTTATTTCCGGTATGGGGGAATTGCATTTAGAAATTTACGTTGAAAGAATGAAGCGTGAATACGGTGTTGAATGTACCACTGGTAAGCCACAAGTTGCCTACAGAGAAACCATTACTGCACCAACCACATTCGATTACACACACAAGAAGCAATCTGGTGGTGCTGGTCAATTCGGTAGAGTCATTGGTGAAATGAAGGCCATCGAAGGTGAAAACAGCTTCACTCACCATGTTGTTGGTGGTAAAATCAGTGATAAGTTCTTGTTTGCCTGTCAAAAGGGATTTGAAGATTCGATGGAAAAGGGTCCATTAACTGGACACAAGGTTTTAGGTGTTCACATGCACATCAATGATGGTCAAACCCATCTTGTTGATTCTTCCGAATTAGCTTTCAGAGCTGCCACCAATGGTGCCTTTAAACAGGGGTTCTTGAACGCCAAGCCTGCCCTTTTAGAACCGATTATGTCTTTGGAAGTTACAGCTCCAAATGAATTTCAAGGTGCTGTTGTGGGATTAATTAACAAGAACGGAGGAATGATTTTGGAAACAGTCAACGGACAAGAAGAGTTCACCGTTACCGCTGAGAGTTCGTTAAACTCCATGTTCGGGTTCTCTACATCCTTGAGAGCCTCCACGCAAGGCAAGGGAGAATTCTCATTGGAATTCCTCAAATACAGTCCATGTTCTGCACAGTTGCAGAAGGAATTGATAGCCGAATACCAAAAGAAGTTGAAGGAAAAGAGTTAGAGAAAGAAGAATGTACAAAAACTTGAAATATCTCCATGTATATAGGTTTAGAAATATTTTATTAAGTATTATTAATGTTATTATCATTATTATTATTGTTCCTGCTGTTCCTGCTATTCTATAGTGCTATAATGACAGACTCAGTAACCAGTAGCGCAGTTGTACATATGGCAGACACAACCTTGCACCCCGCAAGTTATTCAGAACAACACTAACATTCCTCAAATCTTTTTTCAGAGATCCTACACCGTCTACGACTACACTCTCTATGTTTCCTTCTTTCAAATTATATGAACGTAATCATTAAAAAACCTACTTTATGATACCCTCAAACTAATAAAAACTAAGAATACACACATGTTCGATGTAAATATTTATAAATGTATTTTTTCTTTGGTGGTTTCGATATACTTAAGCCTTGGCAACAGCCTTTCTAACAGCAAATCTTCTTTGTTTCTTTAATACTAAAACTTGGAATCTTTCAAAGTCGGTTAATTGTGATCTTCTTTCCTTAGCAGCTAACTTCTTAGCCCAGGCAGTGGCAGCCCATTTAGAGTCAACTTCGGCAGCAGCCCACTTCTTTTCGACAGTACCGGTTCTGGCACCTCTTGATAAGTTTGGTACGACAATAGGAGTCAAGACAACCTTAGCTAAGGCAATAGCTTGTCTTTGGATTTTTGGTCCATCAATCAAAACTCTCTTTTGATCGATAATTTCGACGATGGTGGCTAAGTCCTTGTTGTCAATCAAGACAACACGTCCTAACTCAACGAATCTCCAGTTGGCAGCTTTAACGGTGGAGTATGAAGACATTTGTGCTATATTACGTTGATACTAACTCTTGAAAGGTGATTAAAAAGGTATACTGTAAATTTTTTTTTTTTGGTACAGTATGCACTTGCACTTTGAAAATTTTCGGAACCCTCAATGGAGAAGGTTTGAAGATGGTACTGCATAGGGCGAATGACTGGTTCTAAATTGGAGTTTTTGCGTGCGCGGCACGGGAAACTTGGAGCCTGGATGTCACATGATAAAGAGAGGGTGGAGCCCTAGGACGGGGTTTTCAGTGCGAGTGCTCTGGTGTGGTGGAGCTAGGAGAGTGAGACATTCAATGCGATAGAGCGCATCCGCTGGCTGCAGAGAAGACACGGAGCGTATGTGCAAGATCGAGAAGAGCGACCTCTGAAAATTATACTACATAAGAAGCAGCCGATGTGCTACCATGATAAATACCCATTGGCTTTTTCTTAACAATTCGATGATTTTTATTGAAAAGAGGTCGGAATTGCTTTGGCCATTGAGGTCGATGGCGTAACGGTACCGTAAGTCACCTGAACAGAGTATTATTTTCCACCGTGTTTATGAATTACTATGGTATAACAAGACCATCGAAATCTCGTTTTGATTTCTTGATATAGCGTTTTAATTCATAAATTGGAACGCCTGGTTCAGAAGAACAACCAAAAAAACGAAGAGAGCGTGAGAGTGCGAGATTTAAGTGATGACCCATAATTTGCGTTCTAGAGTTGCAAATTCGAGACATGCCTAGTTTCATTATGGATTTGTAACAGCATGCGACCAATATCATGTCTGATGAATCCTCTCACTCTCTGAAGCTGGCGTAACTCTAAGAATCATGGAAAAAAAATACGATACTGTGCCAAATAGAATGTAATCCTCTTCTCTACTCTAGCTCATTGCTAATTCTGCTCATACTACTGCACTCTAATCAAAAAGAACGAAGTAAATTAATTGTCTACCAGATCTTGCTATCGGTGCCAGCCCGCCTCTACTATCTCTATCACATTGACTAACCACCATTCGCCATACCTGGCCCATTGCCTTTCGTACCACCACATGTTTTCTTCTTTGCATCCTGCATACAGACAACTCTCTTTCTTCAGTATGATTCATCACAAAAAACGGTAGTAGCTGCAAGAGGAAACACTCCTTACCTGCCCAGTGTCAAGAACTGCATGTATAGACATCTTTTCAGAGCAAAACAATCCGCTTACAGAAGAATGTCATCCAGTACCGCCAAAAAACCTTCTGTTCAACAGCCAGAATGGTTTCCTCCAACCAAGAAGTCCAATGAAGCTGGAGTCTTGAAACTTTACAACTCGTTAACCAGAACTAAGACCGAGTTTGTCCCATTGGTCCCTAACCACATCACCTGGTATTCGTGTGGTCCAACTGTCTACACCCACTCCCACATGGGGCATGCCAGAAACTACGTTTCCACAGATATCAACAGGAGAATTTTACAAGACTACTTTGGGTACAACGTTCAGTTTGTTCAAAATGTCACCGACATTGATGACAAGATTATCATAGCGGCGCGTCATGAGCATTTGTTTGAGAGCGAGATTGTAAACAAGTATGAAGGTGGAGTTACTTCAGAATTGGTAGACTTGGTTAAGACCGCCTTGTCTTTGTATATCAGTAAGAACTTGCCAGAGTTCAAATCGAGCTCAGAGGATAACTCTGGTTTCCTTGAATGGACTAAGTCAATTGATATTCAGGCGCAAGCTGTTACCATCCCCAAGTTTCCAATGTATGTTAAGGCTGCTTCTGATGCCCAATTAGCTTTAGACAATGTTCAATCTATTGAGACTGCTGACTTCTTCAAATCCGTCAAAGATGTTACCACGCCACACTTGGATTCCAAATTTGGCTCTGAAATCAACGACCCATCGATCTTTAGAAAGTTACCAAGATACTGGGAAAATCAATTTAATGAAGATATGAGTAAATTGAACGTGCTACCTGCAACAATTACTACCAGAGTATCGGAATACATCCCTGATATCATTGAGTTTGTTGAAAAGATTATTGCCAATGGATACGCCTATGCTACTAACGATGGCTCTGTTTACTTTGATACCAACAAGTTTGAAAACTCTTCAGACCATGCCTATGCCAAATTACAACCATGGAACAAGGGTGACATGTCATTAATTAACGAAGGAGAAGGTTCTTTGACTGGAGGGCAAGAAACCAAGAAAAACCCTGCTGATTTTGCTGTATGGAAGGCATCCAAGCCAGGTGAACCAATGTGGACCTCCCCATGGGGCCAAGGTAGACCAGGATGGCATATTGAATGTTCTGTTATGGCTTCTGATATCGTTGGCGAAACTATGGATATTCACTCTGGTGGAGTGGATTTGTGTTTCCCACATCATGATAACGAATTGGCCCAGTCTGAAGCTCATTTTAACAATAAGCAATGGGTCAATTATTTCTTACATAACGGTCATCTTCATATACAAGGTCAAAAGATGTCTAAATCCTTAAAAAATTTTATTACCATTGAGGAGGCTCTTGAGAAGTTTAATGCAAGACAATTAAGATTGGTCTTTGCAATGAATGCTTGGGAAAAGACTATTGATTTTAAGGATAGTTTTGTCAAGGAAGTTAAGGCATATGAGTCTACATTATCTAAATTATTTACCACGATCCGTGCCTTGAATAATGATTACAAATACGAACTGAGCTTACCAGGTTCATTTATTAGCAAAAGAGTTGGGCCAACAGAAAAACAATTGTACAAAGATTTAGCATCCACTCAGAGTGAAGTTCATGACGCATTATGTGATAATTTATCGACTCCACAAGCATTGAGATCAATTCAAGAATTGGTATCTAAAACTAACAACTATATTCAACAGACTAGTACGGGTAAAGTCGACTTAAGAATAGAGCCCTTGTTGGCTATAAGTAATTGGATTACCAAATTTTTAAACATTTTAGGGTTCGAAACAAGATCTGATGGCCTTGGATGGTTAGATGCTGAAGAATTATCGGGTATCGCTGAAACTGGGAACGGTTCAAGTTCTGTTGAAGAAATTGCCATGCCATATGTGAAGGCGTTATCCAACTTCCGTGATACCATTCGTAATATGGCGATTAATAAGGAAGAGTTATCTAAGATTTTATCAGCTTCGGACTCCATTAGAGCTGATTTGATAAAACTTGGTATATCATTAGATGATCGTCCTAATAACTTGCCTGCGCTTGTCAAGTTTTTGAATGCTAGTGAACAAGAAGATTTAATCAACCAGCAGAAGGAAAAGGAACAGGCCTTGTTGGAAAAGGAGAAGAAGAAGCAACTTCAAGCATTAGCAGCAGAACAGAAGGAGAAGGAAAGATTGGCTAAAATGAAGGTTAGCCCTATATTAATGTTCAAAGATGAGTCTTTGTATTCAGAGTGGGATGAAGAAGGTCTCCCAGTCAAGGATGTCAAAGGGGAAGAGGTCACCAAGAGTATGAGAAAAAAGCTTGCCAAACAACAGCAACAACAGAAAAAGTTGCATGAAGAATATTTGAAATCGAACAACTAAAACTATAAGTACAACATTTAGAATTTAATTTATAATTAATAATCAATATGTAACTTTCACCTTCGATAGTTGCAAAATTGTAAGCCCTCTGAAATAGCGTAGATGGATTATCAAACTAGATCACGTGAATGATCATGTGCTCTCACGGTTGTCTGAACACGAATTCAAAAATTTCACACCATTTGTGTTCAAAAACATCATTCCTACCCCATAGATTGGATCAATTTTTCATTCACGTTAGCAATTCAATGTATAATTTAGTTACTAGGTTGCAGACGGTTTCTAACCAAGCCTTATCAGCCACCGCAGTGGTGTCTGGAATAATCATCGTCTTGACTTTGATCCAACTCGTCATCTCTAATGTTTGGTCAATCGACACTACTAGTATACAAAATATAAAGCCCCTGGCTCTGATTAGAAATTCTTTCAACTACGGGTCTGTAAATAGAAAACCAAAGGAAAACTCCAAATTATCATTTGATTTGGATGCAGATTTGAGTCCATTGTTTAATTGGAACACAAAGCAAGTCTTTGTCTACTTAACTGCTGAGTACCCAGGGAAAAGTAGCGGATCTCTGAATAAGGTCACTTACTGGGACAAGATCATTAAGTCCAAAGACGAAGCTAAGTTACATTTGGCTAACCAAAAGTCCAAATATTCAGTGTGGGATGTTGAAAAGTCGTTCCGCGGTAGAGATGCTATCTTGAAATTAGAGTGGAACATACAACCTCATGTTGGTCCATTGATCTTTGGAGAAACGACTACTACGGGGACATTTACCTTTGCTGACCCTCCAAAGAAATCGTAGATTATATAGAATGAATAAAGAGTGGAAATCAATATGAAGAAACTTACAATGGGAATATAATATAAATATATCTGTAGATTTAGTTCTAGGTGAAGATCTAGATGTATGTATCATCTCTATGTGTCTATGTTGGTTAATATGTACAAGATATGTAATGCAATGGTAATTGTTTCATGGGCACGTTAAAGTTCACGAAATGTAATGTGCTGTGACGTGTTGGTTATCCTCTTGGATCTTTCTTAATGCCCTAAAAATTCTCTCTTGTTTACTTTCAAACGATTCTTGGAGTTCGCTAACCGGGGCAGGCTCAAGTTTATCAATAGCCCACATAAACTTCAGATACCGAAGGTGTCTTGCTTCTGCCATTAGTAAAAACTCTATGGTCAAAGGGTACTCGTCCATCAATTTGAACCATTCTTCTTTCAGACCCCCCAGCTCTACAAACATAAAGTGCTTGAGCCTGGAAAGTAAAAGATTAACATTGTGATTCTGTATGACTAGATGATTTTTCATGGGGTTAGGAGGTTTGAAAAATTCTAGGTCTCTCTTCAACAAGGTATCAATTGTTAAAGGATTGTTCTCCGAAAATTTTTTACTGAATGAATTTATCGCTTTTTGCAAGAATGCTTTTGAATTGACCAACTGCTGGGATTGATACTGCGCTAGTAAGTCATCCAATTTGATCATATAGAAATCCAAAACAATTGAGTATTTCTCTTGCAAAACTTGCTTTGAAATTGAATGATTCATAAAGACCATTAGTGCCTTAAGTATATACTGCTTTGCCTTTTCAGTTGCAACCAATCTCCAATTCTGGGTAGTTAAATAGTCTTCACAAATCCCCAATGCTCTTAAGAATCCATTTTTAGAAATCTCAGAGTGTTGTGGGGGAATGGAAACTAATAACTGCACCAATTTGTTGTAGACGAAAATATTTAATTTTATTTCTCCATTTTTCATTGGCTCAACAAGATCAACAATATCCCTAAAAAAGCTTTCATTGTCAATATTGTATGGTCTTACAATTTCGTAATCTTTCAACTTGGTTCCCAAGTAATACTGATAGCCAAGCTCTAAGTTAGTGGGGACAGAGACTTGCTTTCCTTGGTTTACTTCCTTCAAGTCAATGATGTAAGTATCTATAGTCGATTTCAAATCTTGCAAGATGTTCTGCGCAATGCTTTCGGCCTGGATATGGTTTCCAAGTTTCTTATAGTATTTAAAAATGTTCTTGTAAAGAGGATACTTGAAAGTATTGGTAACTCTTTCACTGGTCCTTTCCCGAACCTGCTCCAAGAAGTGAAACAACAAGTTATTCCCCGTGGGATCATTTTTTTCAAGTATATAGATCATCGTGATGTTTGCAAGCACTTCCACATTCTGATATAGTTCCCCTTTGGGGACTTGTCTCTGATTGTAGACAACATCAGAAGAGGTTGCCGAAGCAGGAGGTGCGGAGGATCCAATAGTACTAGTGTCTAATGTCAACCCGTTGATATCGTAGACTGCCTTTAACAAGTTTGTTGAGTTAGTGAAATCAGTTCTTTTAGTCTTATCAAGATGTGTTAATGCTCGCATGAGCCAAAAATGAGACATGATGGAGACCAGAACATCATTAGATGTCATGTCTTTGAATAACTCCAATACATTATTATGCTGGCCATTAAGAACGTGATATTTCATTATGGGATGGTAGTGCCTCTCATTCAATAGCTGTAAATTGCTCTTCTTCAAGAATTCCAAAACTTGTTCTGCTCTGTCCAAATTGTTATCAACGTATATGTAATAATTTATCAATTCCATAAACCACTCAGCCGTGGGTATAACTTTAGAAGTTAAATGCAGGTTAATAATAGTTCTAATTTGACTATGAAGGAGTTCTTTTTCATGAACAGTAGAATATCGAGAACTTTGGAGCCATCGTCTATAGTTTGACATTTTTGCAGTAAAGAGACTACCACAGTTATGTGGATGTGTGAGGATATCAAAAGCCATGAAACTCAAGTTTTCAGCTTCCTCATAAAGACTAAGTTTAGTATAGGCTTTCATAAAGTCGACATATGTCTTCATTTGAATGAGGTAATTGAATTGCTCATCAGTATTAATAGTGCGTAGTATCATATCCAACTCCTTTATTGCATAATTCTTTTGGCAGACTTTAGTTAACGAAGTGATAGAATTGGAGTTCAATAGTCTAGCAGTTTTGCTTTCCTTTTGCTCTTTTACTACAATGTGAAACCATTTGATAGCATTTTTCAAGTCATTGGAACGATGGAATAAATCAAATATCGTTTGGTATAAGTAGTCGGAGGAAATGCCTTTGCCAGAACCGTATTTCTCAATTATTCTCTGAGCAGTATCAAATTCTCCATGGTACATGGAGCTATTCACTAATGCTGCTATCACTGAAGTGTCTGGTACAAAGTTTCTGCGAAGTAGCTGATTGAACAAAGTTTTAACTTCATCTCTAGCTCCAATTGATGCTAAAGCATTCATTACAATTCCATAATGAACCTTATGTGGCAATGTTCCCTTTCCATACATATCCTCAAATTGCTTCTGTAATGATCTCCAGTCTCTTTCTTTCCCTGCAAGTTTAAGCAAAATAGAAATTTGTAAATCATCCTTTAATAAATATTGCCATTCCTTATACAATTCGACAGTTTTGGCATACAACCCTGCGTCGAAAGTTGCCTGCATGATATTAGTCAAATCATCAGGTGTCAAGCTGATTGTGTGCAAATGTGTAGTTGTACGTTTATGATATGATATCTTATCTTTCCAAATCGAAAGTGCTATCTTTGATTGGTTATGATCAGCCAGGCATTTCAAAAGCAAACTTAGCATTGTTAAATAAGTTTGTTCTCGATTTACTAACTTATGATTCCTCACCAACTCATGACTCTCATCGCTGCCAAGACCTACTATTATGCTTTTCAAAGTCAGTGATATATTGGGTATCCCAATAATGACATTTATGGCTCTCTGGTATGAACTTATCCCATTTGAAAAATTGTCGAGCCCTTCCTCGACAATCGAAGCGAATTCGAAGAATGCTTTAATATACCGATATTCATTTTCGTTTAGCTCATTTCTAAGCATGACTGATCTCTCCTCAGAATAGTACAAGCCTTTCCTTAAAAATGTAGTTATGAGATCTCTTCTCTTGTCAATACCTACTGATTCGTTTGATATGTACAGATGAATCGACGGTATATCGAAGTCTCCATCTTGAAATTTTATTATCAGGAAGACTCTTTCAGTCCACCCAGGGTCCAATTTTGCAAACAGTGGATGATTTTTGTATAAATCTTCGACCTTTTTCACATACAAATCGTATTTTTTATGGTTCATTAAGGTGGTTATCAATCGTTTCCTTTTCGAGATCAATTTCTGTTGTAGCGATATGACTTGCTGCGATTTAGAATCGTTTACGCTGAAGGCTTCGGACCATATACCTATTGCCTCGTCTACATTTCTATAATTTAATGCTCCGCTCGAGCTATCTGTTGCTAGAACAAATTTTGTGTATACCTTCTCGACTTCGTAGTCGGACATGCTAGGATTAATGCGAATGAGCTTTTCATCCAGCTGTTGGTGCTGGGGCTCGGACTCAGGCTCTCGCCCGGGAGTACCAATTTCGAATTTAGTATCTCTTGGTTCAAATTGTGAGGTAAATTGATGGTCATTACTACGATAAAGCCTCTTGGAATTAGAATTAAGGCGTCTTGAATGAATTGGTGATCTACGAGTGCCAATGCTATGATGGAATTGTCGTACGACAGAAGCTGAGGGCTTGAGGTGCTCTAGCAATGCACCCTGCCGAGTTCGTATTATCAACCCTCTCATATCTATTACTTCTCTTGTCTATTTACAGGTGATATGAAGGTATGGAGGCTGTTAGCTATATGTGGGGAGTAATCTATTCTTAAGTACAATTTTTTAGCTACAAATTGGAGAGATGCGATTTTCATAATTTTCAGTGCGGCAGGAAATGGTCTGAGATTATCAACTAGATGAAAAGTCAACACAAGACTAGCGGAACACACGAGGAAGAGGATAAGGAGAGTACGTGGGATTCTGAGATGTTGGCTTACACTATTGTATTACCTTCTACGAAGCTTTTATCCTAGTCTTGGGAGTATACAAACTACTACGTCATTTCTAAATTACTTCACATCTCGTTTATTTTTCACTTCTATACAAAATATTTTCGCAGAACTTTGACATCAGATTCATTAAATCAGTTTTTGTTATTTTCTAGTCAGGGAAGTGTAAACTTCTCGTACAGTGTGAATATGGTTTGGATCATCATAGTAAAGTCTGAAAAGCCGAATTTTCCTGAATTATACATAAGTAGCAAAACCTAATGACATATGTTAGTAATTGAGCCGAAAAAAAAAAAAAAAATAGAAAATAAAAGAGTCTCTAAAATTATCTCTCTTTTATGATGAACACCAAGTGAAAATTTCATTCTCGTCTTCATTCAAGTAATTTATCAGCTAAAGACCTATCATCAACTCCAACTCATCAGCACTTCAAAATTTGTACACAGAAATGCGGCTCCTCTCCTTATTGTACAAGAGAGGGATAAGTCAAAGAATATGTCCGCCCGGTCACGAGTATCCTCATATAAATCACCAAATATTGTTTTCACTAAACTTAATCGTACATACCTAATTACTGTTAGTATTGATGTTTTTTTTTTGGGGATTTTTTATAATAGAAAAATAATGATAAAGCTCTCTTCTTTGCTAATAGGCTCATACAAGGCTGAAACTTAACGATAATGCGATTGTCAACACGGTTCATTCAGTCGGAACAATTGGTAAAATGCAAATAATCTTCGCCAGTGCAAAATAGAGAGCGTCTCATCACTTTGACGTTTTTACATACCTTTCGCATAGAAATGTAAATTTCAAAAATATTCGTCTGGGAAAATAATCTGTTCAAATAGAAGGAAGATAAAGAGCCATCAGCATCAATCTCATTAGCAAGTTAATGCAACAAAATCAAGTACTGAGTAGATGAAGTTTCCTGAAGCAGATGAAAAGAAGCAGAGTAAAAAATGTTAAAGAAAGTAAAAGGAAAATTTTTTTAAAGTAGAGTGAAAGAATGAGCTACATTCTCGGTAAATACACGCATATCTATTATGTGGTTAGTTAATTTGGTTTTTAGGGCTATATTAGATATCGATCACTGTAACCCGAAGAAGCAGATCTTGACCACTATCGTAAAAGCCAAATGGCACACTATCAACACCAGAAGTAAACCCAATTGTAATCTCTTAGCATTGACGTCTGGATTTCCTTCCTGAAGAATTAAACTATTTTTTTCAATAATTGGACTAATCTTCATTATATTACTAGCACCTGTGATAGCCCCACTAAGTAAAACTATTACCCACTCTAAGATGTTAGCAATTCTACCATGCTTCTGATTGTTAACTAAAATGGCAATGATGAAATTAATGAACGTAATTGGGACCCATAATATGTTGGTGTAGCCATAAATTGAAATTATCTCTGTAAATACTAGCCTATGTGGGAACTTCAATATCCAAGAGGTGATCACATAAAGTCCAGCTGGAATAAATAAATTGTAGCCATAAAACAATGCAATCGAAAGTCTAAGAAGATCGAATTTATATTCATACTGCTTCGTTTCGCCTCCCTCAGTACTATTTCCTCCATGGATCCAGCTGGATATTATGTTTGAGCCAGTAGAACTAACAAACATCAAGAATATAAGAGTTCCCGTGATCCAAATAAATCCATAAAGCTCAGTAATGTGGTTTTCTTCCCCTTCAGAAAACGCATTGTTAAATGGGTTCAACGCCCTTTGAATCTTGTGAATAAATGTGTCAGTATCAAGATCAAAGAATTGCCTATAGAAATTGATCTGGAATACATGCGAATTCGAACTATTGATGGGCACTTGTGGTTTGATCACTGGTGGGTTACCTTGGGTACTACCGGTTCCACTACCGCCACCGTTTATTCCAGCAGCAGGCTTCGTATCTGGTTCAATGTCTGGAACTATATATGGTTGAGCAGTAATATTATCTTGCAGAATTAGATCATCATCTTGATCAATTAATGATGTGTTGTGTCCCTGATTGACCTTCGAATATGACATATTCCCTTTAATTTGTACAGCTGCTACACATCTAAGCTGTCATTAGACTAGGAGTTATTTTAATCTCGCTTTGTATTTTCGAGGTCGAAGGTGAGCCGATGGTCACGTGAAACGCAATGAAAGACATATTTGCAGCCATTTGTGAAGTGTGATCCAAATCTACAGTGTTTTGTTGAACTTAGACAGTGCCATTGTTCGGAGAATTAGTCCATCGACATTTCCGTGATAACAGTTTAATTGAGTGCTTGTTTCTTACTAATTGTAGTATAGCTGAAGACGTATTCTTATTATTTTGAACTTTTTTTTGCAAAATCTATCTTCAATTTTATTTGTTTCTGATGTTCATGAGGAATCTTTTCCAAAGAGTCTCCATTTTTTAACATTTGCTTCACTTTCAATCAATTCCTTTACATCATCTACCTTGGCTTGGGAGAAGGTGTTCATTATATTAATATTGGATCCAAACCTAGCATTATTTTGAGACGCATTTTGCTGTGGAAATTGTTGATACTCCGGAAATATTGTCTCATGTATTGGACTCAAGTCGAAATTGTTATCATCTCTCAATAAAGCAAATGGTTCGTAGCTGTCACCGTTTTTATCCTGCAAACTGGGGGTACTAGCTTCTCTAGACTTTGATATGGCCAAGAATTCTACTGAAAATTCAGACGTTGCAAATTTCTCATTAGTGTAAGCTGGCTCATTATTCTTGTGGTCGTCAGCATTGAGCAATTGCTTTGTAGTTAAATTACTTTCACCATCTAAGTAAGCCAGTGCCACTGAATCTTGATTTAACAATGGCGTGTATACCTGTATCGTCTCATCATCATCCTCAGAAGTAGTTACACTTGATAGTAAGTCAATCTTAGTGCCTTGTCTATCCACGGTAGATTTCAAATCTTTTCCAGTTAGTATCTCTTGAGAGCTTGTGGTTTCTTCAATAACAGGGCTATTATCAATCTGGTAAATTACGGATGAGTTTCGATTTTTCAAGGTCTTCATAATTTTCTTATCTGCTTCAGTAATATGTTCTTTGTATTCTGTGCCAATAACCTGATTCTCATCCTGTTTGAGCTCCATATTGAATGCCATCGACTTGATTCCTCGTTGAACACCTATACTCTCATCACCGTCGTGATCACTGCCATCATTTTCACTAACCTTTTCAGGCAATTTTGCAATATTCGTGACTCCTTGCACTTTTTCTTTGTTCTTTCCCAGCGTGAATAATGTTTCTAACTTGGAATAGTCTAGGTCCCTAGTTTCAGGAAACTTCAGGGTAATAATTGACGCAAAGAAGCAGACAATTGCAAAGATACCAAAAGTCCAAAATTTCAAATAAGGCAAAGACATTGGCACTAAAATATTCAAGCATAAGTTCAAAACCCACGAAACACACATACATATTGATGTCCCCTTACTACGTATTAAAACTGGGAAAATCTCTCCAGTGTATAACCAGCTCACACACAGAATGGTGGAAGAATAGACAGCGACAAGAAATAAGAAAAGAGCAAGAACTGCAGATGCTGGCTCTTCTTTCAATTCCCAGTTAAAAGGAGAATTAGACATCAACATTGGGTTTGATATTTTCAGCTTATTTAGTAAAATTATTAACCAGATAGATGCAAACAGGATTGAAAGTAACAGAAAGCCAAATATCAAGGAGTCTTTTCTTCTGCATCCATCTAGCAATAATATAGGAAATATAGTGAATATGCAAAAAATCAAAAACTGACTAGAAACTATCCAAACTTTTCCTTCTCCACGTAAACCACAAGCTTCACAAATATATACGAAAAAGTACATGACAGAGGTCACTCCTGTGATCTGAACTAATGATTGGATTGTTACTCCTATCATAGTATACTTCCAATATTTTTTTCTAAATAAGTCAGCGTAGGATCCACTGTCAATACTGGGTTCCGAAGTGTAGGCTGTCAAAACATATCCTCTATCTCCCAATAGCAGTCTCTTTCCCTTTTCCAAAGAGTTATCTTCATTTTTCAACCTATCAAGAGTCTTTGCCGCTTCTTGCCATTTTAGTCTAGAAGCATACCATTTTGGTGACTCTGGGAGAAAAAAACTCAATACAAGTAACAAAATAGTGGGAAACGTTTCTACCATCCATGTATACCTAAACGAAAAATCATTGAGGATATGGGTTTGAAAAATGTTTCCGACGTAGTATAGTACTAGAGTACCAATTGTAGAGCTCAATTGAACAATTGCTAAAGATGATCCTCTTCTGCTATTTGGAAGAGTTTCTGAGACATACACTGGTAAGATGGTTGACACAAATCCCATTGATATCCCTTTTAGGACCCGACCACTCACAACCATGTAAATGTTTGACAGCAATATGGCTACTATGGTACCACAAATCCAGGGAAAGCAAGCAATTTGAAGTGTAAGAATTGATCCGGCACTATCTAACATAGATCCACAAATGACACAGCCTGCTACAGCCCCTATAGAATTACTCGATGAAATCATCGTTTGTTCCCAATTAGACAATATTCCAAAGTAGTCGATAAACTGATGAGAAGACAAAAATGCGGTTAAGGATGAATACTCTAGCCCCAACAAGAGCCCAGAAAGGGCAATTATAGAAGTAATTCCATATGTTTTGTAAGTCTTTCTAAACATTTGAAGTTATTTTTCTTCCTACAATCTTGATGAGCTTCTAATTTAATCTATTTCCAATTTGTTACATTTCCTTGGCTACTTTGTTTCATTTGCAGCCATTTCGCTAAAGAATCAATGCTGCATTTTTTGAGAAACGATGCCACAAACACATGAGAGTCCTGCACATTGGATTTCAAGATAAAGATCCCAGACAGTGCTAGAGCTAGTGCTATACACTTCACCTTACGTACTGCAACCTGTTCCGTATTTACATTAATATATAAAGTTGAGCCACGTATAGAAGGATCGGCTTATCAGAAATAGCTGGAGAGAAAAATTGAACGATGGTCATTGGCAAAGTATCGCCAGACCGATCTCAATTCGTCAAGCAAACGCTTATACATTCCCCTATATTCACCAACATATTCCCAACTTTTAATGTGGATATATCTAAAAAATTTAAAGGATTACCGAATACTTCGATAGACGAGAGTGACCAGTACCTTGTACCGAATGAAGATTCACAAATGGATGCGTTTGATGATGATGACGATGATGATTTCTCGATGATAGGCAGATCAGTTAGCGCAGGAGAAACTAGCAACTCCGGAACTGATCAAATCAAGATAGACAAAGTGGAGCCAGAATTGGTTACCATTAAAATAATTGTAAAGATAACATCTATTCTAGTTAATAACATAGAATATTCATTCCCTGCTCCAATTAGATCCTCATGTATGGTCAACGGAGTCAAAGACAATGAAACCGGTAGATTTGGAGAGGATTCCATCTTGATATCGTTAAAGTCAGGG
This sequence comes from Dujonia railenensis, assembly GCA_935541525.1. Taxonomy (NCBI): domain Eukaryota; kingdom Fungi; phylum Ascomycota; class Pichiomycetes; order Serinales; family Debaryomycetaceae; genus Dujonia; species Dujonia railenensis. Next base: position 527,538 of record CAKXYY010000008.1, on the reverse strand, counting down.
TTCTTGTTTTTAATCCGTGTTTTTTTGGTACCAAGAGAGTACACTGATAAGTATTACGGAAAGGAATGGGACGCTAAGTCTAATCAAAACCTAATTTACAAGCCATTTATTCTCCAATGGTGGGACACTGGCAGTAATTTGCAAATGCCTTCATTGGATTCTTCAGGATTCCAACTCATTTCACATTCCTCAGGAAAGTCAACGGTATCTGCATCAGCCAGTAATGTATTCAGAATTTACAATAGCCAATCCACCGAAGCAGGGATACTCTTTGGACCGCATACTAATGTTCCCGTAGATGGTATCATTCTAAACTCTTGCTTTGCGGAACCTTTGCCTGATTGTATTGATGAAAATCATATTATGTTTCTAGCCTTGATATTCACTGAAAACAGAAGACTCGAATTGAATCTATTTGAATGGATTGCAAAGGAGCTGACCTCTCCACTAAACTTAACGAAAAAGGTTTTACCTTTGAATAATAGTTTCCCTATTCCCATTTTCATTATACCACTAAGAAAAAATACGTCATTCTTATTTGTTTCAGAGCTGGATTTGACTGTCATTTCTATTCATCAAATCATTTCTGTTGAATTCGACTTCCTTGTTGCATCAATTGAACAAATATCATTCCCAACAGCGTTTTATATTCCCTTTTCCAATATCTCGCACGTCACTGACGATAGCATTGATGAAGTGATTCTTTCAACCGATGCAGGTTGCATTTATTCCGTACTAATAAACAAAAATGAAGAAATAACAATAAATTTAATTGCGAGGATTTCAGATCCAGTATCTGTCTTTGCAATAGAGAGAGTGGGAAAAGAGTACAGCATAATATTTGGGAGTGACACAGGTTCGAATAGGGAAGTCATCATTGGTGAATTATTTGATGAAGATATCAAACTCATCAATACGAACAACAAGAAATACAGTAAGACAAGATTAATCACCGATTATAAGAATTGGGCACCTTTATTGGATGTACTGATCATAGATTCATTTAAACTGAGGAATTTAACGAGCTACATAGATCAAGAATTGTGGACTTTAGCTGGAATTGGGAAAAGAACAAGACTTACTCAATTAAGAAGTGGATATAATGCTGAAAGAATGGGAAAGGTATTCTCCAAATTAAGAAAGGCAGAGAAGATTTTTGTTCAAGAAGTAGATGATCGAATATTCTTCTTGCTCTCCTACTCGTTTCATACCAAAATCTTTGAATATTTTGATGATGCTGAAGATGAAGATGAATTGTTAATAGACTTGGATGATATGGAGGGAGAAGACAAGATTAACTTGATACTAGATGAGGCAACCATGTCGAGTTCAAAAATCACGAATTCAGTTAGCGTTCAGATCACTACTAATACTGTATGCATCACAAACTCAATACAGGAGCCTCTAGTAAAAAGCTTCGATAAAAAGCTTATATTCGCTGATATAATTGACTCTCATATACTATTAGTGACAGAGATTGAGAATCAAGAGGAAGATAGAATTCAAACTGTTCTAGAACTAATGGAAGTAGCGAGTGAGATGGCTGATTTCAGTAAAGTCACAGATATAACACAAATATTGAAATTGATCTGGACAATTGAACTAAACGAGGAGCCTTCCATGGCTAAATTTTTTAAAGTTGACAAAGAGATATTTATTGCGATAGGTAATTTTGATGGAACTATAGAAGTAAAAGGGGCATTGAATCCTACTTTCAACAAAAAAATATATTTGTGCTCTTTCAACCCATACCACCAAGGCTTTGCTTCTGGATGTGAAAATCTTAACATCCCTCATGACATATTTGTTCATAGGGTGCAAAATCTGAACCAGTTTAGTATTGGAACAAAGGACGGATACCTTATTAATGTGTCATTTTCGTTGGAAGCGGATCAGCCGATGGAGGTTAATTGCTCTCAATTCCTAAAAGTAAGTGATACTGCGGTAGAATTCTGTGAGATCGAAGAAGACCCAATGATGTATTTCATAATTTCAAGAAACTTATGGCTAGTTAACTTATACCAGTCTATTTATCCTCAAAAAGTCTTTTTCAATGAAACAACCGACAGAGCCACCTATTCTATGATTCAACTAAAGCTTCCACTGTTCATTCTGAATGATGAAAATAGCAAAATACTTACATCGACAATGAAATACTTCGGGTTTTTACGAGAAGATGGTGTGAGCGTAGGTATTGTTCATACCGCATCTAGAATGCCAAACATGAAGCATTTAATAATTGGAGAATTTGCCAAAAAAATGATGTACGTTCCATTCGTGTCATCCTTCATGGTACTTTGTGAATCCAAGAATCCAAATTCTAGGCTCAAGTTTATTGATAGGAAGCTGTTAAAACCCTTGAAACACATTGAATACAACAAAAATAAGCTTGTAGATTTCATAATTGGCGAAGATGAAATTCCCACGGCAATGAGTATATGGTCGATTCAAAGACAAGATCAAAGGACTTCCAAAAAGCTTTTGATTGCCTTCAGTACGGATGGTAACACTAAGGGGTTAATGAAAATTATAGACATATCCTCTAATGCAAACAATGAAGCGCCACCGACAATAGTTGTTACTGAATTGAACTCTTTTGAATGGAAAGAGCCAATTACATGTATAAACCAAATTGAAGATTCTATAATCTTTGCGAGTGGAAGCTCTATAAATTCTACGAGCTATAACATCGCAGAAAGAAAGCTTAACAATATTGTTGTACTAGTAAAGCTATCAAGTAAAGTGATATCAATTTCGACTAATAAAGAGACCAGTGAAGTATTGGTCACGACAAATTTTGATTCCATTTACAAATTCAAATACCTGAGTGGACTTGGTATTGAAAAATTACAATTGACGGCAAAAGATCCTTCTCCTAAGAGCTTAGTCAACGAAACTGAATTAGTTGGTGGAGAGATCGTAGTTGCCGATAAGCTCCATTCCTCTGTTGTAGTCATGGATCAGAAGGATGAAGTATTGCAAAAGTTATTTAATATTAGAATGTCATGTATTCCAAGGGTATACCGTGGAACTTTCAAAAATATATGGGAAAGCGAAAAAACAGACGATTATCATAGTGATATATTGAATGGTGAAACAGATCCTAAACAGGACGAGTTGGCAGAAGATTATCATTCAAATGGAAGTATCATCAGTGTTGGTGTTAATGGCGAAATAACTACTTTACGAAAGTTGGAAAACCATTCAAATACCCCTTCAGTTGAAAACTTAAACTTACCTTTTGCAGACAAGTTAAACGGGAAAGGGTTGTTTTCATTATACAAGCCATTCTTCAACTATAGAGAAAATAAAGGTTCCATAATTGATCTTGATTTGGACTCGATATCAAGTATTAGCTCCATAAATCTTAGCATTTGAGGACTTTCACCATTTTATTCGGACTATATATTTAAAAATGTAGTAGATTATGGGCAAAATTTAAATAATATGTATGTATTGAAATAATAAATTATGTATCTGTTCTCACTTCTATAGTTGAGCATTTTCGCTGACCAAACTTTCATCATTAATGTTATCATCTTCATCTTTCTCTATTATGGACAACTTCTTTTTAAATCTTTTCTGCCTCAATTTTTGTGCAGCAGATTCTCTTTCCGATCCATTGCTGTCAGAAGGAGGTCCTCTGAGCTCCTGCAACAAATTTCTGGCTCTTGAACCAAGATCATCATCTTCTTCGCCGTTCAGTTCTTTGATAGGAGAATCGCTACCTATTGCCTCTTTCTCAGGAGAAAATGGTAGTGTCCTATCCGCGGTGATTGGACTCTTAACCAGGTCTTCTTCGACAGGTTCTCCAATAGAATCATGACCCTGGGATTGCATATCTTCATCCTCTTCACTGAATTCAGTTAACAAATTTTGCAAACTTGATGATTTCTTATTCTCCAATAGATGCTTTCTCATAAGAGCACGTTTTCTAGCAGATGAAGCCTCACCCTTAGGAGGTCCTGCGGCCTTTAATTTTTCTAATAATGAATCCATGACATCGTCACCATCGTCTTCACTGTTATCCTTAGAGTCATCGGCTTTACTTTTGAGAGCTTTCTTAGGAGTTTCTAGAAGTTTCTTCCTTTGTTCATATATTCTCAATTCTTCTTCACGCTTGATGTTTTCTGCCGAGGACTTCTTGAAATCTCCTATGAAGTTCGAGAATTTGCTCATAAACGAATTTCTAGAAAACGAGTCCGTTGGATCTTCTCCAAAGTATCTCATCAATTTATTGAATTCTTTCAATGTATAAGTAGATTGATCCAATAACATGTCACCCTTTCTTCTCGCTTTGGGCAAAGTTGGCAGTACAACCTTTAGAACTCTATCATTTGGATGGAATTTAGACAGATCACTCAAGTTTCCTATATCAATAGAGCTTTGTACATTCTTAATTGCTTGTGCATATTCTTTACAATCATTCTCTATGACTTCAATGGAAAATTTTGAAACTTCGAAGCACTTTGATACTTCATTCATGAATTCAAGAAGTTCAGGATATTGCATTCTGATAATCTTTTCAACATAATGTAAAAATGACATACTGTTCTTTTCATCCTTCATGAAACTCAATCTTTGCAATGAACTTAACTTGAAACCCTGAGCTTGTTTTGTACTGTCATTCATGTAGTTACCGACAGCCAAAATAATATCGAAAACGCTTCTCAAATGCTTTGAATTCTTAATATTCTCCACAGCTTCATCAATAGATCTAAGCTTGAGAATCATATCTTCATACTCTTTCTCAAAATTTAGAACAACCTTCAATGCCCTGACTCTCGACTTCCAATAATGTTGTAAATTGTAAAACAATTCTAAGTATATTCTATCTGGCCTTTGTAATTCAAGTGGATCCTTGTCAGGTCTTGACGGAGTCTCATCACTTGTATAGTCAGTAGCATAGGGCTCAAAATTCCTTGCCAAGGTATTAGAAACATGTACAATATCTTCTTTACCAAGGAATTCTATAACTGAAGAATTATTTAATACATCTTTATCACAGCGCAATATCTTGAGGATCAATTCTTCGTCTGGAACGTTATTGAATGAATGCAAGTTAATTCCAAATTGTTGAGCAATATCTCTAGACAAAAAGGTAAGTTTGTTAATATCTTCTTTCTTTTTTGTTGCCAATTTTTTAATTTCCTTTGCCGCAAAGATCACTTCAATTTCATCGAAAACACCCTTTGACATTAAATCGGACGCAACTATATTCGAATTAGTATCCTTCCAAAAAGAATTATTAGTATCATTATCAAACTTTTCCCAATGCAATTGCTTCAACTTCTTCTTAGGTCTTGGATACATATCGAATGGACCCGGAAGAGGGATTGGAGCTTCCTCACGACTTTTTCTATCAGATGACTTGACTTCTGGGAGTGGAGGTGCTGGAGGAGGAGGAGGAGGTGTAGGGGAAGTTGATCCAGATAAGAATGCGGGTTGAGGAGGCGGTGGAGGTGGAGGAGGTGGAGGAGGGGAAGGTTCTTTACCACCCAATATAGGAGGCAAGGGAGGAGGAGGAGGTGGTGGTGGTGGAGCAGGACCTGGGGCAGCCGTAGAAACAGGTGAAACGTCAGCCGCTTCCGCTGGCTCTTCAACCTTTTCAGCTATGCTTTCTTGGATCACTTCAATCTTTTTAACTTCCGTCAGCCCCTCTGATTCTTCAATAGAGGGTGCCTTATTAACCTTAGAGCTCAATTCCATTAAGAACTTAGGATCCATACCACCAATTGTAGTTTTTCTGTTATTTTTATAGCCTCTAGTATTATCCATATTTGTTCCGGTATCTGCTGTTGCAGTTTGAACTTGACCTCTTGTGTACTTCTCTTCCAATTTTTCAAGCACATTGTTACCTGTGAACATGACAGATTTTCTCCTATCTGACTTGCTTGTTCCACTGCTAGGTTTTTGTTTTTCTTTATTAAGTGATACCAATTTGGATTCTAAATCAGCTTTTAATCTTTCGACTGCATTTAATTCTTCCTGAATCTTTGCTTTCAATACTGGGTCAACGAAATCAAAATCTTCCTCATTACTATTAAAATCGATATTGAGATCCTTGAAATTGAACTCTAATTCTCTTAATCTCTCCATAGCTAAAAATTTTTGTTTGTTGTAAATTGACTTGTTGTTGAATTTCATAATGTCATTTGATTCACTTTGTAAGGATGAGAGCTTCTTTCTCAAATTATCCAATGTCTCCAAGTCATCTTCCCTACAAGCTCTTGGAGGACCCTTTGGAACTGGCGGAGGCAATACAATATCCTCATATTCTTCTTCTTCATCTTCCTCTTCTTCCGCGACTTCTTCGATCGGAGGAGGTGTTGTAATTTCCTCAACAATAGGAGCACTGTAATTTTCAAAGTCTGTCATTTCTAGTTCTCTAGCCATGTTTTCCAAGTCTCCCATCTGCTCTCTTAATGCTCTCAATCTAGAACTTGGTTCCACTTGAGTGCCAAATTGCCTATTGTCCAATTTATATTCAGCCTTTCTCCTATGAATTTGTTTTTGCAATTTCTTAACCAAATTTTCATTATTTGTTTCGATTTGCAACGTCGTTTTACCTTCGCCTCTAGTGGCACCAGTTATAGAGGTGGAATTATTGTTTAACATAATTAGCAATTCTCTCATTTCTAGTTCTTGTTCTTGTTTATCCAAAAGATGTTTCTTTTTCAATTCTTCCAATTCGGTTGACATTTCGTCGTTCAACCTCCTAGTCCGATGTAATACATTCTCTTGCTCCTTAATTTCATTAGTCAATTGATTGATCAAGCCATCAGTACCAACAGAAAGTTGTCTAGACATTTCATCTCTTTCAGTGATTGCCTGTTCCGCCTTTTTCTTATAAACTTTGATCTCTTGTTGAGCCTTTTTAAACATCTCATCAGTGTTTAAACTAGAATATAATCGATTCATCGCCACACCAACTGCAGAATCATCATTTGTGGTGTGGACCATTGTCACATTTTGAATTAATCCATCAAGTAACCTCAAGCTTCTTGTCATTGATTCATTGTCATCTCTCTTATCAGTTTGATTAAGGTATAAATGTTGAATTGCACTTAAAAAGAAACCCAGCGCCTCTCCACCTCCACCCTTTTGTATATTCTGCCATAAAGACTGAATCAATTGAACAGGGTTATTGAAATCTAAATCTTGCTCAATATGTTCTCTACTTTTCAAATCCTCTTCGTCGTTATCGGCCATTGCATAATAGGTAGAAATTTGCTGATTTAAACTATCATAGTTTAATTCCAGAAATTTTTCAATAATGTTTTCCAATCCGGCAGAAATAAATTGAGCTCTCAAGTGAATTCTGACCCTATAATCAATTCCGTATTGTATAATTGTATTTATCAATAACATTGTTCCAAGACTGTATTCTAGTAAGTGATTTTCTAATTGACCAGCGCCAATATTTCCATTGCCATTACCAGTGGAACCAGCATGTGCAGATTTCAATTCTTCGCTAGCACCAACTAATGAATTCATATATTTACCTCTGCCATCAATAGTCTTAGCGACAACTTTCAACCATAATTCGAATCTCTTGAATGATTGAGGTGCTGGTGGCTTCCTTACCAAATTTCTTTTACTCTTGCTACTATTGCTGGAATTATTTATGTTAGAGTTATCAGCAGATTCGAACTCATAATATGGTTTGGTTGGGATTTGATCTAATGCCTTTAAAATATTATGATACTTTCCCAGTTGTAAATCACCATCATTATGACTGTAATATACAATCATAAACGTCAAGGACTCCGTCGCTATTTTCCTAGTCAAAATTCGAGGAGATAGTAACGACCCAGAGATGGCCCTTACGTACGAATTTATTTCATTCCTCACTCGTTCTGCTCCTAGCTTTTGGTTCATCATGCATTTAAGTGCTTTCAACGTGTTGAACTCCTTGTCAAAGTAATCATGATTTATGTCATCTATGGTGTTGGATTCATCAATCCTTTTCTGTAAATTTATCAAATAGTTTGACAATACGGTGTCCCCCTGATAACTGAAGATAAATTCTCTAACCCAGTCAATTGGTTCGGTTCTCAACGAAACCCAAAGGTTTTTCAATTGCTGTGACGTTATAGTATTAGACCTCAATTTGTATGAGTAGAATTCAGGAGTAGCGCTTTCTTCCTTATTGTTCATCAGTCTTTCGTACCTTTTATGTTCTGTTAGTGCGTCTTGGTATATAAGCATCCATTTCTTGTCAGGATTGTAGTTAATCATTTCCTGTTTAGCCTGTGGAGGAAGAGACCTAAAATCTCTTTTGTCCATCAACTCTCTAAACATTCTATCTATTTCATAGACCAGATTGGGTTTTTCCAAGATGAACCCTGCAGATGCACTGCCGTTAGTTAGTGTGTCATTAGTGTTGGTCAAGGAAAGAGAAGGTCTAGATATCACCGAAGAGTGACTACCCTTTCTGCTGACTGAAGATGAAGATTTCTGCTTCACAGGACTATTGTTGGCACTGTTGCTGTTGCTATTATTATTAAGGGTGCTTGTGGATATGCTGTACGTGGAAGCCTGTCGTGAGTGATTGGAAGATGTAATTTGTTGCGAAGGTATAATATTAGTTCTACTTCCGTTGGAATGCATGATATTGTTGGTCTGGGCTATTGGCAAGGATATTGCAGACGCAGAAGATGTTGTCCTCCGTGACGAAGAAGGATATGGGTATCCGTAGGGACCACTAGGAGTGGGGTTGGCACTGCCAGTTCCAGTGTTGGAGTTGGGGTTGGCATTCGAAGCGGTCCCTCCACCGCTTAATATGCTTCCGGAATCTACCAGGGAGACGTCGCTGAACGAGTCGTTTGTATTGTTGTTGGTGTACCTTGATTTTCTGGACGAAAATATAGAACTAGTGGAGATTCGATGATTTCGGTTTATTTCTGGTGGTCCTCCACTAGGTGTGCTCACTGATCTCATGGAGTTGTAAGCACGCGAGTTATCTAGGTCTTCCGTTATCTGAGGGTTTAGACCACCCAGGAATTGCGGCTCCGTAGGTCTTCTTCTCATCTCTGTATGCTTATGTATGTGTACAGGAACTGAACGAACAGCTTTCTACAATGAACAAGACCGCTTGCTAAGATAAAGTTGCCTACGCTTGTGTTGATACGCTCTTTTTTTTCCCTCAGGCTCACAAATGCTCGCTTATTAAATTTCGCTGTACTTTTTTTTTTCTTGCTTCTGACGGCTTGAATGGATTTCAGAAATGTTTCGCGTGCATGCAGGAAGTGGTTAAGGCAAGTAGAGGAATAAGGGATTTTAGAAAGAGCCCTGGAATTGTGTGCAGATTGAAAAGGAAAAAAAGAAGAAGTTCGAACGTCAAACTGGCTACAGTAGACTAAAGCAGTAAGCGAGTGAGTATGATTGGCTGTCAAGGTCGGGCTGAGATTCGTTTGATACACCTTAACTGCCGCAGAACGGAAAATTTATTTATGTTTCTGAAGCATTTTACCACATTTGATTTTTACGCTTTTTATTTATTTATTTTTATTTTTTTTTTTTTCTTACTTAAAAATGCTAATTATTTATCTTAAACCAGCAGAATTAAGGACGCGACCTGCGTCGCCCAAACCCAATTGATAGCTTGGAACCGTATTTATACCCGCACGCACAGTGACTATAATCCCTCACAAGCGTACCACTGCAAGGAGGAGAGCGATTCTGACGTGGCTCGGAGCAAAAAGAGCACTTTTGAGGATATCGTGACCCATTACATGTGGTACAAAACCCTGTCACCTACTCTCCACTAGTCGACTTTGCGACCTTGCGACCTTACGACCTTCGCACCTTTCTGGGGAGTCTCGTATAAATTCGGTGCTTAGTGCGCATCTCCACATAAAATATATGCATTTGAAGTATAAATAGAACGGAGGAAAGTAGTAGAGAGGAAGTGAAAACTTGTGCGTAGAGCATGTTTTAGGAAGTTTGTAGGAAACGTCTGTCGTTCCTACTAATCTTATAAATACGACTACAGGTCTTCTTCTCTTAGTTCGTGGATTTGCTGGGATCATGCTACGCATTGCACTACATACACTACATTGTACTACATCGTTAGTGGGGTTTTCACATACATTTCATTACATACATGCAGTCTCAAGTTTCAAGGCTCTCTTGTAACATAGCTAACGTCTCATTCAAATCGTTTTCAACTTTCTTCTTGAATTGTTTGGATTTAGATTTCTTTCTTCCAAGGCTGGTCTCCTTTTGAGTTTCCTTCGTGACAATGTCGAAATCTTCTGTAGAATCTGCAAATTCATCGTCTTCTGATTCGGAATGAATTGTGATCCTATCTGCACTAGTGTTAGCATTGTTAAAACTAGTATTTGCACTTGCTCCTGCACTTGCACTTGTACCTGCTAAATTAGCATTCAATGAATTTGACGATTCAAATCTCTTTATTCTATCCTTTACCGAGGAAGAAGAAGATTTTCTTGAGGTGTTTGATTTATTAGATGAGGAAGACTTAACTGAAGCAGAATCGCTTTGAAATGGTGGGTTGATTGGGTCAAATTCATGTTTTCTCTCAGCTATTGCGGAATCACCACCCTTCACATCTTTATTCAATTCGGGACTTTCCAACTTCTTACTTAGATCAGTCTGCCTGATCAGTTTACTTGTCTCACTGGCCCTACGCACAGGAGCAGCCTTTTCGTCCCGCTCGCCCTCACCTCCGATCAATTGAATGAATGCTTCGTAATGAATTTCTTCCAAGTTTGTGTCAACTACATTATTTGGATTGTCCCAATATCCGATCTTGCTCCAGAAGATCTTTGCTCTAATCAGAATTAACATCAAATACAACTTCATAAATTTGGCTTCTTCCTTTCTCTCGTCAACACTTGTTGGCACAATTCTTGCTTGTTCCAATCTCTTAGATAATAAGTCAACATTTGAGGTCGACTCTCCTGTTCCATTTATCATTCCAGAAAACCGGTTGAATCTATTGGATTGGGTGAGTACTGGTGAAGAATCATTGGATCCGTTTGCGTCATTTGTTCCGCCAGTACCACTGCTGTTAGTATTTGAAGTTCCCACACTCACACTTGAGTTACTGTTGCCACTGTTTTGTGCTGTCAATGGATTTGGCGGTATTAATTTATAGACATTCGAGTGAATTAATCTTATCTTTGCAAAGAATTCGCAAATGTTTCTTAATTTAATAAGACAATAATTACACAATGGATAACTGGCAAGAACTTCCTCCTGCTCATTAAGCGATGTTCCATTTGGATTATACTCTGGATTCATCAATTTGATCGAATAGAGTCTAGCATGCTCTAACACGTCATCTTGGTGTTCGTGACAGAAATTACAAGGTTCCTTAGTAGCAATCGGTGGATTGTTGGCGCTAGTAGTGCCCGCATTGTTGTTATGGCTGCTTTGGTATGTCAATTTGTAAGTCTCGTTAACTCCACTAATAGGCTCTATGATGGCCCGGCCTTCTACAATTAAATTCCAGAAACTCTTACCCTTCTGCCATCGATTTATGAAGTTAGAAGGTGTCGGCACCACAGGTATGCTTTTTTCAAGTTCGTCATTCCAGATTTTCCTGAAGTATTTATTTGCTTTAAGATTAGGTAAGTCCAAGGTATAATTTGGCTTTATGAGTGTGTAGATGAAAGGCTTGAATTCAAGTTGGTATTCTGCAAGGTCAAATCTGATTGATCTGATATTTGGAGAATAAATGAGTGATGATATTTGTTGCAGGTAAAGGAGGTTCTCGTCGTCGACCGCCAGGTTCGAAGATTTTGAGTTAATGGAGCCCTTAGTGCTATTACGGCGATGGTACGACGAGGAGGGCTTTGTGCCGCCATTAGTATTTATCTTTCCGTTGGAATTGCCAGATCCGGCTTCAAAGTTACCTTTCTCCAAGTTTGGAGTGCCATTCTTGCTGAAGGTCAACTTCTGTTGGTCTTCAATCTGGAAGAAAAGTTGCTTTAAATCTTTGAGTTGATCTTGAAGATTATCGATAATCGTCTGTTTTTCTTCAATCTCCTCCTGAAGTTTCCTGTTCTTGATCTTGAAGTTATACGTTTCTCTAGATGCATCACTAACCATCTTGTTTGCTTCATCGAATAATGATGCAGTGAGATCCTCCACCTCATTTTCCAACTCGGTGATTTTCTTTTCAGCTTCATCTTTCAGAGAATTACTCACCACCAAATCCTTTTGAAGTTGGCCGTTCTTCTCGGTTATAGCATCGTACTTTTTACTTATTCCTTCTAGTTCTAAGCTCCTGGTTTTCAACGTTTGGTTCTCCTTCATCAAGAGTAATATCCTTTCCTCCAATTCCAGCAGCTTTGCGACAGCGGTCACCAACTTTGTGGATAGCGTGGTCACCTCCTGAGTCAATCTAGCATCAAGCGATTCGTCAGTCATCGTGTGTAGAGAACAGGGAAAGTAATTTATCGAGAATTTGTACCGTTTCTACGAATTTATGAAGTCAACACGATCTGATCTGCAAAAATATAAAATATCGACTCGAAAATATCAATAATAAGTAAACAATAATCTACTTCAGCAACCTCACCTAAAGGCCTGCTCGCTTCTCGTTTGTTTGCTTTTCTGATCAACTTTTGTAAATTAAAATATTTTGTTTCAAGCGAGCGCGCGCATAATCCAAAAAAAAAAAAAAAAACACAAAAAATACAAAAAGGTTCAAATTGAAACCGTGAGGAACTAGGTGCAGTACCTAAAAAGAGAAGAACCACACCCGTGAAATCGAATAGAGGAGTCCTGCATGCTCAAGCGTGTAAGTGGTACCGAAGAAACATGGCACAGAAACCGTGATTCCAGTTTTCAGTACATGGTCTCCTCAGAAAACATGGTCAGAATAGTGTTGCGGAGCATATATGGCAGCAAAACAGACAAAAATAGTGGAAAAAATATATTTTAATCATTGGAGCTGATTACTAAGTCATAGTGATTTGTAGTCATTCATCCCATTCTTCAGTTTCTTCACTCACTCGCTTCAATTCTCTTCCAGACAAGCGCAAGAAAATAGACAAGAAAAAAAAAAAAGAAAGAAACCGATTGACTATCTGCACGTGACCGCAAGGACCCCAGATTTGACTAGAACCAGACCCACATAATTTTTAGTGTTGTAGCACCAACAAAAAAAAAATAAAATGGATCAGAGCCGGGATCGGGATATCACAATAGTCATACGGAAAAACTTTCACGTCTATACGACATATATAAACTAGAGTAATCCCTGTTTAAAGACCTCTTACAATACCTTGGGCCCCAACATATATAAATATTCCAAGATGTCTATGTATTTGAACTATCCGTATCTGTTTGACACTCCTATCGGATACACGAAAAATCCCTTACCGAAAAGGAGCTATTTCAATCACTACGTGCATGAAGATAAGCGTAGAGAATCACCACCACCACCGGTAACTGGGCTTACGTTAGATAAATTGCCCAGGGAGATAAGGGTCCGCATCGCAAACGAATTATCGCAACTCGACAGCTTCAATTTACTAAGAACATGTAGGTCATTATATCTGTCAACATTGCCTAGATTATACCAAAATATCATAATCGATCAAAACTATAGTCAGTTCAATAAGGAATACAATTACCACCAATTTGAAAAAGTGGACTTGGAACTACTGCTATTTTCATGTTCGTACATCAACTCTCCTTACAATTTCAAGAAGTTCTTGAAGAACTACATTACCTTGTACAAATCATTCACGTTGCAGTTGTTGCAGCACAGATATGTGGAATTCCCCAGTATCAAATCGTTCCTGTGTATAGACCTACCAGATGAGTTGAACATCTATGATCATGGATTGAACGAGCTATTAATTGAATTTGTTCAGGTACAACCCCATTTAAAGGAATTGATTTGGCTTGGCACTGGGTTCGAGTATAAATATTTAGAGTACTTACCCAATTGCAAGTCCTTGGTGAATCTTTCATTGAACTTAAAGTATAGTTCTTATATAACGGAAAAGAGACAAACTGCGCTTGCTGCGTACAATATGCCGTACCCATTGAAGATCCAGTTCCCCAACCTAACTAATTTAGAGATCCAAAATTTCAATAGTCTTTTCATGTTGAGGGAGATATTGGTTAACGTCTTGTTTTCCATTGAAAATATTGGTGACCAATTGACTAAAATCAAATTGTCCAGGTCCGATAATCATTTGAACGACTCATTATTGTTATACCCGTATGACTCGTTGATCGGCCCTAGCTTACCATTCAAATCGCACGAATTGAACACATTTGATTCCATATTTGCAAATCCCAAAGTTAGGTTCAACAGATTGACCTCATTGGTATTACATGACTTCTTAATCGAACCAGATGAAGCTGATTTGTTTATGAAATGTGTTAACCTAGAAAATTTAACGACACTTGAATTGAGTTCTGTGACCGAATATCAACAAAGCTTCGATGGAGTTGATTTAAAAACTAGTTTCTTATTGAGAATCGTTTCTAAACTAACAAATTTGAAGCATTTACGAATAGATTATAGAGAGTCCATAGTGGACTCAGTCCCAAAATTTTTAAGGTTACTCCCTCAGAGCTCCAAGTTACAATCGTTAGATTTAACAATTCGTTACAATAGAAGTAAATTGCGTACGTTTAGACACGAGACAACTTTGTATGAAGAGTATGCGCAATCTATACTCTTAAATGACAGAGATTGGACTCTTGAGAAACTTTCTATTGACATCAAGGAAGAGAATTTATATTGTGGAGATATTAACATATCACTTCCATTACCTCCCATGTTTTACGATTGTCTCTCAAGATGTAAGAATTTGAAATCATTGAGATTTAGTCCTTCAAGCGCTGAAATTCACAATGAAATATTAGAAATGGTTCAACTGCTCTCAAAATTGGAGTTTTTGGATGTTTTCGGAACTAAAGCTGGAGGTGCTCCTCACATGGGATTGGAAATGGTACACCCCAGTATATATGATGAGTGGTTCAAGGTTCAACATGTTGCAATGCTTTACTGCAAAAGCAATAAAAACTTAAAGTACATTAGGGTTAATAAGTGCGTTTTTGAGCATTTGCGTAATGATATCAGTCCGAGGGACGGAATTGATAGATGGTTTAATCAAAAGGTCAAGTTGGGATTTGAATAGCTGAGTTGGCGAGGCACTGGCGTGGCTGCAAATTTTGTGACTCTTTTTTTTTTTGCAAGTCCGCAACGGTTTTCTATGCAACCATTTTTTTTAGTCCGAGCGCGCGCATCGCATGAGAAGAGCCAGTAAAAAAAAAATGCGTAGGGCCACCGAACTCCGACCGAGAAGAGCTCGAGCCAAAGAGATGAATGTATCGGAATTACATAGAAGTATTTAAAAATTTAATCGAACAGGTGACGGTAGTAGTAAATTAAGTGGTAAAGGAGATAAACCTGAATGTTTAAAAAAAAACATCGGTTTTGTAAGTTTGTAAAAGTAGCCTAACCATTTATGCAATGATTATGTTTCATGGCACTGGGGACATAGAAATGTTTACAACTTGTTAATATGTCGGTGTACAAAACATGTATTATTGGGTAATTCCATTATGGAAAAAAGACCCGTATCTATAAAAATCATAACGTCATAAAGTTAGCAGATCCACTTAAGCAGTGGTCTTGAAGGAAATACCGAAGATTTGACCTAAGAAAGTGGTTTCGAATTTTGGTTCGAACTTAACTTGAGATGCTCTGATTTCTTGCATAATTTGAGCTTCTTTTTCTTGAGCGGTCATTTTGTTAACTGGAGCGACTGGAGTGGAGATCATTGTGTTTGAAAGTTTTTAAGAATAAATAAAATTAATCTGAAAGTGTTTGGATAGTGTGTACGAATTCAGATAAATTTCTTTCGAGTTGCCAATTGTTTTCTTATATAGTTTTTTTTAGGCACACATCACCATCGGCGTTTACTGTGGGTATGGATTAATGGGACATATTCTTCCGCATCGAAGGCGCGTTTCCTAAAGCGTACAAGACAAGGAACGAATACGAAAAAAAAAAAAAAAAAGAAAAGTTGAACAAAAAAATCTCTCACACGCCCTTAAGCTTCGGAGAAAGAGACAGAGGGGAGCAAATCACTTTAAAGACCGATCGAAAAAAGAGATAGAGGCTCTCTAGGACTTAAGTAGGAGATACCCCTCATGTCTTTCCTCATATCCTAATACATTTCTCTTCAGAACAGTCTTACCAGATAGTTCTCAACGTCTTTTCGCTTTTCTCACAGCTGTGAGTAATATTTAAACGCCGCTCGCCTTGAATGCGAACAATAGTTTTTCCGCTCGGCCTAACGGACAGGCGATGAACTGTGGATAGATGAGTTCTCGTTTGTGAGTCAAGATGACTCTTCGGGTCATGGGATGTTTTGATAAGGGAATGAGAAGAAGCGAAAGAAATCTAGACTGAAGTAGGCAGTGTACAGTAGCAATCCACTAAAGGACATTACTATGGATTGTCTTGTTGACTAACCAGTTATTCGTTGCAATTGAGTGGTGGATGAATATAGACGAAAGTTGACACTTCGCCTAATTTGAGCATACGGACATAAAAAATTTGCAACAGTAATACGCTATGGAGGGGAAAAAACGTACCTATGACTATCTACAAGCCGTTAGTACACAATAAACATTAAGATTTCTGTTGAGATTACAAAGATTACAATTAAGCACTGGTACCTCTTTGGTGGGGGAGTTTGGGGGTTGCCGAATTAAGTCTAGCCTTAACAGAGAGCAAGAATATCTATCTTGTGTGCAGTCCAAACATCACAGAATTTGCGGGCTTAGATGCAGAACAAAGTTTCGAGAAGACAGAGAAGGAAAAAAATGAGTAGAACAAAATTTTACGATCAAACGCATTCCCACGTGAGAGTTCACGTGACATGCGACTCTTTGAACCTTATTTCTTATCGCCACTGATGAAATTCTTACACCAACACTGTTTTCTGTCAAGTTAAAAGTTAAAGATCGTGTGACACTTACTCAAAATAATAGAAATTAGGTCTCTCCGTAAATGCATCTCCCGTTTAGGAGAGAACAATCGATTCATGAGCATCCATTTTTAAACTTTACGGTCTGGAAGATAAGAATTCAATCTCCCTATGAACTTTTGTTTGTAAGAGTCCAGAAAATATTAGTAAGTGTCAGGGAGGAATTTTAGCCCAAGGAATTAAAATAGTACTTTAGTGCTCTATAGTAGATAAGTAAAGAAAGTATCACATCTCTATTCAAATATATCAGCGTATCTGCTGAATTTCCAAACCTCTAGGTAGCTTCTCTCTATTAAAAACGGGTACATTTAACGGTAATTAGGGTTGTGCACTCGATGCTGCATCGATTATTTAAAATTTCATGCCCATTGTTAAAATTTCTATCAAAGTTAATGTCAAGTATCGATTGAGGTGGACTTATGTAAAGACGCAAAGATTTGAGCTTTTTCTCTCTGTTCAATTGTAAAATCCTAAAATATTCGTAAAACAAGGCTTCGCTAAAAACACCCTTTAGAGGCACATTGAAGGGGAATGCTTTATACCAGGGTTCCGTCGATCTCACGACAATAGCGTAATAAACTGTCTTCCCGCCTGTAATTTTGAGATTTGCACGTGGGGTTGTCCTCTGATATCCCAAAATAGAATGTGTGTACACCAAAAACGTGGCCATCTTCCTTGCGAAATTAGTGCGTTTCCAAGGGAAAAAGTAAGGTGGGAAATTACGGCCAGATAGTGGAGCTGCATATTTACGAACCCACGTGGGTTTTCTGCTCTACAATTTTAGTGTCAACGCTGCACTTTTATGCAAGTCAAGAAAATAAAGCCTAAAAAAAAAAAAAGAAGATGATGAAAGTTAGTCTCCTTGAGTCCCCAACCGCAAAACACCAGGAAGTAGCAATTCCCACATATCAAAAAACTCTTGTCTGAAGTGAAGGAAGCGTTTAATCTCTTGACATCTGCAAGTGATTCTTCCGTGATGTATAATTAGGGAAATGAGGGCCAAGAAGAGTCTAATTTAAAGTGACAGCTTTCTGGCACTGAGAATTTCCAGAGCCAAGTATATATTGATCTTGAATCCTCAAATCACCACGAAAGTTGTAAGGCATCTCGATCTGCAACTAATTAGTGCAAAACGCTTCTCACATGTATAGGCCTAGGTTGCAGTAGTAGCCCTCGTTTCTAACTTTTACACTTCCTGGATTGGCTTTATAATTTATCGCCGCATACTTCTTTAAAGTTTCCTCTAATAAGGTGATGTTCCTTTGCAAATGCTGGCGGATACGGCCGCTCGTTATGGACTACTGCCCGGATATGCCTATGCTTGTCCTGAATTGATTCGGGTTTAAAAAGCATATTTCTATTACCTTCTTGATTGTGGAATGGAGTAAAAAAAAAAAAAGAAAAAAAAAAAAATTCATTGCATACATTGCCGCACATATGCATTAATTAAACGAGGCCCACGAGACAGTTCAATGTCTTTAATAAAGTTCCTAAAAAAATAAAAAGAAATAAAATACTTCAGTACGCCGTTAATAGCAGGGGATTCTCTTTATAAAAGAAGTGAAATCTTTCCTTATTTGAAGTACATATTTAGTATTTTTTTGTTTCCTTTTTTAAGTCTGTAGTTGAATATTCAGACATCAAAGCAAAGACGAACAGAAAAAATGTCGGAAATTAACGATCACACAGCCCATGCTGTTAGTCAATCTGGTGGAAAGACTGCCTTTAAGGATTACATTGGACAATTCGCTCACATTGAAGATCCAATTGAAAGAAGAAGATTAGCCTTAGAAGAAATTGATAAGACTGGATTCGGATGGACCCAAATTAAGATGATTATGATTGCAGGTGTCGGTTTCCTTACCGATTCTTATGATATCTTTGCCATTAATATGGGTATCGGTATGATTGGTTACGTATACTGGAAGGATGGTGCTATCCCAGCTTCAACTACTACTCTTATCAAGGTTTCTACTTCTGTTGGTACTGTTATTGGTCAAGTTGGATTTGGTTTGTCTGCTGATATTTTCGGTCGTAAGAAGATTTACGGTTTAGAATTGATTATTATGATCTTTGCTTGTATCTCTCAGTGTGTTATTGGTTCATCTCCTGCAGTTAACTTTGCTGCTATCTTCTCCTTCTGGAGAATTATTATGGGTATCGGTATTGGTGGTGATTATCCACTTTCTTCCATTATCTCATCCGAATTCTCTACCACCAAGTGGAGAGGTGCTATCATGTCCACAGTTTTCTCTAATCAAGGTCTTGGTCAATTATTGGCTGGTATTGTTACCGTTATCTTGGTTGAAGGTTACAAAGACACTTTGATTGTTGCTGACAAGCCAGCTGACTGTGGTCCTCACTGTATTCATGCTTTGGATACCATGTGGAGAGTTTTAGTTGGTTTCGGTTGTGTTCCAGGTTGCATTGCTTTATACTACAGATTGACTATCGCTGAATCTCCAAGATATACCTTAGATGTCGATGAAAATGATGTCTTTGCCAAGGTTGCTGACGCTGAAGCTGCAATTGATGTTCACGCTCAAGACATTGCCCCACCAAAGGCTTCATTCAAGGATTTCTGGAGACATTTCGGTCAATGGAGATATGGTAAGATTTTGCTTGGTACTGCTGGTTCATGGTTCATGTTGGATGTTGCCTACTACGGTTTGGGTTTAAACACCTCTTTGATTTTGGGAACTATCGGTTACGCTTCTTCTAAGAATGTTTACCACAGTTTACACAACACCGCTGTTGGTAACTTGATTTTGATCTGTGCTGGTTCTCTTCCAGGTTACTGGGTCACTGCTGCCACTGTTGACACAGTTGGTAGAAAGCCAATCCAAATTGGTGGTTTCATTATCTTAACCATTCTTTTCTGTGCTATTGGTTTCGGTTACAACAAATTATCAGTCAACGGTGGTAAGGGTTTGTTCGGTTTATACGTTGTTGCCCAATTTTTCCAAAATTTCGGTCCAAACACCACTACTTTCTTGGTTCCTGGTGAAGTTTTCCCAACCAGATACAGATCTTCTGCTCATGGTATTTCTGCTGCTGCTGGTAAGGTCGGTGCTATCATTGCCCAAACTTGTATTGGTACTTTAGTTAACCACGGATGTGCCAAGAAGGGTTTGAAGACAAACTGTTTCTTACCACATGTTATGGAAATCTTTGCATTATTCATGTTGATTGGTATCTTCACCTCTTTGTTGATCCCAGAAACCAAGAGATTAACCTTAGAAGAAATCTCTGAGAGGTACCATGGTGAAACTGACACTACTAAAATCGGTAAGGATAGATACGCTACTCAAGAAGAATCATATGACTCTGACTTGAAGCAATAAGTTTGAACAACTTTATTGCTCTTCCCAAATCTTTATTTCTACAAAAGCAGCAAATGCTTTTTTTAACATTCGTTAATTTGATAATCAGTAATACATCTTAATAAAAAAAATTATTTAATGAAAATCTTTCCTCAGGCAATTGTAGGTAGAGCCAGCTGTAGCTCACCAGACAGAGATTTCTCATTGTTAAGCAATTTGTCTTAAAAGGTTGAAGTCTGGAATATTCCCTTAACCTTTTTGACAGCTCGAAAGCTAGTTGGTTTACGGATTGGTGTGCACTTGACGACGGTAGCTTAGGTTTTAGCTATTGATCTCACAAATTAGTGAGGAAAATTAAAGCACCAGCGGTGGGGAGGTGCAGCACTGTTTAGGGACCACTACGAATTCTATTCATTGCAGAGCATTACTATAGACCATGATATTTACTCACTTCCTCTAAGCTCCTCCTGTTGAAGCGGCACTACGCACCATTTCACTGTTCAGTCCTTACTTTGCTTCGTTCAATCACTATACTATACAATTACAATTAAAGTTTGACCCATGTGCGTTAACCGCCTTGCAAGACAAGTCCTACAGCGACTGGCTCATAGCGTCTTTTTTTTTTCTCTCCACTGTCCCTAAAGCCCCGCGAAGCTAGCGGCCCATGGGCTTATTTCTTTTTCATTATCTACACGTGGTGTTTCTTCTCCACAAATTATACAGCATTGAAATAGAAGTATCATATTTCAACCGGCTTGGTTCCCATTGACAACTAAAGAAATGATCGGCCACTATATCCGAACTTCCACTTCGCTCCGCTATTATTTGCCAGACTGGATTCTTGGTGGGGGGCTTTTAGTTTTCTTCTTCGCTATTTTGGAACATGCCAAACCGTTTGAAAGAAAATTCTCCACTGATAATCCCAACTTGCAATTCCCATTTGCAGAACAGGAAAGGGTAACAGACAACCAGTTGTATTTGTTATCGGTCTTCTTCCCATGGCTCACGATCATATTGGTGTCCTTGTACCAGAAAAGAAAGTCACAATTGTCTCAGTATGACTGGTTCAACTTGGTGTCTATATCTACCTTGGGGTTGTTACTTTCATTCACCATTACCTCTTGTGTCACAGATATCTTGAAAGTTTGGATCGCTAGACCAAGACCAGACTTTCTTTCCCGGTGTGGAGCCAGAAAGGGAACCGATGCAACCAAATTGGTTGGCTTTGAAGTGTGTACCATGCCATTCGGTGAGGCTAAGCTCTACGATGGGATGAAATCTACACCATCTGGCCACTCCTCAGTCTCCTTTGCAGGATTACTTTACTTGTCTCTCTGGTTAGTTGGTCAGTTCAAGCTTTCCGGTGGACACAGAGTGCTCGTGTCAAGCTACTTCTTCCCTGCCTTGCCTATCTTGTTAGCCACCTACATCTCATTGTCTAGGGCACAAGATTACAGACACCACTTCTTCGATATTGTCTTCGGTGGTGCTATTGGTATTGCGATAGGCTCGTGGAATTACTTCAAGCTCTTTCCAAGCTTGCTGAGCGAGGCCACCAATGAAGCTAAGATTCAAGAGAAGCAAGGCCCCATACTTCCTTCATGAGATAGTCCTACCTTATTTAAGAGTATACGATACATATTACGAAGTTCCCGATGAATGTGAATCCCTCTCTCTTTATCTACCTATCTATATCTCTGAGTATATTTAAGCTGCTATCGGTATCTGAGTTTTATCGAGCAAAGTCTCCGATTTCCAAATCCCCATGGATTTCTACGAGACAGTACTCCATCATAGTCCCATTGTACCGCACTAAAACTTTTCAGTCTACACTTCTCTTGTATAAAAACCTTTATTAAACTTAATCGTCCGTTGAGGACCCCCAATTAATGCAAAAACTCTATCCTGATAAAAACAAACAATAAAAAAATATATATATAGAATATATCATATATCTTTCCAAACTTTCAGAAGTCTCTGAAAGAAACAGAAAAGTTCAATTGAAATAAACGAAACTTTTCCAAAATATATGGTAAATAAAAATAAATAACAACAATAATAATAAAAAAAAGAGACATAAAAAGAAGTTGACACTTCCCTCTCTGGTAACAGAGATATGTAAAAACACATAAAGACTAACGAGTTGAGCGTTAGCCTAGCAATATAACGGAGTTCGTACACTAATCATTAAGTAGCAAAAAAATTTTGCTCAACTTTTTCGTAAGGGAACCAATTTTATAATTCCAATTTCTTTGGTTGTTCCCATGAGTTTTCTTGGTTGGTGAAGTGACCGTAAGAAGCAGTCTTGAAGTAGATTGGTCTAGCTAAGTTTAATTCCTTAACAATACAACCTGGTCTCAAGTCGAAGTTCTTTTCAATGATGGCAACCAATTCGTCAGAGGAGTACTTGGAGGTACCGTAAGTATCAACGTAGATAGATAATGGTTCAGCAACACCGATAGCGTAAGAGAATTGAACCAAGGCTCTTCTGGCTAAGCCAGCGTGCACCAAGGACTTGGCAACCCATCTGGCAGCGTAGGCGGCAGATCTGTCGACCTTGGAGAAATCCTTACCGGAGAAAGCACCACCACCGTGAGCACCCCAACCACCGTAAGTGTCAACGATAATCTTTCTACCGGTAACACCAGCATCACCTTGAGGACCACCAATGACGAATCTACCAGATGGTTGAATGTGGTACTTGGTCTTGTCGTCCAAGTATTTGGCTGGGATAACCTTCTTGACGATCTTAGCGATAACTTCAGATCTTAAGTCTTCAGTGGTGATTTCTTCAGCGTGTTGGGTAGAGATAACAATGGTGTCAACTCTTAATGGGATGACAGCACCACCATCCTTGGCGTACTCAATGGTAACTTGAGTCTTGGTATCAGGTCTTAACCAAGCTAATTCACCAGATCTTCTGGCAGCAGCCATAGCAGCGTTTAACTTGTGAGCCAATAACAAGGTTAAAGGTAACTTTTCTTCGGTTTCGTCGGTAGCGTAACCAAACATGATACCTTGATCACCAGCACCTAATTCTTCCAAAGCCTTCTCGTAATGTAAACCTTGAGCAATATCTGGAGATTGTTGTTCGATGGCAACTAAAACGTTACAGGTCTTGTAGTCGAAACCCTTTTCAGAGTGGTCGTAACCAATGTGCTTAATGGTGTCTCTGATAATCTTTTGGTAGTCCAAGACAGCCTTGGTGGTGATTTCACCGAAAACCATGATCATACCGGTCTTGGCAGCAGTTTCACAAGCAACCTTGGAGAGTGGGTCAACCTTTAAACAAGCATCTAAGATGGCATCAGAAACTTGATCACAGATCTTATCTGGGTGACCTTCACCGACGGATTCAGAAGTGAAGAAAAACTTTTCAGGGGCAGCAGACATTATGGAAATAAAGGAATGTTTATTTTAACTTGTTAATTGAGGTTATTAGAAAGAGCTAATAAGACTTAAACAAATTTACAAAATTGGAAGAAAGAAAGAGAAAAGAAAAAGAAAGGGAAAAAATTTTTCAACTTTTTCCACCCTAAAGCAAATGTGATCTTTACTCTATTTTATATTAATTAAAGGCACACTGGCACTTTGAGTTTTTTTTCCCATTTTTTTTTCGTTTATGCTGCGCTATACGAGAGGGAGAGCCACATATTACTATGTATAACATGCCTTATTTACATGGGAAGTCCCAAAAAAAGAGTCGGGAATGAAAAATTAACCCGTTTTAGTCTTTCGTGAGATCACGTGTGTTACATATGAGATGAGGTAGGATAGGGTGTACGGATGCTTCATGCATGGAGCCCCATGTACTAGTGCTTAGAGTTGACTCTGATAACAATAAGGGAATTTTTTCAGCCTACTGGTTTAGCTGTGCATGTGAATATGAAATTAGCAAAACGTTGGCCAACATAAACGTGAGCCTAGTGGGTATGGCCTAAAATAGGTGGGAGTGTGGGTTGAGGATGTAGATTACTGGTGCGAAAGCATGCATGCCAACGAGATAGGAATTGACATGAATAATTTAGAATTGGAATTGGAATTGGAATTGGAATTGGAATTGGCATTGGCATTGGCATTGTCTACACATGTTGGTAGTTCCCTCGCACTTGTGCTTGCACTTGCACTTGCACCTTTAATGATTGCAATTGGTTATGTATGACTAAACTACAAATCTACACAGTATGAGTCACTGGTTTTTTCTTCTTTCCCACTTGAATCTCGCCTCAGTATTGTTCAGCATTCTTCCCTCGCTTGGGACATTTCCAATATCCGTTTTTCTCACCTAAACCGACTCTCCCATATGGAATTTAGCGAAGGTCGTATCAGGTGGCCATAGATAAACTGCACTAAGGTTGGAACGATCTGGTATCAAACGCATGTTACACAAAAACACGTTTTGGTTTATTTTCTTTTTCCTTTTTTCTCTTTATTTTCTGTGCAGTTGCAGCCAAACTGTAAATGCGCGTGTCTGATGTTCTTCCTCTAACAAGTAAGAACACTTCAGAGGGTAACTAACAGCTTATTTGGTGCTTCACTTATACATAGAGCGAGTATGGACCTTTTGGATAACCTTGAAGATCGCGGGGGCAGAAAGTTCGAAGTCCAGTACAACACACAGATCATTGATAGAGATACACAGCAGGATGTGGACAGTGAAATAGAAACAGAGAAGAGCGATTATGAGGAAGGTTATGCTGAGGAGGTCTCGGATGATAATATCCTAGACAAAGTGAAACAGAAGTTAGCTCAATTAGATATGCCTGAGTCAAACAGCACCCAAATGGGCGAACCAAGTTGGGATTTCGGTAACTCGATGCTTACTCAAACTCAAGTCATACATAAGGAAGTGCAACCCAATCATCATCTTCCACAATTGGACCTTAATGACGTGGAAATCGAACAAGAAACACAGCTGACTACCTTAAAGTCTCCTCTGTTGCAACCATCATCTCCAATTGGAGAATATGAAGATGAAACCCAAGTTATCCCCCTTCTGAAAGAGGATAGAATGGCCAAGATCTCTAAACTTGCTGAACTCAAGCGTGAACAGAGGCTAGCCAAGGAAAAGGAAGCAAATGAGGAACAAATGGAACGTAAACATGAAAGCGAATCACTCCTCGCTGATATCACACACACCACATTGACAGACGAAGAAGAGGATTTGCTAGAAGCAAATCAAAGTGTTGTATCGTCCGACTTGAAGAACCCTTCCGATAAAAACTTGAAAGAAATTGAAGAATTTCTTCAAATACAGAAAAGATCTAGAAACTTACAACCCCAATTTAAGAAGAAGAACGTTTTCACTGCTGAAAATTTACTTCAGGAATTCAATGATGATGAAAATGACGAAGAGCAGAGTGAAACTGAGTCTAATATTGGACTTCATGATGACCCCGAGAATAAGAATAGCCCTATAACTTCACCAGTGAAAAACAAGGCAGAAAGAAAATATGACGACTTGGAAGACGATAATCATGGACACCTACCATCTGATCCCATCTCAGAGTACGCACATAACTTGAAAACTCAGCTTTTGTCTTCCCCCTCGAAAAAAGAGTATAATGAGCCGAAAATGATTGATTTGGATAGCGACGATGATAGCAATGGTGGGCTGGACGCTTATGATGATAAGGAGAATAATGAAATTCCTGCCCTTACAAAGGACGAAATTTTACACATCAAACAGAAATACTTATTGAAAAAGATTAGTAGCAATCCCAAGTCTAAATTGAACCACTTACCTAAGAGTATTAGAAATTCTATCAACAATCAACAGAGGCATAATGAATCCAAAATCTTGATAAATAATTTACAGCGAGCTAATATTAATCAATTGCAAGTTCATAAAAAATTCAGTCCGCTTCATGATGAATTGATTGAAATGGAAAAGGATGAAGAAGTCATGGGATCCTTATTGGAAAGAGAGTTGGAACGAGTGAGGAACATAAGGAAGAAAGAGAAACTAATGGAGAAAGCAAAGAATGCGCTATTGAACGGAGATGTTGAATCAGGGTATGATAACAACGAGCAAAATGAAGATGTACCAGATAGTGACTTTGATCAATCTTTCAATGAAGATGAAGACGAAGATGAAGACGATGAAGACGATGGTGATGATGATGATGAAGTTGAAGATAAAGAACTTAAATCTCTGCAAGACTATCAGGGTATTGATGACCTCAAAAGTAAAAGAAAGTCAAAAAGAGTCATACTTTCAGATGATGACGAGGAAAGGAAGGATGATAGTTACATGTTTGGTGCAAAGAGTAATGACAATGAAGAAAGCCTCAATGCCCATCATGAAGGATACATCACGACCGGTAGCAGTGAAAATATTACCCCTACTACTATAATTGATGACATTCCTATCGAGTCGCAGAAGTACGAGTTATTTCAAAACTTAAAGGGGAGGATAGACTCAACAAACAGTGAAACCCAAAAATCAGAATTTTTAGACCTCGAAGATATAAGTCATCTCAGAGTTCCATCGTTCCAAGAAATAGAATCTCAGAAGGATGCTCAAGTTCTCACTCAACCTGATACTACTCTTGCAACGCAAATTGATGGTCAAACTCAGAGGCTCCTGCAAGTCTCCAAAAACTATGAGGATGATGATGATGACATCACCCCAGCCAATGTTAGAAAAGGTAGGATTCTTATAAGGAGGAACAACATATCTGATATTGAAGAGGAAGATGAGCAACAAGAAAAAGAAGAAGAGGAGGAAGAAATACCCATGAACGAAGAAGAAGTGCAGGCTCAAATTAAGTTGTATGAACAGAAAATGAGACGTCAAGAATTGAAACTGAGAAAGAAAAGAAAAGAGATGGAAAGAAAGGGTTTGAAGGACATAGTTCAGGGTGAAGCTGAAGAATCTGAAGATGAATGGCATGGTTTGGGTGGAATTGATGCAGAACTTTCTGATGAACAGGCGAATTCCGAAGATGAAAAGATGATTGATAATAATTTCAATATTGATTTGAATGACGAAGAAGTTAGACGGAAATTTATGGAACAATATCAAATCAAAGATAAAAAGGATTTGGAAAAATTGCTTGATGATATAAAGAATCATAAACTTACCAAGAGAATTGGATCAAAGAATGGATTCGACATAGAATTGAGTGACGAAGAAGACGAATTACTCACTGCTTATCGAAAACAAAGAATGATTGAACAAAGGGAAAGACTCATGGAGAATAAAAAGATTCAAGAGCTTGCAAAAAACGAAAAGTCTAAAGCATTTTTCACGTCTATCCAAGATTCCACTTTAGCTGTGAAAATCGACAATGATGAAGAAAGGAAAACAGACTCTGAAGTTGAAAGTGCTGTTGAAGAAGGAGAGGAATCGGAGAAAGAACTTGCTATGGAGTTAGACACCAAGAAAAGGAAAACAATTAAACTTAAGGAATCATTTGTTCAAAAACAATTGTCATTCCTTAGAACTATGGGTGATGACGAAGAAGAAGTCGAATATTTCAAACAGCAAAGAATTTCTAATAGACAGTATGGGTTCGATTCTGATGAAGAAAATTTGGAAGATCTCCAGACAATGAAGAGAAGATGCATGGAAAGCTTAGTACAAGGTAAGAATTCAAATAGTAGGATATCAAGTATTATTGATGATCGTGGTCGCCAAAATAGTGCAGAAGCTGAAGATACAGATGCTGACCAAGATGAAGATGATTCAGAGTTTATCCCAAGTTTCAAAAGACCTTCTCTCGTTAAATCATTCAGGTCTAGCAATGAAATTGAAGTTGGTTCATTTACTGGAGTAACCATTAGAAAGCATTATAAAGCTGCAAATGGATCAAATGCCTCAATCTCAGGTGCTTCATCTAACTCACTTAAAAAAGCAGCTGCAAAGACAAGTAGTTTGAAGGAAAAACGAATCTCAAGAAGTATATCAAATTCAAGAAATGGAAGTGGACTATTCCAAAGTAATGGATTTGAAAACTCATGAATAGGAGCAACGAAAAAAAAAATATGCATGTATTAAATATTGAATAGAATTTAGTACCCATTTCAACTACGTAAAAATACAAAATTTGTAATGAACTGAATACCAAGTGATTTTAGCAAATAAAGAGTAGATTATCGAGTCAAAGCTGACCGACTTTTTGTTAATATGATCATTCTCGTCATTGTAGCATGCTGAAACTGAGTGCTTCATGTAATGAATTGTGACTTACCTTACTCTGCAAAGGTCTCTTGAAGTACGATTGTTCCCCATGATTGAAAATTGCAGTCTTGTTGGGACCGATGGTCAATTTTGAGTGGGATCCATCAGTTCTTTCTCTTCTTGCAGGCGGTATTCTTTGTAGCTGAGAGGAATTGTTGATTATTATTGGCTTCGTCGAAGACAAGGATGACTTTGTCGGGGTAAACTCAGGCACCATTGGAGCGATTGCAGTGGTAGTTGTTGAAGTTGGAAGAGGCTTCTTCTTATCTGAATTAACAAGACTCATAATACTTTCAGAAAATGACTTGCTTAGCAGGGGTCCAGATGACATGTTTGCCGAAGTTGTTTTGAATGGTGAGAACAATGAGAAGTTTGAATTTGGAATCTTTGATGGTGTAGTCGGTATGTCTTTTTCTACATTAGGTTCACTATTTTTCAGTATCACTTCGTTCAACAAGTTTGCTGTCTTGTCACTCACTTTCTTTCCCCTTTTATCTTCATTTCCACGATAGTATATGTAGTCATCACTTATTTTAATGGTAGGACCGGCTATTTGGGTAGATGCAGTGTTATCAATTGGATTATGAAATATCCACTTTGGAGTGGTGATGTGATTGGAGAATACACTATCATGAGACTTTGATCTTTTGATTGTATTTGGAAATGCATCCGCTAGATCAACTCTTGATCTTCTTAAATACTTTTCAAAATCATCCTCTTCGAGTTTCTCGGGAGAATAATACGAATAATCTGAACAAGCATCAATATCCAAGTGGTCCAAGTCGTTATTTTCTAAGCATATGGGCGTAAATATTGGTGTCTTGTTGAAATTTATATCGAAAGGTGAACCTTCTTCTTCAATTGTTTCCTTTGCTTTTTGAGGTCCTTGCTCTTGTATGTGTGGCCCTGCTCCATTCCTGTGAAATACATTACTCATGGACACAAAATGCTTCAACCTATTCATCCGCAAGGTTTCTTCATTCTCGGAAAATTCGTTAAGTATGTTGGACTGCTTCATTATTCCCTCCGAGCTGAATATATTAAGGCCACTGACAGCATTCTCTCCGCTTGCAGTGTGGAATGATATCTCTGGCACGGAATTGGACCTGGCTCTAAGACTGGAGATAGATAGAGGGGGGAATAGTATCTCGGGAGAGGTACACAAAGTCAGGGCCTCTTTATATCCATTATCAGTGCTGCTGGTTCTGTCCCCCTCAGTTTCTTCCTCCTCAGTTTGGGTATTGGATATTACATTTGGTTGTGTTCGTACAAAGCTGCTATTGTCGAATTCCATGTCGCTGCCAGGGACTTCCAAAATGGGACTACTGGCAAGTGGGTTGATGTTATATATCTGAGATAGCCTATACCTGGATTTCTTCTTGTACATCTTCTTCTCTCTGCATCTAATTGGCTTCAACCTAATGTCAGATACTGAGATTGAATTTGAGAGTGTACGTTCTTCGCTCGGTGGTTGGAGGGCAGGGAGCTGATGCTCAAGTGGAGTAGATCTTTTCATTTTCTTATTATTATTATTTTCCTCTTCTTTCGGCTCTATACCATTTTCACCTAGGGTCGTTCCCCTTATTCGAATTTTGTCGGTAGACTGCTTAAATTGATCCACTATAAATTGATATTCATTGTATAAATTGTTCCAAGTAGTTTGGTTTGTTATCACATCGTTCGAGCTCAACGATGATTCTAAATAGAAAGACTTTTCATGGAGCTGGTCGATCTTGTGTAGATATGTGTAGTTAGTAGCGATAGTTTCGTTGAGAGTCCCTATGGTTGAGTCCGCTAGAGCGATGCTTGAATGAAGCTTGGTTACATGCAGCAACAAAGTCGAAGTGTTGTTTGCAGTTTGGATTAGACTAGATGATTTGGACTCTAGACGATCCATAAATGAGATCAACAGATCTAGCCTAGCCATAATTCAGATAGAGGCCACTTATGATGAGTTTAGGAAAGGTCAGGGAGACTTGACGATACTTTTAGATGGAAAGGAGAGTCTTGCAATCTTAAACTCACTCCCCGAGCCAAAAATGAAATTAAATAAAAAAAAAAAAAAAAAAAAAAAAATACAATGTAAATAATAAGAAAAAAGAGAATACAGTTGAAGCATAACGAAATGAGTTCCGAGAAAAGTGGCTTGAAAAATAGAGAATCCTCTTGAGCAGAAGCTGCTGAAAGTATCAGGGCGAAAAAATAAGCAGAAATAGTATACATTGTACGTATTGTTGTCATAAGTATATTAAGCGTTGGGGCATCTCTTCCATTTCTTCGAGAAAGCCAAAAAAAAAGGAAAAAAGAATCTTGTGAGCCTAGAAGTTACTATCTAGTTACCCGTTTTTTCATTTTTTTTTCTCACACTTAATCGTTGTACTTCACCTGCAGAATTTCACAAGTTCAATATTCCCACAGTAGATGGCCTCTGCTATGCTTAGTCATTTGTATCATTTACATAACCTACCATTCTCGATAGCTCATCAGCATTATGTGCAGGTGCATTATTTTGATTTAAGGTTTGAGCATGCAAAATGTAAACAGAATGCACAATTTACGAAGAAAATAATCCAAAATCATACCGAATTGGTCTGACGTAGGTACATGAAGAATCTTCAATTGATCACATCCACCATAAAAATAAACATCACTGAGGTAATGTAAAAAAAATATTATCATTCATTAAATGCCTTTATATGCTCTGGCCGCATGCTTCTGTATCTCCTTCTTTAACTGCCGTTCTATTTATGTATTTATGTATTTACTCAATGGTCATCTTCATCTTCTTCTTTCTTGCTCCTCTTGCTCTTCTTCTTGTCTTTCTTTCCTGCACCTTCGCCATCTTCGTCACGTGATCTCTTCTTTTCTTTCTTTTCCTTCTTGTCCTTCTTATCCTTCTTCAACTTATTCTCATACACTTCTTCCTCTGGAGCTTCAAAGTCCTTTTCTCTCTCGACCTTTCTAGCGGCGGTGGTTTCCTCTTGCTTCTCACGCTTTTCATCCAACTTCTTACCCTCCTTTTGCTTCTTACCCAAGAAATACTCACCACTCTCAATTTGAAGATCAACTTTACGTGGCAATTGCAGAGGTGGGAATGGAGTGTACACCTTCTTCTCCTTCTTCTTGTCCAGCTTAGGCTTCTTACGTGCAACATTTCTCTTCTTGAACATTGGTAAGAACCTAGACCAATCTTCTTCAGCCAATTCTGGATTCTTGGCCAATTCTTGCTTGATCATTAACTCTTTTATGTAATATATAGGGTGGATATTTCTCATACAATCTTCAACCACTCTTCTAACTTCCTTGAGTCCCTTGAAAGGTCCCATAGCACTAACGGTGTTTCCTTGTACCAAGATGTAGCACTTGGTCAACAATTCCAATGCCTTCAATGTGTTACCATTTGGTCCAACCAATCTTTGTCTTCTCTTTACAAACCTGTCCTTATTAGTAACAAAGTTACCAATCTTGATTACATCACAGGCGACGTCATCCTGTAAAATTTTAACTGCTTGAGGGAATGGGACAGATCTAGCGAGCAACTTGATCAAGTCTCTTGCCTTTAAGATCATGGCTGGGTCGAATGTCTTTCTAGTGGTCTTCACTGTCATAGAACCTTCTACCAAATCAAGTTGACATGCAAGGAAATGCTTGTCTAGTGCTCGCGTCACATCACTCCATATACTTTTCAAGTACTGTTCTCTATACTTGGGGAACAATGTCATGAAGGAAGATTCCTCAGTAAAGGATTGCCCAGAGATATTATCTTCGGGCTTGAATTCTTCAAGCTTCCATTTATCGATGTCAGGAGTATCCCAGGGCTTGTCACGGTTATGAGTTGATGGCATTTTATGGGTCTTACGAGTATATAAATAGCCTAGATGGTGCTATTTCTATGACTTTCTTTTTAACTCTTGGGCCATCGCATCGTTTTGAGGGCCACAAATCAAAAAGAAAAAAAAAAAAAAATTTAGACATTTGTGACACAAAACTGGACCTATATGGTGCACGGAATCTCAAGCTGAGATGAGCAGCATAGAAGGAGTAGTTAGGCGAGAAGACACTGGTCAGCACTACTACACAGTATAGTCTAGTTATTGTTAGGATGGTTGCTAAGAAAACGAGATCCAGCTCAAAGGATGGCTCTAAGGTACCTTCAAATGGGATAAGGAAAGCCAATATGTCCAAGTCCAAATTGAAAGCCCAATCGAAATCAACCAAAAGTAAAATACATAAACTCAATGCAAACACCAGCGATATAGACGATATAAGGTCAACGTTGTCTTCTATAACGAATGTTCGTGAAATCAGAGCATTGGACGTCAAGGAATTGAAATCGGACTTGAAAAAAGATGTGGAAACCAAGGAGAAGAACAAGAAGGCTGAACAGGAGTTGGCGCTGCAGTTGGAATTGATCGACAGCATGGGATTGAAATAGAAAGAGCTAGGCTACGTCAAAAATAGTCAAGTAATAGTAATGAGGATAATAGAAACAATAGACATAACAGAAATAAAGGAGACAGTAAAAACAGTAGAAAGAAAATCACTTTTGGTGGAATACAGCGACCTCCATTAAAGTAGGTGAAACTCTAGAACTTATAATGAAGTATATGGTTGGCATGCCCAAGAGCTCTCTTCACTATAATCTGTTACTACTCCACATAAAATAAAGTAATAAAAAAAAAAAAAAAAAAAAAAAAGAAAAGTAAAAAGAGTGAACAATAATAAAAAAAAATTCTTACTATAAAGTAGTCCTGCATATACATGATTTTTTCATTTTCCTCATTTTTTTTCTTTAGGTCAGTCGGCCAGTGCCTACCAGGTGGTTTTAAGCCTGGGGTTGCACTGCCTACACAAGCGGTGTCGGGCCAGAGAATGTAATGTCAAAAGATGAAATGTACCACATAAGGTGTCCTAATGCAGTTAAATTAGATTCAGCGAGCTAGCTTATTTCTGACATCTGGAATTCTTACCTGGCGTAATGAGGTCTATAGAAGACAGGAATAGTAATAGAGCCCCCTCCTGATATATAAAATTCATATAGTGGAGAGTTTAATATTGTGTGTGCCCCAAGCATTATTATTTATTAATAATTCCACTTTATTTACCTTTCAACATCGCTTAAACACTTACCAATACAACATCGCACCCCCCCAAAAAAAGAAAACAAAATAAATAAAATAATAATAATACCAACTTCTATTTTCGTCCCATATTCTACTGTAAGGAACCACACATGAACATGTCTAAACAGACCCAATCCCTCCTTAAACCCCCATTCAGCGCCATGCTGCATCTCTGTACCCTATAGATCTACATGGCATAAACCCATGCACCTACTCAAATCGCGCTGTTTCAAAGTACGCGACGCGTCCACTTTGAAAATTTTTATACTAAACTTTTTTATTTTTCCACCCGCCTACCAAACGATTTATCCCCAAAACGGCTAGTTCGTCGCCAAAAAAAATATAATAAGATTTTCTTTCTTGAAATAGTCTAAACGTTCTTATTTATTTGTAATTCTTTATTAATTTGTACTTCACTGAGTCTCATAGCACTTGTTGATACTAAGAATAGGGGTATCTGTTGAGTTAAACGGTTCTGAACTTCAATTGACAAGGCATACCGAGAATATCGTCGTGAATCTAGCAAGAACACGAAAGGACAGGATCACAAAAAGAAGAAAGTGTAAGAAAGAAGCACTCTCGAAAGCAAACGGTCCGTAATTATTTGCACAAGCTCCAACAAAAAGTTTACTGCAATTTTCATTCATTTATTCAATTGTTAATCCATAGATTTGTTCTATTCCTTCGCTACACATTATCCGGACAATCAGTAGGTATCACACAGCATGTCGTACCATTCTAGACAGCCGTCCGTGGCTTCTTCATTACTTTCATCTTCCACAAATCATACCCACCCTCAGAGGATAGGGCCCTGGAAGTTGGGTAAGACCTTGGGCCGTGGGGCCACAGGACGTGTCTTACTCGCTACACATCACATCACAGGTCAAAAGGCGGCGGTTAAGGTTGTATCCAAGCTGGAGTTGGCTGATGAAGGTGCCCCTCCAAGAAAGACTAACGACAACGAACCTCAGGGCTTACCCTACGGCATAGAGAGAGAAATCATTATAATGAAACTTTTAACTCACCCAAATGTCTTGAGGTTGTACGACGTCTGGGAAACATCCAAGGCATTGTATTTGGTGCTTGAGTACGTCGAAGGTGGAGAGTTGTTTGACTTGTTGGTGGAAAGAGGTCCCTTGCAGGAAATTGAAGCCATCAAGTATTTCAGACAGATTATATTAGGTACCGCATACTGTCATGCATTGGGTATATGTCACAGAGACTTAAAGCCCGAGAATTTATTGCTCGACTCTTCATTAAATGTTAAGTTGGCAGATTTCGGTATGGCCGCGTTGGAAAGCAATGGGAAATTGCTTGAGACTTCCTGTGGTTCCCCACATTACGCTGCTCCTGAAATTGTCAGTGGGTTGAAATATCACGGTGCTGCATCAGATGTATGGTCTTGTGGTGTGATATTGTTTGCATTGTTGACTGGTAGGTTACCATTTGATGATGAACACATTAGGAACTTGTTATTGAAAGTCCAAGCAGGAACTTTTGAAATGGCAGAAGAATTATCACCTGAAGCTAAGAATTTAATTAGCAAGATGTTGACAGTTGACCCTATGAAGAGGATTCCTACTGAGAAGATCTTGAGTCATCCATTATTAACCAAATACCCTATTCCAAACGAAGATTTAATCAGTGTTAAGTCCTTACCACATCCAGAGACTGCTTACAAGTCACTTGGTTCTATCAAGAATATTGACAAGCAAATTTTACAAAACTTGTCTATATTGTGGCACGACAGATCTCAAGATGACATAATAAACTGTCTTCTTAAAAATGGTGCCAACCCTGAAAAGACATTTTATGCATTATTGATGAGATACAGACACAACCAGGAAGATATGGCATTCAATGATCAAAATAGTCAACAAAACTCTCCAATTAAGAAGAGCGGCAGCAGAAGAAATCTTAGCAGAAGTGGCTCCCTTGGAAATGGAAGGAACAGACCAATCAGTGTTTCCAATTCAAGAAACAGAATACTGTATCAATATAAGAATGAAATCAGAACTAGTACTGTGGTAAACAACGGTCCAATTGGTTCTGGGGCTGGGAGATTGTCCGCATCTTCCAGTTTCCAAAACTCCCCTTTCAAGAACAATATCAACACCTCACCAAATCGTAGAGGCTCACCCCAAAGATTCTCATACAGCCAATCACCAGCCAGGTCGCCCAATAGAAGATCTCCTAACAGAAGGTCTCCAAAGAAAATCAACAGCAGCAATAATAATCGATTCGAAGATAGCAATGTCAACGCACCTGCTATACCAAGAAACATATATAACGAAATTGTTAATGCTCAAAATAATGGCTCCTTCGGCTCTATGCCTCCTTCGTTACCATCTAAAGATGAGGTTCAAAAGTTTAACATGGAAAATAATATTAATGTAAATGAAAATGGCGAGCCAAATCCAATAGTTGATGAAGTAAGTCTGCAATTGGGTGAATCTGCAAACCTCTCCCCAAGTAAGAATGGAAACAAAAGAAACTCAATTATGACAAAGAGTGCTTCGAAGAACAGATTAAGTAAGAGGAAATCAATGAGAGCTTCGATGACTACTGGATTGAAGAGGAATTCCATAACCATGAAATTGCTCTCCACTTACGCTAAGTTAGCTGGTGAAACCGATTGGGAATACATGGACAAGCAGACAAAGAGGACATCCGCAACATTTGCTACATTGTGTGACAAGATTTTCAACCAGGAAACATATACTGCCGAAGATGAACAATTGATTGATGAAGAAGAAAAGCAAGCCAGAGAATATGAAAGAATTATGGAATTGGAGAGAAAGAAGCACGAAGCAGAAATTAAAGCAAGAAAGGAATTGGCTAAACAAAGGAAAAGGCAAAAGAGAAAATCTTTACTCTCTTCTAGAAAGCTTTCCATCTTTATTAAAGATGAAAATAATACTGAACAGGATATTACCGTTGAACCTGAGGCTATCACTCAACCTAAAAGAGGTTCTAAACTTCATGGATTGAGAGCTATTTCAGAAGGTGGAGCAATTGTGGAAGAAGATAATGAGAACTTGAATGCAGCAGATATTGAAATGTTGAAGAGGAGATCAGCAACGCAACCGGTTCCAAGAAGAAGAGTCACTCCTGTTTTAACTAGAAGACCAGTTTCGCGCCTTGATCCATTGTGGACAGCATATGAAAACGAAGAACTTAACAGAGCTAAAGATGCGCTTGAAGCTGAATATAGGGATGCAAAAGAGAGTGCAAAGCAGAAACAAGCAAAGAAGAATAAGGAAGCTAAGCAAAAGCAACAGCAAAATAACAACAGGCAATCTATGGTGTCCGTTGATTTTGACAACAGAAGATACGCCAAGGATGAGTATTATACTCATGAAGTTGACTACGAACTACCAGAGCCTGATGTAGATCAAGGCAACTTGAGTGCAGAATATATGAGTGAAATCAGAAAGTCAAAGCTACTCAATTCTCAACTAAACATTCATGGAATTCTTGAAAATGGAGATAAGGGCAAACAAAAGTCCAAAGCTCAAGAACAACAAACTTTAATTGGAAATGTTAAAATACCAAATGTTACTAGAAAATCTAGAAATTTCACAAATTCTAACAAGAGGCTCTCAGTTTTAACGATGTACTCCACGAAAGAATCCTATCAGGATTTAAGTTCGATTTTGAAGGATGAAGGGAAAAATCTGAAACTTGGATTAAGAACTAGTTTTGCTGATCGTTTAGATAAAGCTGGATTACCCGAAGAAGAGAATGAAGGTGATGAGATTGCTGATGATGATGTTATGGACTTTGATGATTTGGCTACTAGACGTGCTTCATACTATGCTAACAGTAGAAGATACTCTAAGTATAACGGAAATTCGAAAAGTGCTAATGGTCAAAACAAAAACAGACCGATTTCTGAATTACCAAGATTGCCTAATAATAAATCTTCGAGAGACAAAGATGCAGAATATGATAATCTTGATGTTGTCGAGGATTATGCTGATAATGCCGATGATACCTTTGCCGATGATCCTCATGGTGGTGTTTACGATGATGAGGAACTTGACTCTGAATTATTTGATAACATTAAACTTCCAGAGCATAGTAGCTCAGTCAAGAAAAGTGAAAAGGCTAAGAACAATGAAGCTTCTAGGAATTCCAAACTCAAGCAGCAACATGTTTCTCTGATGTTACCAGATTCAGGAAAAGACAATGGCAAGAATGGTCCAGGAAGAAGAGCTCCTCCTGCAGGTCAACAAGCTCAATCGGAACCATATCCAAAGGTTCGTAAGCCTAAGAATGGAACTGAGACAATTCCTCCTACTCCATTCAATAAGAAGCCATTAGAAGATTCTACCAATAAACCATCAACTGGAAGTGGCACTTCTCAAGATCAAAACAAGAAGAAGGGTAACTCCATTTTCAGAAAGTTATCCTGGGGTACCAAAAAGTCTTACGATGAGAATACACAATTACCATCTCCTGCTGACTCCAGAGCTCCTTCTGCTGAAGTTGGTACTAGAAAACCTAGTAATTCATTTTTTAGATGGCTTTCTGGTAATAATGATTCAGAGAATGTGGAAGCTGAAATCAGGAAGTTTAAGACTATATTGCCTAAACAAGAAATGACTACTGCTTTATTTGCATTGTTGAATTCTTGGACTAACTTTGGATTAAAGGGACTTAAAAATGATACTGTTGGGTATAATATTACAGGTGGAATTTCCTCGTATAATGCATTTAATTTAAAGAGTTGTAAATTCAGAATAAAGATCAACTCAACTGATTTCAATCAGAAATCCGAGATTGTCTGTGCTCGTGTTAAGGGTTCTAAAGTTACTACTGACACCCTTTTCAAGGAAATTGAAAAGGTATTAAGAAAGGAAGGGGTTATGGATAGTTGATTAATTTTATAGATAGACTTTGTAAAGTAAAATAAATTGAATAAGATTCAAATAGATTAATTCCTATACACTATGGATGCTTGTAGTGAAAGAGACTTTAGAATGTAACGACTTATCTTCATTAATAACAACTTCTACTATGTTACGTTTCGTATATGTGAGTTTCTACTTAGTCTTGCAATAATTGAAGGCAATTATAGTTCAACTAGAAATGTGAAAAAAATTTTAAATAGTTTCCACCGAAATTTCATCATCTTCATTACCTTGAATAACTACTACAATGTCATTTCTATCCAGTTTCAGTTGAGTCTCCTCAAGCTCTGGTTTGGAACCAATGAATGTCGGACCGATGGTGTCGGTTGCATCACCAACACCCCATTGAGTAAACATTGACACAAAAGCCGTAGCTAAAGCAACTTCTCTGTCAATAAGAGCTTCATCGACCAAAACTTCAAAATCAAATTTGAATTGTCTCATAAGCTTAACTTTTGCAACCCTCTGTCTAACCTCTTCTATTCCTCCATTTGGATTGGAAATCTTTTCTAAAAATTTCGTCCCTCTAACCCACGAGTACTTGGCGCCGTCGGTGGTATAAAAGCTTCTAAATCTACCGGCCCATCCAAAGTCAACTGAGATATCACGATGTGACATACCGGGCTTATTGTGGAAGTCAACGGACCTACTGGTAAATCCAACGTTGATAGTAGCCACTTCTCTTCTCTCTGGAAAAGTAAGCATGGTCCAAACTGGGTGAAACTGAGATAATCTTTCTATGGTGTAGACCTGAACTCCATTGGCTCCAAAAACTTTCACTTTCTTCTGCTTGTCTTTCCTATCCTGACGAACAAAAAAAGGAGTTGGATACTGGGAGAGAGGAACGGTGGTTGCAGCAGAGGAATTTATATTGAGCAAGTCTTTCATTCCAGCTTGCTCTAAGACGAAAGTACCAGCGGTCAAAGCTGTAGTCAACCCGCGAACAGCGCCAGCTTGAAATATGTGAGACATTCTGCAAAACTAAATTAAGTCTACGAGCAAAAAGTAGATTTTAGTTATGAAGAATAGATTAGTCCCACTTGCACTTTCAGTTAAGATCATATTTAGTATTGGTTTCTGACTCCACAATCCCTCTTTCGTCACAAAGGTATTTGGGTGCAAAAGCGATGCACTACACAAATTTGAAGAAAAGATGTTGCAGATCTTTTATGCAAGGTGCGAAATTCGACAAGTAAAAAAAAAAAAAAAAATGAAGTTGCAGAGGATGAAGGTGAAGGTAAGAGTTAAAGTTCACTACATGTCAGATAACCTGGGCATTTTCCTATTAATGTCTATTTGCTTCACTACTTCCCTTTGCTAGAAATATAAATGTATATGTAATTAAATCATCAAAATGTTGATATTTTTAAAAAATACCCCAAACATCCTCACATCCGTGACAGAACTTGGAACATGCAACGGAAGCAGACAATGGGTAGTCGGAAAGTCCAATTTTTTCGTCAACGTACTCATCTGCGAAGTTGTCTTTACCTCTGGCCATAGCACCGACAAACACACATATGCTTTCATCGTCATCCAAAGTGGAAACATAATCCTGTACTCTTCTTACTTCGGCATCGAATGAAAGGGTGATCTTTCTACATTTTGTTGGTAAATGATCGGTGATTGGATTTTTGATAACTTTCAATAATTTTTCTTCAGAATTCACTGATCTAATGCTTAACTTATGTAAAAGTTGAACCATAAGACCTGAAAATCTCTTAAAAGTTCTTGGGATTCTTACACTTGGGTTGACTTCTATCAAGACTCCTCTTGCAGTTTGAATATACACTTGAAGCTTACCAGCTTTATTAATTGGAGAGTCTAATAAAGTTAAAAGACATTGGTGAGTGATATCTGGTCTTGCCTCAGCGATATCTCTACCCATTTTTCTCAATAACCCTTGATGGTCATCACAGTTCAAGAGGGCATACTTGTCACCTCCTGGGCCACCGCCGGAATTCATTTTATGTGTTTCTAAACATGCCTGAGATAAAACCACGACTAATCTCTTGGTATCTTTATCTTTAGAGCTGATTGCTGTCGGTTGGACTGGAACCAATGATGCGGTCGTGGATGTGGCCTTCTTAGGTGCCTCTTCCTTAGAAGACATGATTATAAGTGTATGTAATTATAGATATTTTATACTATGAAGAGTATTCGGCACAACAAGTTGCTTTTCAATCTACTTGGTTATACGTCTATGTATATAAGTATATATATATATATATATTTATTTATCTATATTCACGATAGGGTTTCAATCTTCTTTTCAAGATGGCTCTTTTTTACTTTTTTTTTTTCGAGCTGCCTATACATTTTTCACTTTTGCTCATTGAAAATTTCTTAGTGATGCATGCAAAATGGAAAATGGAGTTGCATGTGTGTCCTGCACATGGGGCTATTATGATCTTGATGGGGCCGCTATGGTTTCCATAGAAGAGTGAAGGAGTAGAACTGAAAGCAACACGGATTGAACTGAATATGATATGACTTCCTCGGATAATGACTTTGATGACGAGGATAATGATTTCTTGCTTGCACTAACCACGAAAAAGTCCCAAGGCTTGAACTTGGGAGGCGTTAGCTCTTTAGGTAGCACCACTGCGTCTGCGACCAACACGCCAAACACTTCTGCGCTTACTTATGGCCGCTCTGCTGCCTTGCCCTCTTCCGGCCCCAGTGAAGTTGATCCCTCAATTCAGGCTAGGCTCTATAGGGCAGATGGGGAAATTGCGATTTTAAGAGAAAAATACCAACAACTTCAGAATCTGCGACAGGTAGAGTTGATTAAAGTGAAGGAGAGCCAACAGAGTCTTCAAAGGCAAAATGAAGAGCAATTAAAGGCGCTACAATTCACGGTGCAGAAGCTCGAAGATGAGAAACGATTCCTAAATAACGAAATAAAGGGGATCGCCTCAAAAAGAAGAAAGGTACGGGACAGCAACGATGACATGGATGTGGATGGACTGCACGCTACTTCTACCTTGTCCGCATCAACAGTCCCTGTGTCAGGTACTGGCTCTGGCTCTGGCACTGGTTCTGGTCCATCAGATGCAGTCAGCACTGGACCGCGAGTCTCTAGCAGTCAAGTCGTTCGGATTCTGAATGATACATCGCTCTTCTTCGATCATATTTGGAATTATTGCATAAATGGAGCAGAAAGAACATCATTGACCTTTCTAAGCAAGATCTATATCGAGCGAGATGTAAATATAAACGAATTGCAAATCAAACGGAAAATCCCATTATCCATAGCCATTGTGGATTATCTCATGTTGAAGAAGAAATTGAGGTTGGACGAGCTTGTAAGTGAGTTCACTACTACTATTGCCCAATTTGTAGAACTATTGTTGGAGGAAGAAAACTTGATACTTTCAGTGCCATTTCTCTTATCCTTAATTCATTCGGCAATCAGCTTCAGGCCCCTAGCAGTTGTAAAAGCTACAGTAATTTACCTTTTAAGGTCCATATCCAAGATATCGAGGCGATTTCTATTTATATTGGAGGAAACTCAGAATCAAGAAGACTATATTACATATCATGATGTTCCTGAACAAGTACTGGTACTTGAAAAGATAACTTTGATATGTTCTGTGGATATAATAGAAAAATTGAGTGCAATTAGTACACTACATGGAGTTAGCTTTGTCAAGGATGAAATATGGGGAGGCGAGCTGCCTTGTATCCCACGAGAATTGGTAAAAAGGCTTTTACCTGAGAATACAGAAAGACTCAAAAATTCGAGTCAGATCAATCTAGTTTTCAACATCGTTGAAATGCTTATGTCTTCCATCACAGAGGAACTGTTTGCTTACTCTAATTTTGAGAGAGCACCAAACCAGGCATCGCCAATCTTTAATTCATTGTTCAAGGTCTTATTAGTGGATATCCCACTTCGAGATGATTTCATGATATATGGCCTCAATAGGATACTAGGGAATATTATTGACATAAAGAAGGTGGAATCGCTGGTTCCAGTTGAGGATAATGCTCTTGGGTATTCGCTAGTAATGATACCATGTCCGATACCCCAAGAATTGAAGTCAGAGAGGAGGAAAGAACTGCAAGAGGGAAATGACTTAGAGAATGGAACTAGTGGTGGTAGTTTTGTTGGAATCCACGATAAATTGAATTTTGAGCTTAATTTAAAGCATCAGAATCATTTGCTCAAACTAAGGATCCGTGTAGCGATGCTACTAGAACATTTCATAGTTTCTACCTCTCTTGTGACGCATTTGCAGCTGAAAGATTATATCAAGTCAATGGTCAGAACCATTGGATTTGAGCAATCCAATATCTTGAAGTCCCCCCGGTCGAAAGATGTTCACCTTAGAGCCCAGTTAATTGCAAGCCTAGTTAGAATCCTTCACTATATCTCTTCAGATAACATGGGAGGTATTACCAATCTAGTATATCCAGAGACCATGTATGAGATTTACGTTTCCCTACTGAGAATTGCCTTTGGATCTAACTCCTTGACGAATGAAGCTCATACTATAATAAAGTCTGTTCGCAGCCAAGAGAAGTACTTCAACATACCGATATTCAACAAATGGTGTGAAGCGCGAGCGAAGCTGTTGAATCACATAGACCAGAGCGATGATAGTGAGAGTAGCAAAGGGGAAAAAGAAAATGGCGAGTTCATTGCAGATATCGAGAGTGAATATGCCAATGGTTTGGAATTTCCCTACGAGGAGGAAGCAGTAGAGCTTGCTAGAGAAATACTAGACCAATGTGTAACTCACGAAGAAGCGGATAATCTCTTCTTCAACATGAACTACGAAGACCCAAATTTGCAAGAGGATGAGTACACCAAATTCGATGAGATGGACCTAGTGAACTAGCACACCTTGGCAATTCTCACCTTCTCCCTAATTACTACTTTATAAAAACTAATATATGACCTTTTATTTTACTATATTATTAACTAATTTAAGCAGAT
This sequence comes from Dujonia railenensis, assembly GCA_935541525.1. Lineage (NCBI taxonomy): Eukaryota > Fungi > Ascomycota > Pichiomycetes > Serinales > Debaryomycetaceae > Dujonia > Dujonia railenensis. The sequence continues at coordinate 484,049 of CAKXYY010000008.1, read as the reverse complement.
TGAGGCTTAGCTTCACCAGATTGGAAACCGTTCTTGAATCTTCTGGAAACGTGCTTGAGGTAAGCCATTCTACCGGTACCAGTAGTTCTTCTTCTCTTGGCCTTGAGAGCCCAGTTGTGGGATCTCAATTTAGCGGCTGGGTAACCACATGAAGCACAGGTCTTCTTTTGAACGTGGAAAGAACGCTTACCACATCTGTTACACAAAACGTGGGACTTGTTGTGACGTTTACCTAAAGATGGAGTACCCTCTAAAAAAGATTATGTTAGTATATCAGAAGATAAAAGAATGGTTATTGTGTAAAAAAAATATTAACGAGCTTACCAGGATGCGAGTGTGAGCTTGGTGATGGGCATGAGCATTATGGGAGTAGGGAACCCTGGTGAAAAAAAACCATCCCATTGGAGTGGTAAAGTGTTGCTCTATTCCAGCGAAACACAATGAGTGAGAAAAGTGAAGAGTGAAACAGTGTCAGCTTAGAAGTGCGCTAGCTCAACAGCCAACCAAGAGCTTGGAGAAATCTGGGTTCTGGCGGGTTTCTGGATCCATGGTCTCTAACGTAGATATATGTTCACCACATTCATCCTTCTTCCACTCTTTCAACAAGATTCCTGGTTCACTGTGTGTTCCGTTTGATCTCCATAGCACTTTCTTCCTCTCATCGGTGTGGGCTCTATAAAAATTTTCCTGGCTCATACAAGGGTGGGAAATCATCAATGCTCCAATCACCACTTATTCTTCACATATTGACGGTGTTTTACTCGTCTTTTGCTCGCTGGCTTACATCCTGCTAACCTCGTTACACGAAAGGTCTATAGTTATTATCACATACTGGACATTGTTTAATTGATATGATGGAATACCTATAATAACTGTTAGCAAAAGGTTCTAAAAATTTTCACTTTTCTTGATTGAGAGAGTGAAGGTGCGAAAGAGGTTTTGTGAGATGGTTTGAGCACTGGTCAGGCCTCCCATAGTTAGTGAGAGCGAAAAAAAATATTGTCCGAAGAAAAAAAAGAAATTGGGGTTATGTGCAGGTGTGTACCGAACTCTAGGTGAAAGAGGTACAGTCTTTTTGAGAAAGTAACGTGATTTGATAGGGGATAGCCCTAGAATATTTTTTTGTTTCGGTGTAGCTTCCTGTCCCGTGATTCTGCACGTGCGTTGTGGAACGCGTATCTGAAGACACCACAAACAAAAGCAAAATAAACAAATGACTGCTCCAAGTCATCCGTGGTGTTAAGCGTGTAGTGAGCTAAGGGCAAAAACAACACAGCTCTCAAAAAGCCAAAAAAAATAATAATAAACCTAAACAAAAGGCTAAGTGAGCTAGTACTGAGAGATTGTAGAAATTGGACAAGGAATTATATATATCTCACTTATACTCTCTACATCGATATATACTAACAGGGAAGTAAAGCCAAATTAGTAATACTAGCAAAAAATGTCTAATTACCAGTTTCCTCCATCATCTCCTTTATTGGGAGGTATTGAGCATAACTCCGAGGTAGATCCCTTCTCTATTTCGAGCAAGCATGGGAAGTCTTCGGTTGTTGAGAGAAGAAGCAGAGAACAATATCCTACACCTAACCCTTCATCCACTGCTGGTAGATCATCCTCACCAGCTAGAGAGAATCGTAATGATGAGGAAGAAGTTGACCTTGCTGCGAAACCCGCAACAAAGAAAGTTGTCACATTCCAGTTAGATCTGGTGGCCAACGATAAAAGCGCTAGATTGTTGAAGAAGAAGAAGTCGAAGCAAAACAGCACCAGCACTAGCATCAGCGGCAGTAGAAAGAGAGTCAGAATCAACAGGGATTTCAATGTATTGAATCCAGATGCAAATGTGTTAAGAGTGCCACTTAAGGTCGACGGCAAAAATTCCATTTTGGTTGGAAGATCTTCCAAATTGAGCGACTACTACTTCAATACTTCTGATAGAACCATCTCCAGAACTCACCTTGCTATTAGCTGCAAAGATGATAAAATTGTCATCGAATGCTTGGGATTCAGTGGATTCGGAATGAGAATCCCCAGAGCCTGTCTAGTCTATGGTACTGATAAATCTAATGATTATATCTTGATGGAAGCCAAAAGCCCTAAGGAATCGCTTTCCTTCCAAGACTTGAATAGTTTGGGTTTGAAAGTTACTCCACGCACTATAAGCCTTGACTTGAACCATACTGAATTCTTCGTGAACAGAAACGAAAGAGTTACGCTCCCTATGATAGACAACATTTTCATTCAAGTCAGAGATAGCGCTATGTTATTGAACCCAAAAGACGATGAGGAAGACGTTACTGACGATGAGCAACCAGTTTTGTTGAAGGAAAAGCCAAAAATTGTGTTAGACACCGTGGAAAGTGAACACGCTACCACCGAAGATAAAGAGTTGGCAATGAGCTTGGAAAGGGAAATGGAATTAGAATTGGAGATGGTACATGACCATGTGAGCCACAAGGAAGTTCAAAAACTTAAAGAACAGACTGAAACACCAACTATCTCCATTTCTTCTACACCTGTGAAACACGCTCAAGAGCTAAACTCGACTCCAATCAAACAATTCAATATATCAACTCCTCTCACTCCTGCAAAACTTAACATAAGAGCCACTTCCGAAGAACCAACACCTACATATTCAAAATTAGATGAATCTGATCTGAAGTTCGAGATCTACTCTGACAATGAAGGTGATATGAATAGGGGTCCTTCAACTTCTACACCAAATACCCCATTGAGAGACATAACTAATGAACAGATGAGATTGGAAAATCAACCAAAACTTTTCAAGAGAAAGAAGTTAAATTCCATAGCACCTCCAAAGACAGAAGAAATCGACCAATCCTGTATTGCAGAGTTGAAAAATATTTCTGAAATTAACAATGTTCTCCTTAACCATTTGGCATTCTCAAGGTTATCGTCCACTCCTGCGTCGTTTTTAAACACTATCAGCGCTTTAACTTCTAATTTATCATTAAAGCAAATGAGAGTGATTTTGCATAATATGAAGCCAATAGGTGTCATTTACAGGGAAGGTAAAGATGCTGCTGGAAAACCGTTAGAAGAAGAGTATTATTATAAACCTGAGGAAGATGATGATACGGAAAGGCCCAAGTTGGTCGCAAGCATAAAAGGGCATGGTGGGTTGAGATCTTGTAGAAGAACTCACAAGCAATACTATTGGAAAAAGCCAGCCTCCAAAAAGAAATAAGGTGCTATATTTGAGTACCTTGGTAAGTTTGAATTACAGTTGTATACTAGGTTAAAATAGAATAATAAAACGAAAATAATAAGTTTAACCGTTATAATAATAATAACAATAATAACAATAATGAAACATAGAATCAAAAAGACTAAAGAGTGAAAATTCTTTAGCGTATATTTATTTTTTGCTTTTGGAAGAGTATGTAAATGTATGAGAGCGATCATCCGAAGAAATTGTAAATTGTAATGTGTCACCATGGCTATATACACTAGAAGAGGGTCCAGCATTGCCGTTAATTATAAAATTTTCATATGGATCAACATATGGGTATCCATATAGTCTCTTCTCATCCAAAGTAAGCTGTCTTGGACTACTGATATCCTGTGCACTTGGCTGCAAATAGTTTTTTTTCTCGAGACTCTCACTACGTTCTGCAGATGAATTATGCAACATATTTTTCATGCGCAGTCCCAAATAGGAATTTTTTCTCACAAGTACCAAAATGGTTCCAAATATTACTTGAAGAAACCATACCGAAAGTAGGCATATGGCAACTAGTAGCTCTGTTTTCAACTGTTTTTTGTACACTTCAATAATGCTATCTAGTGTATCTCCTAACTTAGTTCCATAAGTTTCTATAGTTGAAATTGATGTGTTAGATCCAACTATGCTGCTTAATTCATTAGATAGTAGATTCTCAGAGATGTGGGGAAGTGTTAGTTCTGCATTTTTATGCACCCATTCTAAACCTTCTTGGATTTCTTCAAGCTTCCTTCCTATGACACAGTATACAACAGTATTCATAGGGGAATAAAGTACGGTATTATTGAAGATCGATAGACCTTTATTCAAGTCCAGCATCAAACTGTTTACGCTACCATTCACTGTGGTTGTGACGCTTTGAATCCATCCAAACAATTCTTCGTTCAACTGAGATTCTTGCTCACTGAGGAACAAGTTTGTTTCAGAAGTCCAATTCTTTGCAGCTGCCAGAAATGTAGAGTCGAAGTCACCTAGAGCTGATTTAACAATGTACCCTTTCACTTTAGCAAATTCACTGCTCAATTCACGTATTATCAACGATTGTAAACCGACAGTGATCAATGAACAGGTACCTAAGCCAAATATAAAATTGGCATATGGAGAAAATACATAGGGAATGAAAATCAGCGAGACATCAAAATACTTTCTAAAGAGATAAGAAGCTTGGCATTCATAAATACTGATGATTCTAAGCAATTGTGACTTCCTGGAATCTTCCAGTAGGTTCAAAGTCCCAGAAAGCTCTTCAGCTAAGTTGTTCTGTCGATTCCACTTCAAATATTCTGATATTGCAAAAAGAACAACACTTGTACAACTTGCTACGATTAGTGCAATTAAAATCCAATTTGCAGTTCGCTGTATTATATTTCCGATCTTTCCATAATCTTTATCAAACTCTGTAGTTGAACTACAGAATTGAATTTCTTGCAAAGTTGGGAAGCTTGAAAAATCTGCAATCGTTACATTCTGCGCTAGTTTCAAAGTCACTTTTGACTTGATCAGATCAAACCCAAATTCTATGAACTCTACAGTCGAATTGGTTGAAAAGGTTGGAACATCAGTCTTGATTGCTTCAATAGACTCAGTTACTGAGCTAGGAATTTTAAGATTCTTCAAAGCACTAACAGTTAGGTTTATCTGATCTACATAGTCAGTAGCATTATAAGTTTTCCCCGTGAAAAAGCTTTCAGCTTTTTCGTAAGCTGAAATTACTTCATTTAATATAGTAGAGAGTCCATCCAAACCCAGCTGAACGTCATCTGCTAGCCCAATAATTGTCAGATTCACTGAGCTAATTAGCAGCTCAGTGGAATCCAATGCTAAATCTACAGTCCCGGTCAAAGCTGCTGTTATTAAACAAGTCATAGTACCGAAGAGTACCTCTATGTAAAATACAATTAAATACTCTACAATAGTCAAAATGAACTTGACAACGTAGACTGTACCGACATTTAGCTCGTCCAATGCTTCTAGTAAGAGTTGATTGGCCATGTTGACCAATCTTTGAGGTATTATAGAGATCAAGGAGCTGTATGCTTTAAGGTACTCACAAACAAGGGCAGTTTCATCGGATGCTTTGCTTATTGAATTTGACAAGGCGTTCCTAAACAAGAATATTTTGAGAGTCATCAACACAAGCATCAAGGTCCACTGATTGAGATAAACCTGAGAGAGTCTTTCACATAAGTTTAAGTAGGCTCGCATGCTTGACAAAGAGAAGAGAAAAGTAGTCGATATCAGCAAGTTCGTACATGATAGCTAGAGAACTAGGCTCTTTATAATCTTTATCAATCTATTTTGCAACTTTGAAACCGTTCCTAAACATGTTTAGCTTTTCCGCAAGCCTCATTTTGCAACCTTCGCTCAGTTAGGAAGTTGCACGGATTGGGAAAATCGAAGAAATTAGCAAACAATGAAATTTTCTTTCGATGCTCAAACCTGATTGGATGAAACGACTGGCAATCACTGAGAAACAGGCGGAAGTCGCCACCCAAATTATTAGTAATAGTTAAAACTTCACCTAGCTAACAAAGAGGCTAACACAAAAAAAAAGAAACTATAGCAAAAATTAAAAAAACGTCGTGCCCAAACTGAATTTTATTTTGAAGATCGCCATCAAAAATAAAATATAAACACACTTAATCCTCTTCAAATAAACACAAACTTATAGATCCTAAAACAAACAAACATGTCTGATAACGAAAATCAACCAAAGGAAGAGATTCCAAAGGAAGAAAAGCCAGATACCCACATTAACTTGAAAGTATCTGATGGTTCAGCCGAAATTTTTTTCAAAATTAAGAGATCTACCCCAATGAGAAGATTGATGGAAACTTTCTGTAAGAGACAAGGAAAGACTATGGATACATTGAGATTCTTAATGGACGGAACTAGAATCGCACCAGAGAGTACTGCCGATGAGTTAGGTTTAGAGGATGGTGACGTTATCGAAGCACACCGTGAACAAGTTGGTGGATGTTAAGTATTATGCTACCCCAGTGATGGCATTTTGGTGGTGACAAGGGAGACAAATAGAACAAAAAATTAAGTAAAAAATAAACACTGTAATAATATTTCAAAAGTAGGATTCACATATCGACGTAGTTCGAGCATTGTAAGTGGCTTGATAGGATGGATATAAGGCCATAAACTGTAAAACGTAGCCAAGAAAGTAAGAATTGAAGTACAAAATTATAGATCTAATTAGCATATCTCAAGTGTTAGCTAATCGGAAATAGGGTCAGATTACGAATTAGCCTAATTTTGTATACTCACCAATCGGAAATAGGGCCTGGAATGTCCTCATATAAAGTCTCTGTCATAAATGCGCTAAATAGAATTAGGTGGCCCGAAATGTCTCATATAAGTTTCTCTCACTAAAATAGGTGGCCCCAAATGTCTCATATAAGTTTCTCTCTGACGTCAACAAGTCAAAATTATGCTTTAAAACATTAGATGGGCTGATAACCAAAGCTAACAAAAATACAGAGAGATAATTTCACTGTACGGGACGTCAATTCCGTCCTCTCCAATTTAGGGTACGTCACCCACAGAAAACTATAGAACAGTTTAGATAGACTAGGAACCCTTTCCTATCTATTGTAGCTAGTATCGATGCGTGCACCCACCATGAGTGACCAGGTAGTAATAAATATTATTTCGTTGGTACTATCCACCGTTTCGGAGCGCGACATAAACAAAAGGTCTTGCTGCAGGGACAGACCTCGGGCAAATGGATTTCACTATCATTTGACATCTAGAAATGTCACGGAAATGAATTTATCGTGTGATGGACTATAAAGATAAGTAAAATTAAGTGTTTAAATAGATCAATTTCACCTCTTTTTTTTTTGCACACTTTTTTTCTTTACGTTCCAAGTTCTTTTTAAGCTACAATTAATAAAGCAACTTTTTCAAATAAATATTTCATATAATGTGCAGAGCAGAGATTTGTTCAATTTGTCGTATGTAAGGATCCCTTTAGCGGGTAGAAATGCCAAACCCTAAAATCACCCACAGTTACAAGGAGATTAGGGTAGATTTCGAACGGAAAAAAGGCAAAAAAAAGAAAAAAAAAAAGAAAATCAAAGAAAGATAAAGAGGCAAGGCAGTAGTTTACTAACTTATTCAATTTTTAGACCGTAAATCATGGACTGGTTGTGGATCTCACATTGCTAGTGTAATGGATAACACACCAAAGGAGAATTGGTGTACATGTGAGGGAGTTGATGATGAATCTGGCACTTATCCTCCAAAGGCAGGTACAGGATTCGCTAGGAAGAGTTCCTCGTGAGAAATTTATTTATAATGTAAAGAACAAGGAAAAAAAGTAAGCAAGAATTATATTCCAAGATTGTTTTCGGTTTGGATATATACTACCACAGATAATTGTATAGTTCAATATAAAAAAAGAATAATAAAAGCATTGGTAATTCAATACAAGAAAGAAAATCTTTGGAATAAAGCTGATGGTGCAGTTATTTAAAGCAGATCGAGCATTTTTACTTATTTCTATTCCCTTGGCTGTATATTGCAGGCTCTCTCTCTCTGGGTCTGCCTCACCACCCCGAAAGTATAAAATGATTGAGAGCATCAAGTGAAAAAATAAAATAAAGATTAAAAAAAAAACAATCAAGAGAGTGTGGGGAAAATAAGAAACCTGGATTCATAATAGGAAATTTGAGTATCTCTCTGTTCATAAAACTTGTAACAGTCTTGAGGGGAAAATATTCATTATGATTCTAGGGTGTTAACGATGTACGGTGAACTGGGGATTTTGATTGGTTGCACGCTTGAAGTTTCTTGCACAGCGTGACTAACCAAAGGTACGTTAAACCTTACTCCCCAGTTGATTACCAGCAGAGCAGAAAGGAACACTGAAAAAAAGGTTGCTTCTCAGTGGCCTGCACGTGACCACCACTACTGTTTTTCTGACTTGACGCTCTCTGGCCCACCCCACTATTAAGTATGACATGGAGCATTGCACCCTTGCAACACTGTCCACACCTTGTAGAATTAAGCAGTTTGCGCTAGAGATCAGAAAAAAAGTGAGACAAATCTCCCTTCTCTATGAAAGAATTTCTCTTCCCACTTCTCCTTGAAGCCCCGCAGTGCCTCTGTGCTGCACTCGCACTCCATATATAGGTGGTAGTGCTAGTGACTTCCAAATTCTTTACCATGTGAACCAAGGCATTTATTTTTCCGTACACCTTCACTAAATTGTTTCTTATTTTCGCCTCAGGCAGAATCGCAAGCTTGCATTCAGCGTTTTTTTTTTTTTTTTTCTGACGTTTATTCCCCATATTTCCAACTAACGCATGTCCAGAGCCACGAAATGCAAATGAGATTATAGCGTTTAGTCGACCCACTATCTTTTTCTAACTTCATACTCAAATTAGACCACATTCAGCAGCTCTTGGAATACTTTGTATAAACCGTCTCACTCACCTTGTTTTCGTTTATTGCAAGCATTCGACCAAAACAAAGCGTGGAAAATTTAGGCTACTCATACCTTAAGTGAACTGGTGGAGCAAATTTAGAATTCAAGGACGACACCTACTGGTCTACAGTAGCGAAAAAACGAATTTCATCAGCCTGCCTTGAATTTTTTTTTTTTTTTTCGATCTTTTTATTACTGGCCATACTGAACAGAAATCACTCCGTTTGAATAAAGCCAAGAGACCTTTGATAAAGAGTACTGTAAAAGAAGAGCACGAACATTAGGCGGCACGCACGAAGAAGTATACGAATTGACGTTGAAGAAAGAAAATTTATAAAACAAGAAAAGGTGACCATAGACAGCGTAGCCATAAATAGCGAACAAATAAAAGTGAACACTACCGGTGGTAAACTAAACACATAAACATCATGTCATACAACTTTCCAATGGTTGACTCGAATAGTCAATTCAAGGACATCCTTTTTTCGCAGCAAAACCCCCAGGCTCCACTGAAAGGAAATGCTACAGGTGCACGAACAGCTGGGCCAGCAGCCTTTAGTCCTGCAACCCAGACCAACGCCGAGTCGCCACGTACCGGAGTTGAGCAATCACCACATTCTGGCCCCACTGATCCGTCCTACTTAGGGACCCCTCCACCAAGTGGTATGCAATCCCTTTCCCGGTTTCAACATCCCTTTGGGCAAGAAAACCTGTTTACACTCCCCTCGGAACTCCAGGGTGGGATTGGAACCATTTCGTCAAGAAGACCATCATACGCAGCAGAGAGCTTTACGCGTGCAATAGAAGACCCATCTGAGTTACCGGCTAACCTCTCCATAAAACAAAATACCAATGTCAGTGGCAACAACAATGTACACTTGTCTAAGCCCAAAAATTTGGCTGCGTTTGCTGCCATGAACAGCTACAATAACTTCAACCTTGACTCTCTCAATGATTCATTTGGGAATTTCAATCTTAATGCCAATTTCAATGACTTTCAGGCGAGGAGACCTTCCCAATTGGCAGACTTCCAGTCGAACCAGTTCTTACCTCTGTATATGTATCAGCCACATCCACATCAAGCAGGTCAGGCGCAACCAGGAGTACAATCACTGACTCTCCAACAACATCAACAGCAACAGCAGCAACAACAACAAAACCAGCAACACCAGCAGCAACATCAGCAGCAACCGCAACAACAACAATCGAGGCAAGGGCAACAACCAACAGCATCGCAACAATCGCAGCAGCAGGGACCACCACTTTCTCAACAGCCGCAGATTCAGAGTGGGAACCATATTCCTAGTGCAACCAATAGCGGAGCATATATCAATCCTTCAATTCCTGTAAACCTTGAAAATGGACTCATTCTCCAGGATCAATATATCATTGCATCTCCGGAACTTAAGTCTCTTTTTATGAAGGCAATCAAATATTTCCAAAGCCCTGCTCAGACAAATCAAATCCTAAAGGATCTCTATATGTTACTTCAGCAACCAACAATTATTAAACTTATCACGTTTATTAAGAATTTGAACAATCTCACTTTCAACCATAAGACATTATGTTTGGTTATAAATAAAAATGGGAAGTTTGATTTACTTTCTTACCCAAACAATTCAAATATTTTCTTACAAACTTCTGATTTAGTGATTGTTGATGGAGACAGAGGAAAGGATTTGGTTATGATATTGGAACCGTTGATTGATTTGAACACAGCTATTTTGTTTAATTTTTTGAAAAAATTAGAACATTTAAAGAGTTTAACTGTTATGGATGGACCAGCAAATGGTAATACTAATAACAGTGGTGGTAATAAGGGCAAAAAGATTTCGGGTGGTACTCATTCGACCATGTTGAATGCATCACAGATTATAAATACGAACTCTAATGAAGATAATGAGTTTATCATAACGTTACCCACAAAGCAAGTTTTGCGTTTTGCAACGCCAAAGGAAGTACACAAGCTTAGTGGAAAGTTTTTGGAGGAGAAGAAAGCATTTGTTACTTGTTTAAATAAAATTAAAGAACTAAACTTGCAGCGTGACTTAGAGTTAATTAACGTTGAGTATCAATCAGATTTTAAAAAGTTGATCTTTTACTACTTTGCAGGATTCAAAAGAATTGATTTCAGAGGCTTAATTAAGGAATTGTTCAAAATTTATAAAACAAGAATATGGTTATGCGCTGTTTTACCATTTGATAAACCTGAGTTGTACATTACACAAGAGAGTCCCCCTGCTTCAAATGATAACAAGGTAATTATTACTGAACGTACACCAAGCGAATATGAACTTTCAAATGATCAGATTTTGAAATTTTCGATTAATGAAATTCAAAACTTATCTACTCCAAATTATTTCCATTCTTCTAACTTACAGAATTTGATAGTTCACTTACAAAATGAGATCAAGGGAAAATTTTATGGATTTAATAATAGCAACCCAGTTCCAAGCAGTCCGCTGACGGTTTTAACATTTGTACCAAAGCAAAATCAGAATCAAAGCCAGAACCAGAACCAGAACCCAAATGCAAGTCCAAACGCAAGTGCAATTCCGAAACAAAACCCAAATCAGAACCAGAAACAAAATCAAAATCCAAATATGCAACCAGAACCACTGCAACAACAAAATCAACATAGTCAACAGAACCAAAAGTTGTCTCCGTTTCCTCTAGCTCAAGGAACTGGTGAGTTAGGCAAGGATGCCCCAAAGAACAATTCAGGTAGACTGGGACTGATTTCCTATCCACAATCAAGTAAGATACTACCAAATTTTAATCCATTTGGAGATAATGTGTGATCTCAGTGACAAATTAAGAGCTAATCAATTTTAATCAAGCTTCAATAGAAATCAAAAAATATAGACAGTATAGAAGAGGTGATTTTCATCTATTTTTATTAGTGGTGAAGGACGTCAGAATTAAGAATGGGTTAGTTGAAAAATAAAATTGTGGGGTAGACAATATTTAGTACTTTCTTTCAAATCAAAATAGTTTAGTTATACTATACCTTAGTCAATTGTGATTTTGTTATTATTATTATATTATAAATATTATTATTATTATTATTATTTTTGTTATTAAATTATTATCATAATTGCAATTTCTGTTACCAATGTATATTCTCCTATTACGATAAATTTGAATCTTAGCACTCTTCGCTTAGGTCACTATTAAATTTTAAGGCACACGATTTGTTTTTCTTTGTAAACATTTTCGTTGATTTTTCACATTGAGCAAACTTATTGCTACAAGCACCCAACTCCACTATTATTCAACTGTTGCTCATTATGCTTTTCAACACTGTCAATAGTGACGCCATGAAGCGAAATTTATCTGACTGGATATTAGCAGCCGCTCTTGTCGTGTATTTCTTCCTTGTAGCAGAACAAGCAAAACCATTCAATAGACAGTTCTCTCTCGCTGATGAGAATATTCAACACCCATTCGCCGAAGTTGAAAGGGTTTCTGGAATTCAGTGTTTGTTCCTTGCATTTTTTGTACCATTTATAACCATAAACCTAGTTACATTATATTTGAAAGTTAAGCACAACAAGAGTCAGCACGAGCACTTCTACTTATTGCAGATTTCCACACTTGGGTTATTGTTGGCGCTCTCCATAGATGGTGTATTCACAGATATCTTAAAGAATTGGATAGCAAGACCCAGGCCCGATTTTTTGGCAAGATGTGCACCTGTGGAAGGTACTGATCCACTTGAATTGGTTGGAATCGAAGTTTGTACCGCACCGTATGGTCAGAGGATTCTTACCGATGGAATGAGATCTACACCCTCTGGCCATGCCTCAATTTCATTTTCTGGTTTGTTGTATTTGACATTGTGGTTATGTGGCCAGTTCAAAATTACTGAAAGCAAGACACCCGTCTATAGAGTGCTTCTTGCAGTGCTACCAGTAGTCGGTGCCCTCTACATTTCGTTAAGTAGGACTCAAGATTACAGACATCATTTCAGCGATATTGTTATCGGAGGAAGCATTGGTATCTCCATTGCATTGGGAATTTACCACAAGTATTTCCCTAGTATTTTCTCTGAAAATCCAGAAAAGCCACTTATTCCAAATGAAATCGATACCGTTTTACCAATGTATAGTAGAACAAACTCTCAAGCTACATAGACAGAATACATATGTATAGACTAACGTCATGCACGCACGAGAGTGTATTTTATAAGCATGTAATCGAAGGTGCGCCAAAAGAAATTCTCTGCAGAAGTATGTTGCAGATATACGCTGCAGAAATGTGTGCATCTCAAATGTGGCACCGGGTTCTGAAACATGGTTGCAACATGTATAGCACTCCGTAACTTGAGTGAAACATTTAGTGAAACAGATATGATATATCCACATACTGAAGTAAGAAATATATAAAGATATTTCCTTGGAACATAAAATGATATTTGCTAAATTAATTTTTTTTAGTGAAAAGGCTGCAATGCAAAATGATTTACGCAAGAGACATAAAAAGCACGTTTTACCTGGTGTATACTAGTACCTATGTGAGCGAAGTGACAGCAGCTTCTCTGTCTGTTGATGATTCAATAACTAGTACAATTACTTCCACGTCTTATCGTACTATAACTCCGTCAAGCACGACATCTAATTCACAAGCATCTTTCTATTCATCCGAGACCGCAACCTCGATATCAGTTGCAAATTACTCTAGCCTAGCTGCTGCTGATAGTACAGAAATCAAAGCAACAAGTTCTTCAGCTTCTACAATTGCTTTAGCGATTGGTATTCCTATTGGAATCTTAAGTTTGTTTACTCTTGCCTTTCTAATTTGGTTCTTCTTAAAAAAGCGAAAGTTTGCCAAGCGAAGAGCTGTGAATTTGCAAGTTAGCGATTACGACAACTCACTGGAGAGGACCTTGACGGAGATTCAAGCAGAAAATACTTCCTACTAATCCTGGAGTGAAAAATCCCCCAAATATGGCCAAATCTGAAGAGATGATAAACTATATAAATGGACCAGAAAAGCAATTGAATGTCCAGAAAACCTTTTTTAGAAAGAGTTTTATGAACAAGCCCGTGGACATCAGCCAAGAAACACCCACAAGTATTGCGAATCCCTACGCCAATAAACTATCAGGTTTCATTTCACCTATGATATTGAAAAAGTTTAATCTTTGTGGAACTCCGGTGTCTAAGGAACTACCAATTGACCCAAGTCGTAATAATTCTTCCACACTGATAATGAAAGAGGAACCTATTCATCCGAGTAAGAAACCACTACCATTCCCACCCGTTGTCAATGCATTTATCCCAGCTTCATTGATTAATATGGAAAATAAAGTTCCCGAAGAGAGTTTTAACAGTAGGATTGAGAGCATCCAGAACCACTCCTATTGTAGTGTAATAAGACCTTACGAAAAAGTGCTTGATGATGAAGTTACTTTGGTTGTTGGTGAGAAAGTTAGGATCTTGAAGACCCATACTGATGGTTGGTGCTTGGTTAGCAAGGAGGATAATTCAAGAGGAGTGGTACCAAAGCTATGTTTAAGGTACAGAAGTTCCAGCCTGACAAATAAGTAGAGGCCATTTACAATAATCTAGTAATATACAATATAATACATGCAATAAAATAAAGACTAATATTTAATACAAACTAATATACAACGTCCTTTTGAATGAATGGATTCAACCTCAATCAGTATTGTCTACTGTTGGCATACGGATTTCCCCTTGGAGCTTGAGGTTGTGGACCTGGTGGTGGTTTTCTCTCAGGATGATGAGAAGCACCTGGTGTAGGGTTAGGACTAACTTGATACAGATACTGGTACTGTGGAGAGGCATCACTATATCCTCTCATATTTGCAGCAGTTTGGGACTTTGTCCGTTGAGGCTGAGGTCTTTGTTGTTGAACATTGACCGATGGGGGAATTCCACTTTGTGGTTGCATTCTAACCTGTTGAGGAGGAGTGTGTTGTCTTTGGTAATTTGAACTTGCAGGCATACGTGGTTGTTGCTGTGGAGGTGGGCGATACAGCTGTGGCGGTACGCCTTGTTGATATTGCTGAGGTGCTGGACGGTATTGTTGAGGGGGTTGTTGATACTGCTGAGGAGGAGGTCCCTGCTGATATTGCTGAGGAGGAGGAGGCCCCTGTTGATATTGTTGAGGAGGGGGAGGTCCTTGTTGATATTTCTGAGGAGCAGGAGGTCCTTGCTGATATTGTTGAGAGGGTGGACCTTGTTGGTACTGTTGTGGGGGCGGACGAGGTTTGGTCTGTAGTGGAGGATTTTGTTGGTACTGGTGAGGAGCAGGAGCAGGTGGTACTTGCTTTTGTGAAGCGTATTGAGCAGATTGTGGGTAAGATTGCTGCTGTGGAGGGACAACAGGAACTGGGCTATCATACAGCCTTGTCTGAGGTTGTGCCCTTGGTTGTGATTGATAAGCTTGATTCTTATAAGGATCTTGCTGATAACCTGGACCTTGTTTAGGTGGGGGAGTTGGGCCAGCAGGTGAATAAGGTCTCGGTTGACCTTGGAAATTCCTAGGTACCTCTTGAGAAGGATTTTGAGCTATTGGAGAAGGTCCAGCTACATATATCTGAGGTGGAGGTGGCGCTTGAGCTTTACTTGGAGCATTGTAGTGATTTTGCGAACTGTTTGGGGATGAAATACGATGCGTCCCATCATACGATCTTGAGGGTAATTGCCTTTGATCACTAGGATAATTACCACCACTGTCTCTAGAGTTTTCAGAGTACGGCGATGAATGTGTGGTCTGCACCTTACCTGATTCAGAATGGATCGACAAATAGTCAGCTGCATTTGAATCAGAGGTGATAGGTGTAGTTGTACCATGTGCAACACTACTATAGGCAGGCTTATTTCTTGATAAATTCAAGGGCAGAGTTTCCTTGTCAAGTGAATACAGATGCGGAGGTGGTGTTGGGGCATTCCTTTCCTCATCTTCATCATCAGAATTTGGATATGCTTGAGGAGGTAGGCGCCTTGGGTTACCGTCAACAACTTTGCTAAATTGTTCATTGAATTCATGGTATTGAGTCATTGGAGATTTCACTGAGGCATAGCTGCTATTTCTATTTCCATAGGGAGGTACAATTAAACCTGTGCTTGAAGATGAACCCAACATACCAATTTGGCGACTGTCTAATTTATCTTCCTCGTCGTCATCCTCACTGAATAATTCATCATCATTCTTTGGATACAAGCCAAAATCTTGTAAGCTAATTTGCTTGAAGCCTTCTGGCAACTCGTCCTCCACCAATTTTTCGTGCGATCCATTCAATATTTGATTTCTCTTGTTGTCAAACTTATCAGACGGAGATTTAATATCAGAATACTTTTGATAAATATCAGCCAATTGAATAGATTTATGGGCATTCATCCTACGATCGTCCTCAGAAGCTCCAACAGGTAACGATGCGGCTAATCCATTATTGTTTGGATACTCATCATATTTCTTTAGTGATGGATCACTCCCTTGCATACCAGGGTAGATCGCCCCTCTGTAAACTTCTCCAGCACTTGCAGAAGCTGCAGCAGCACCAACAGCAGCAGGATATCCAACACCTCCATTCTGACCTGGTCTAGGAATAGAATTATTCGAATTATTCGATAATGTCTTCTCGATTCCCAAACCTTGTGGAATTCTATCAAATTGGTGATTTTGGTTTTGAAGTGGTAAGCTATTATTGCTACCACTATGAACATTTGCAGAGAACTGTGAGTTTTGAGGGCTCAATGCACTTGGCATATTCTTCTGTGGCTGCGATGGTCTCTTGAAGCTTCCAGACAGACTACCAGGACTATTCAAAGAATTTACTGCACCCAAGAAACCTCTTGAGCTTCCACATCCCTCGTAACCTCTATCTAATTTTCCTTTCATGATGGACTTTAATTCATTAGTCCACTGCTTTACATCCCACGCCAAAAAGTCTTGCCTGTTAGTCAAAGGGTCTACATCTGCCATTTCCAAGAAGTGGACATGGGGTAATGTAGGCAATCCAAACAACAATGAATCTGGATCAATTCTATCAGCCTTTAATCTAGTAGGTCTACCATATAACCCGAATGAATCTAATAATGGAATTAAAAATCTAATCAAGGTATCGAAACCTGGCACGGCTGAATGCTCCTCGGGCATCATGAAGATCGAGGTATTCTTGAAATCTTCCAAAGTCTTCTTAGACACTTTGGTAGTTACGCTGGGCGACTTGAAATTTATGTATCCTTCCAATTTAAGCATTGTACTATGGTCGATCAATTTAGGGGATTGTGGGTAAACTGCAGAAACTGAAGATGCATTTGAAACTACAGCCATCAACTGTTTTTTCTTTTTCTGTTCACTTTCAAAGAACAAGATCCTCCCAGGAGTGAAATGTTTCTTCTTGTTAGTGGATGGTTCCACCACGGCATAACATCTTTTCCAAGCCATACCTGAACCATATCTAATACTCACCCAGTCTTCGTGATCGAATCTCTTTTCCGCCAACACAGTCCTAATATCAGATAACCTAGATCCCCTAGCAGAAAGTAAGGCACCAGTATAGGCCATCTGCAATGACGAGTACTCGTAGTTTGCCAATCTTAAGGCCAGATACCACTTGGTCAAGTCGCCGTAAGTTTTAAACTGAATGATGTATCTATTCTTCAAAGTGGTAGACACTATTATCACGTTTTCCAAGTTCTGCTTGGCTGCTGGAAGCGATTTCATAGCATTGTACACAGAATCAGTGAAGTTGATATAATTTGGTTTTGAAGATGCTTCCAACAACGCCTCCGGGTTGTTTCTAAATTCTGCCAAGTTGGCTGCATCCCAGTATGCCAATTGGTTCCCGGTCAAGATCCCATACACTTCCTTCCACTCTCTATCAGCCGGTTTACCGTCACCGTTCAAGTCGTAGTATAACATGAATATACCCTCATGGTAACGTCTATGTGATTGAGACGAGAGTAACGTCACAATGGGCACCAATTCAGGTGATAAATCATCGAGCTCAGGGTGCTGGGAGCTAGATGCCATTCTATTGTATACGGCCTCTGCCTTCTTCTTCGGCGAGGTGTTATTCGAAGCACCGGATCCGAACCGCTTCTTAATCATTATTTAAGGTCCAGTATCTACGTGCTAGAGAGTCTTACTTTCTCTATTATTATTATTATTATATCTTGGTTTGCGGCCCACTTAATGTAGGGGTGAATATCGGGGTTGTTTTGTTTCTTCAGCGCTTTCTGAGAAGAATGAATTTTTCTTACAATAAAATGTGGAGTTCAATCTCAATGGGTGTGGATCCCTCTGTATAGTGTACCAAGCTACAAATTAGCAGCGGAGAACGAAAAGAGAAATTTATGTAGCCTAATCCTAGTGCGACTGTATCAAAATGATAAATACCACTGGAGTATATAGATCACCCTAGTTACTTTGGTATGAATTAATCGATTTAGCCACTCACTTCCAATTATTTTTTTGTCCAAGTGACCCAATTGAACAAAAGCGCACACAAAGAGAAGTGGAATAGGGAAAATAAGCTGCAGTAGACAAAAAAAATAATCCCGAATCAGCGGAGGGAAAGTCAAACTGTGTGGTAATTTAATTTTTTTAGCGTGTGAGATCTCTGGAACACGCGGAGGGAAAGATGTCTAGAGAGGGAAGAAGAAAAAAGGAAATAGGAAGAGGAAAAGAAGGAAGAAAGCAGAGGCGCAAAGTTAAGTGCTATGAAATAACACGGAGAAGTAAACTTTACCACTTATATTATTTTTAAATAAGAAGCCAATAAGGAGGTCTGGGGTTTAAAAGTCATCGATTCTGGATGTTTTTCTTAGAAAACTGACTATGTTGCTTGTTCTTGCTTGTTCTTGTTTCTTTTTATTTACATTTTGCTCAGTTTGTAAATAGTGCTCCAGCTTTGATAGAAGAGTGATCCAGCGTTTCTTTTCGTTATTATTAATATTCTCATTATTATTGTTCATATTTTTTTTTTTCTTCAAACGGTTTATTTTGCGCTGGGCTCAATACCATCACCGTACGTAATAGTAATGCCCACAAGCTACCTGTACTGCTATGTACAATGCTGACGATGTAGTAACCTTCTAAACGGTGCAATTTTTTTCTTTTGTTGGGCTAGCGCCGATGCGATTACCGTCCCAAGTGCCTTTCTTCCTGCCTAAACGCTTAGCACTATTGTTTGTTTTCCTTCTTCGAATGTTTTCTTTTTTTTTTTTTTTTTTTTTTTTTTGAATTTGTTCGTATGTTGACGTAATATCTACGTTTTGAAGCATGGGGCTGAGAAGGCTAACATGCTTCATAACCAGCAAGATTCGATTCTGACAGTCTATGTTGGATCGGGTGTATTCTTGATGCAGTTTAGCAGCGATTGTTCGATAAACTTGGGCTAACCAAATACTTTAGGACCTATCTTAACTGTCAAATAGTGAAGCGCAAACTGATAAATTGAAGAAATACACTTGGTAATTTCTCTTCCTTAGTTTTATTTCCATTCGGCTTAGTAAGTTCGGTTATTCTTAATTGCGTCAAGAAATCTCGAAAATTTCCAAGCGGTTCGTCGTTTCTTAAGGCTGGGCAGGTCATCCGTAATTTTCGCCTTGTCTTCTCAATTCATACTCTTCTTTACATTTGTTTGATTTTATTTTCATATCTATTTTCATATATTTTTCATCTTATCTTATATTTTCTCCTAATTTCTTTTATTCTACATTTCTTTATTGTAGTTGATTTTTGTTGAACTATATACACTATACACATCTAATGCAAACTAAACGTTTCAAAAGCGATGGATTATCCTTTACCATCGAAAATTACACGAAATTAGCAGAGCTAGAGAATAGAAAGGGGCCTTTCAAATATTATTTTACTATACACACGGTGACTGCACTAAAAATTAGAAATGGCATCACCGCCCCAGCTTCATCTTCTACTTGAATATAAATTGCAAAAAGTATTCTTTGGTGTCCCTATCAAAATACCACCAGTAACCGTCTGACATTTCTCCTTCCTCCTTGGGCTTGTCTATTTCTTTATTTGGGAGGGCTATGCAAATGTTCTCGTAGGGTTCTGCGCTAATAATCAAATACTGGAAACCATTGGGATCCTCCCCCTTCTTTTCTTTATCTAAAAATGATACCATTTTGTTTTGGTTCTTACTGGTGAACTCATAGTAAGACATTAATCTGAAAAGTGGTTCCTCTTGGCTCTTGACAAGCTGTGGATATTCCACCTTGATTAGCACCCCAGTGCTTAGACTAGTTGGATCTCTGATCTTGGTGGCTTTATATGCAGGCAATCCGATCTTTGACCATGTTCGAATTGGAGTATTACTTATCGATACAACATTACTATCATTACTTATTATATTCTTATTTTGCAGCTGGTTTCTCTGGTTGAACTTCTTATCTAGTATTCGTCTCTTTTCTAAATTAAGCTGATGCTTTTTCCCACCCAAATGAGATATATATGACGATTCACTAACATGAGTAGTGAGGCAGAGTCTGCACTCTAACAACCCTAGATGATTTCTGAAGACATACGGATCATTATCGAGATCCAAGACTTGAGTAGTTAAAAGCTCCTTGAGTCTCCGTCTTGTGTGTACATTAGTCTCGTGTGAGTCAGCTACACCTCCTGAACCCTTCTTGGAGTTGACTCTATTAGAATAGTCCATTGTGTGGTAGAGTAGAGAACATGAAGTAGAAGAAAGACGGCGGCCTGAAAATAAATTAGCCCTGATGAGTGTTTCTGCAGGTCACGGCATCAGGCACGTGATACACACAGATGGAATTTTCTCTATGAGAAGTACAGAGAAGACGGGTTGCACTCTACAAAGACGAATTGAGCTACGTCGAGTAGGTATTCTCATTTGGACGAATTCTGGCTAGTAAGGTTACAAATCGACCATAAATAGTCAACTCTTCCAGTTTGAGCCGAATTATTACACATGAAATTGGAGAATACTCACCCTTTCCATACTAAATTTAAGGGTACTCGACACTACGCAACATCACTTACCTATGTTGCCCTACATAACACCCTAACACCTATGCAGCTCTCTCAGCTCTCCCAATTCACTTATCTGCCGCCGTTACTGGTAATGCTAGCCACATTAAACTTTAACCTATCCTTCCATTGTAATGTTTTTCGCCTCAGGCTTGCTTAAGGCTGGTATACGCCATGTTCTGTACAGTACCAAAACACGTCCCCTATCGCCTGTGAGCGAACTTTTTTTTTTCCATTAACTGTGTTGTTCTGTGCAGGAGAATTATGCCGCAATAGGAATTTTAAAATTTTGGTGTATTTCGAAAGAAGCGGTTGAGAAAATTTACGTTGTAGTCCAAGAGAAGGGAGGAATACATCTTAAGCACAGAGCGAAAATAGTTAGGAAAGGTGGAAGATTATAGTCTGGAACCGACGTCAAATCACGCAACTTCCACAGAACTAGAAAAAGAGGTGGACACAGAGAAAAATTGAACGGAAGTAATACGTTCTCCATCATTGTAACCCTATCCATAACCATTATCTACCCTCCAGTCATTCACTGCTGATAGCTTCTTTTCGCCATGGAGTCACCTATAAACATTGGGGATACAACAACCAATTCAATTCTTTTCCGGCTACAGGAGACTCACATCAACTCTGTAGGGTCTGCGTCAATAACGAGTAACTCATACTCTGGGCAACAGGTTCTTCAGTTAAACATTACCTTCAAGAACAAGTCTGACGACTCAGATAAACCAACTTTCTTATCCATATTGAGAAGGATTCAGGACTCGTACATAAACGTTAGCCAATTATTCGAGATTTTGATAAAGTTGGAGCTATTCAATGAGGAGCAGATTGAAAAGTTTTTAAACAACGAAATCATCACCAACCCCCAGTACATTCCGCCCACGGGCTTCGATGATTTCCGCAAGCACGACAACATCCACTTACGTGGACTCTGGATTCCCTATGATAAGGCCGTGTCACTTGCCTTGAAATTTGACGTGTACGAGCTTTGCAAAAAGTTGTTCTTAGTGGACGTTCACGACTTCGACAAGTTGCCTAAAGGCTCAACTGCAATCAACAGCAAAAGAACATTATACGAATCTAGTTTCGATGGAGATGATGCTGGTTTGATGGGAAGTCCGACCAAAAAGCAAAAGAGACACGCTGCTACGTCTGCCGCTACCTCACCAGAATCATTTAAGTTGAACTTGGAAAATACAAACGCTCCCTTTACCCTTCCGCCACAGAACTTAAGAGAGAACCAACCATTGATTTCTGACATCAAGTTAAAGTATTCAGAAGTCTTTAAGAAGGATGACGTAAATTCTTTGACTTTTGAAGAAATTAAGAAGATATTCGAACCTATAACCAGTCAATTACATAACCATCAGCCTTATTCTTTAACTGATTTGCCCTTGGACCAACAGGGAAAGACTGCATTGCATTTTGCATCCACTTTGGCTTCGGTGAATTTGGTTTCGTCGTTCATTAAATTGGGGTTATGTTCTCCTATAAGAGGAACAATAACAGGGGAATCTCCACTTATCTCCACTATTACTGTAACCAATTCAATGGAAAAAGGCAACTTTAGAGAATTGTTGAGCAATTGGTTGTATCCATCGATTTGGTTATTGAATAAGAAGAAATGGTCAATATTACATTTTCTTGCGTCGGAATCCATTAAAAAGATTGACTCAACTAAGTATTATCTAACTCAAATCTTGGAATGGATAATCAGTCGTAAAGACTCCAGCTTGAACAGACTTTGCTATGAGATCGTCAACTTGCAAGAAGATGTACAGGCGAACACCTGTCTTCACTTGGCAGCAGAAAATGAAAGCAAATGGTTGATCAACATTCTAATTGAGTTAAATGCGAATGTTGATATTGCTAATAAAACTGGATTGAAGCCAATCGATTATGATATCGTCAAAGAAGTGCTAAAAGAAAGAGAAAATGATTCTGTTAAGTTTGAAACTGAGCAGGAGAGTTACATTGTAGAGATTATTAGAAGTAATGTGGATATATTGAAAAAGAAGGCTGAGTTTGGAGTAAATTTAGAAGAAGAGATTGCGGACGATGATGAAGATCATGTACGAAAAGATGTGGAGCAAACTGCTGAAAAACTACCACAACAAATTAATAACAATAGCAAGAGTAGTAGTGGAAGAATCTTCCAAGCTATCCAGTCCCTCCTCACAAATACCAATGACGAATATGAATCTCTCATCAAATTCAAAAAGCAACATCTAGTCAAATTGAATGAAGTCTTACACGATACAAGTATTGTTACTGCAAACAACCGCTTTGTGCTGAGGAAGATCAATGAGAAATTGGTCTATTTAGATAATATTAAGTTGCAGATGGGAAATATCACCGACAAGCTAGAACTATCCAAGAGAGAAATTCCCGAGGAATTGGTTGAACAGATTGTGAATCAAGAAGAAGATGAAGATTTGCAGACTAAATACGATGCAGACGAACCATTCAGAATACCTGGTATTTACGATCAATTAGAATCTGAGGCCCTGGATAAGGTGGAAGTAAGCGATTCTGTTTTGAGCGAATTACCCTCCTTGTCAATACTAAAAGCTAGAGTTAAGGCATATGAAGAGATAAATGCATCGATTCAAAACGAGTTGTCTAGTTTATTAGACTACTCGGAATTGACGTCGAAATTTAAGAAGGTGGTCAGCTTCTGTACCGGAGTAGATATTAATGAAGTGGATGATTTGTTGGATGGGTTATTGGAAGCTGTTGAAGGACAACAATAAGAAAGAAATATACTAGAGTAGTTTACGTATCAATGTTAAATAAAAAGAAAAGAATCCTAGAGAAAGAAAACACACACATTAGAGCAAGACAATTGGAGCACAACTCAATAGCCATTGATATGAGTGATTTCGACTTCAGAGTAATATTGTCACCAAGACGGGCTTTTGCCCACTTCAGCCGTACGAACAATCACTTTATTCCTTCTTCATTTATTATAATATACATCTCTCTCTTTCTTCCTTATACCAAACCTTCGTATGAATTCAATGCGTTCGTAATGGAGGGATCCAATTTCAGCAATCTCTTAAAATCGTCTAAATTGATCGTATCTACATCTTTATCCTTTTCAAGAAGCGTGAAAAATTTAGTTGCTCTTGCTTCTGGTGTCTTCTCGTCTTCAGGAAGCAGTACCATTGAGCCTATCATTTTATAAATAGCAGATGTCACTACCACTATATCCTTGTAGCTCAATTTACCTGCTTTTTTAGAATCGTACAACTTGAAACTCCAATTTAATTTTTGTTCGAGCGACCCACGGCTCGTTATGGATAGCGCAATTATAAATTCTTTGAAGTCTATGTACTTGGAGTTATCCACATCGAATACTCTAAAAAGATAGTGGCAATAGTCAGTGGGATCACCAAAGGGAAAGAACTGTTTAAAAACCTTAGCAAATTCTTCTTCTGACAACTGTCCTGAGGGACAGTCTCTCAAGAACCCTTTATACCATTGCTGTAACTCTCTTTTGTCGAAATATGTTGCCAGTCGAAGCGATTTGAGGTCATCTTTCGATAGCTTAGATACCGCCTTTCCCATCTGTGATATATGAGAAGTGTGATACGAAAGAACAGTCAGTAATGGGAAGAACGATACTGAACGCTTGGTGTACAAAGACGTGAACTCTAGCCAGACTTAATTTTTTTTTAGCAATTCATGTTGAAGTCCAGTACAGCACGTGACCGAGTACAGTGGAATTTTGGCATGCAGCGAATCAACATGGAAAATGAAAAGTTGAAGGTTTTCTCCAAACTAAGAGCATCTCCACAGTGCCGGAACAAGAGAGTAAAATGCTTAAATTTAATAAGAGATTCCTCTCGAATACTTCCAAGAGAACGCTCAACTATGGGAAACCTCAAAACCCTAAACATAACTTAGAAATAACCATGAAAATCGAACCTATCGAAAGAACTGGAGAATCTATCGATATCAAGAGAGCTAGACTTGTCTATCAGTCGAGAAAGAGAGGTATATTGGAGAGTGATTTATTGTTGTCAAGATTTGCCAAAAAATACTTGAAGACCTTCAGTCTTGAAGAACTCGACGAATATGATAAATTGTTGGATGAACCAGATTGGGATATCTACTACTGGGCTACCAAGAACTATGATGTTACCCCATTGCCTGAGAAATGGCAGAATTCGAAGATCTTGAAATTATTGCAAGAAGATGCAAAAAACAAGGAAAAGGAGATTTTGAGAATGCCAAACTTGTAAATATGATACAGCAGAAGGCAAAAAGAGGTGATTTGAGGTGATTTTGTGCCATTTATGTTAGATGATAACCGGTATTATTGGGTAGGACATCTCTTGAGATCTGAGCCATTCAAATCAGTGCATACTGAAATAAAAAAAAAGATGAATGAAATTATAAAAAAATATGAAAATATGAAAATAAGTAGAAGATAAACGAAATTGAAACCCAGTGCGGTCTTTCGGGTACTTTGAAACCTACTGTATATACGACCTTGTCTTTCAGTCTAGTACCTGTAGGTTGTGAATCGGAAGTAGTCTGTCTTCCTTTGCTCTTTTCCATACAAAAAACTGTCTCATTTCGCATCCTGCATGTAAGCAAATGCCTTTATCTTGACCATTTCATTTCAGCCTGGCTACGCTTTATTGCCCCTCTTGTTTCAATCGACCTAGCTATAACCCAATACTACACTATGAATGTTCCCGCTGGTCTCAAGTCAAACAAGGCGATTGCCCCGTATATTTCGCGCTCCATTGAGTTGGAATCAATCAACCCTGTCATTAGCTACTACTGTAAGATCTATGTGTTGGAGTACATACTCACAAATAAACTCCACACAACTGATAAAGACATAGAAGCATATACGATCTATATGCTTGATGAAACTGAATCAATTAAGGCAGACCAGGATCCGGAAAACGAAGGCTTACACAGGGCGCTTTCCGATAAAAACATCTCGCTCGGAATCGTCATGGAATTTAGTTATAAGATCTTCAATAGCTGTCTTGAGGAACTCTCGCAGTACGATGGTTCCAATAAATTGCAATTGATTGGCAAATTTAGGGCGTGCTTGAATTTTATGAATTTGTTGTCTATTTTTTACAATAAGCCCGATGAAAGAATAGAATGGGCGAAATACACCGGCGGCAAAGCCAAAGATCATCTAGAATTCGAGAAGTTGAATAAGGAGAAGTTGAAGGTGTTAAAGTTCCGTTTATCGCAGTTGATTAAAGATGAGGTCCCTTTGAAGAAGGTTGACGATAAGGACCTCGAAGACGAATTAGAGAAAGAATTAAGAGAAATAGAGCTGCAGGCAACTGCAGGAGCGGCCGGTCAGCTAAGAAACGATGAAGAGGAGAAGGTGTCGGAAGTGTCTTCTAAGAAGGGCGAGTTTTCCCTTCCAAGCGCTCCCCAGTTTATTGATGATGGGGAGGAGAGCAAATCTGAAGTACCAGACACAAAAGATGAGTTTTCCCTTCCAAGCGCTCCCCAGTTTATCGACGACGAAGAAGACAGCAAATCTGGAGTACCAGACACGAAGGACGACATTTTCCTTCCAAGTGCTCCTAAGTTCATCAGCGAGGAGAAGGACCTTCTCCCAACAGCGCCAAAGTTTATTGATACAGACGAGGGTTTACTCCCCTCTGCCCCAAAGAATATTGACGAAAATCAGCCACACCTCCCATCGGCACCGACATTTCTTGAAGCCGAAGACGAAGGTAATGATGATAAACATATAACAGATAATAAACAAGGCGCCTCTATCAATTTACCGGGTGCACCTCACTTTTTACCTGAGGACGACGAAAACGATGTTAAGCTCCCAGGAGCTCCCCTGTTCTTACCAGATGATGACATCTCTCATATCAATAAGGACTCGTCTATTAAAGTTTATCCTCCTACATCCAGGAAGCCCTCTGATACTCCAAAGCCGGTGGTGAAGCAGCAACCGACCCCTACGCCTAGGCATGTGAGCAGCCATACAACCAAGGCAGAGGATATAAACGAGATCATCGATAAGGCAGAATTGATTGCGAAGGTTCAAAAGCACGCAAAGTTTGCGATCTCGGCATTGAACTACGAGGACATCAAGACCGCAGAGAAAGAGTTACTCGAGGGTTTAGAGTTAATTAGGAACATAAAATAAAGTAATAAACAGATCAACTGCTATAGCCAAATGAGAGCTACAGCACATGGTTGCATTTAGCTATATTCACGTGATTCTCTCTATCTGCAGTGCGACCTCGGACTAATACACACGCTAAACGAATTTCACTTTTTCAATGTGACGTTAACAGATCAGACACTTGTGAAACAAGCTGTAAGCCTACGTAGACGGATATGGAACCCGATAATCGACTTTTCCAGTCGTGCAAAACTGCGTACAATCTCGTTCAGAGTTTCCAAAACGATACACAGCCGTGGGGCTTGATCTCGAAGAGAAGACCCGGCTACGAGTATGATGCAAAATTGCGGAGAGAAGTGAAGGAGAAAATTATAGAATCTTTAAACGTAATAGAAACAGCATTGGAACGCCATGGGTATGTATGATCAGGGAGACTTAATGATTAGGGACTCTATAGCTCGGAAGACTTATTCTGGAACTCCTTCTTTTTTTTTTCATTTCCTTCTGAGGGGGATGTCAGGCTCTGATCTGCTTACTAACTTTTAACGCTAGGCTCAGGGAGATTGCAATATCGTACAACGGAGGAAAGGACTGTCAGGTCATGTTGATTTTGATTTTGTCGAGTATATACAAGAAGTATCAGCAGGGGGGTGGATCACTGGTTGGTGCAGCTATCTTAGATCCGAAGTACAAGCTCGACGCCATATACATCAATTCTGAAGTTCCCTTCCCGGGAGTATCCACTTTTATAGAAGAGTCCACAGCCCAGTACGGTTTGAACCCAGTGACAATCAAATCATCGTTGAAGGAAGGATTTGAAACTTATCTTTCGGCCAACCCGAATATCAAAGCCATAGTTGTAGGGATACGTCACTCAGATCCATTTGGGTCTACCTTGAGTTCTGAACAGGAAACAGACGGCGATTGGCCCAGGTTCCTAAGAATCCACCCAATTCTTAGTTGGGATTTTGTGCATATATGGGATTTCTTGATAGGATGTGACTTGGAGTACTGTCCAGTGTATGACTTGGGCTACACCAGTTTGGGCGGGAAGAATAACACTAGCCCAAACCCTTACTTGAGGAAGAAAGACGATCCAAGCAGCTACTTACCAGCTTACATGTTAAAGGAAGATGCTGACAATAGAGAAAGGATTGGAAGGAACAAAAAGCAATAGTGTATAGAGTTATTATTTATAAATACATATTTAAGTCTATTCGGACGACGATTTGTCTAGCTTCTGAGCAACATCAATAAAATGTCGGAATAGTAATAAGAATTAAGTAGGTTTCAAATAATAAATAGCCTCGCTTCTCAGGTAAATGATCTTGGAATGGTGGTGAGGTATTGGGGTTGTTGGTAGTCATATCATAAAATTCATTTCTTTTCTGTCTAGCTTCTAGTTTCAAGCTTCTAGCCTCCAGCTTCTTTAAGGGCTCATGTTGGAACCCCTTTTAGAGCTGTTCTGCAACACTTGCTTGAAATAGTCATCAGAAAGAGGTCCCACTCCAATTTTGCCTAAAGCTACTTCTGCACTAGTGTGCCCCACATTTATAGGGACGTTCAGCTGGTTATTGTCCCTCTTTAACTCAAGATTCTTCAACTTCATAATCAACTCAACCTCTTTTCGGTTGTTCTCATCTATCACCTTCTGAAGATATTGAATATACTCCACAGATTTTGTCAAGATTTGTCCCTTATTGGGTTTTCCATCTTTAGTACCAGAGTTCTTCATTGCAGCAGCAATGGCAGCATCATGTTCCAGCTGACCACTTTGAGCATTGGGTTGAGCCAGGGCACTGTTTGTCGTTGGCTGCTCCTGGAAGAATTCCGTGGGCACCAATGTCAAAAGTTCTTGGATTTTGTCATTAATATTGTCTCTTCTCTTCCTTTCGTGGCCCAGGTCGTCTTCATCGTCAGAATTGGAGTTATTGTTGTTAGCGTTACTCCCGTTACCAGACCCACTGGTCCCACTCTTTTTCCTACTGAGGTTGCCCTCAGAATTGCTCTGGTTGTTCAGATTGTTATTACCATTGTAATAATATTCGTCTTCGTCATCTTCACTCCCGTCATTCGACTTCACTGCAAATGTGGAGTTCTTCCGAGATTGTGGTTTATTGATACCCCCACTTATTCCATGCAGCGACGAGCCTTGAAAGGACAGAGACAATTGCTTCTTGATATCCAAAGATCTCAGCAAAAACTTGTCCGGGTTGTCCAGTTTGGAATTCATATTTGGGATATTCAATGATTGTTGCTTGGATAGATTAGTGCTCGCAGGAGGTGGAGAAGCCAGTTCTGCGCCTGATATCGATTCCGAATTGGCACCACTAGATTGGGCCCTGTTATACTTGCCATAATTGTCTTTATAGTCCATGTTGTTCCCCGATAGTGTGAGAATTGACGCAGCAGTTACGATATTACGAAAAGTAGGGAAGTAGCTTTGAGCATAAGATTAAACAAGCTGTTCCAGGGAATGCTAATTTAGCTTGTTTTGAACAGGGATGTGAGGAAAATGTTATCTGCAGGAACTGCAACTTATATATGTTACACCTTTCCTAATGATTAGTAGTTGACGTTGTTCTGAATGGAAGGGTGAAAATATATATTTAAATTATATACAAGACTATCAACAAGCAATATTTCCAGCAAACAACTTCAAAAAAGAAAAAGCAAAAAAAAAATGTGAATCAGGTAAAAAAATGTGTGAATTTTTTCTCTAGGTACAAGTTCTCAAAGGCAGGTCTTAGCGTGCCATGCTATGCTCTATGCTACATTAGTGCTCTCCTTCTCTCTTCTTGCACTCATCTTCTGTCATTCCTCAATCTACCTCCCATCTCGTGAAACTTTCTCTCTAAGTTCTGCACTCTCTTATCATCTTCAAGGTTCCATATTGGCCTCACCCTCTTACTTTCATGCAAATCAATCCCCATCTTCATATTGTGGTAGTCCACAATTATCATTTCCAACAAGTTGAACGTAATCAAATCTCCTAAGAATCCATTGTTTATCATTTCAAGCAAGATCATTTCAATCCCGTACAAGTTAGACTTGCCATTGAAAATCCAGTTGATTCTCAATATCTCATTGTATGTCTGTTGGTTGCAGCATATCGTGTAGAAGTTGAGATCTTTCTTCAATAAGTTGAACAATGTCAGGGACAATTGTGGGTCTTGGAACTTAAATGCGATGGTTTTGATGAGTTTATTGAAGAGTATGGGCAAAGTAAAAACGTTTATGATCGGCTCACCAGGACTATTGGTAGATTGCTCGAGTATATTGTACAATAATTGTTCCTTCTTCTTGCTGGAATCCCTCATGATATCTCTCAAATACATCTCTTCATTGTTTATAAGTTTCCATTTCGTTTGAAGAGATTCGAAAAACTGATACAGCTGCCACAAGTTGAGATCATTTTCAATTAGTTTAATGGAGGGCTTTAGCGAATCTGCAATCTGTCTATCAAAATCAAGTGAGATATCTATACTACTTCTTTTTCTCATTGGATCTTCAGTCACTGGCGCAGATAATTCATTATCTGAATACATCTGGATCATTTCATTAATCAGTTCAGTCTTGGTATAAGGCTTGGTCCCTTCCTTATCTTTATAGCTCAAGTCTTGGTTCCCCAAATACTTGTTGAAAATATTTAGCATAGTTTCCTGCTCCTCATGGATATACTTAGACTCAAGATCTTCTACGCCGAGCTCTTCATTATTTTGTTCAGTAGACGACAAGTTGCCCAACTTTTCAAACAAATCAAACGTTGAATCGTTCAATTTACCTCCTTTGTGGTCTCGCTCATTGTCAACTTTACTTTCTTTTTTGCCTACATTGAAGATATCGCTTACACTTTCAAGTTTTATATCTTGGAATACATCGTTTAGATTGCCATCTTCGGAGTTATTAAAATCTTGTTGAAAGAACTTTTCGATCGCATCAAAGTCTTTCTTGGATTTCGTCTTATCAACACTTGAAATGCTGTCTGCTGAGGGCCCTTCGTCTTTAGTTACATTCTTCAAAGACACAGAGCCCGAAAATAGGTTTCGAGATGTTGGTACAAAGGCGATTCTCGATAACAACAGTCTTCTACCCAAGCTGTACATTTTTTTTTGGTTTATCTATTAATTATGGATCGATAGGTCTTATATACACATCTAATTAAAATACTAGTTCTGAATCCAAGTAGCTAAGGAGAAATGAAATGACTAGTCTATTGTAATATAAACCAAATAAAAAAAAACTGAAAATTCGAGTTGTAAAGATTTCAGTTTCATGTATATGCAGGATTGATGAGATGATCATCTAGGAAACATTTTGGTATAGTGTAGTTAATAAGGAAACAACAACGAAGAAGTATTCATGATGCTAGGTGCTCTGACGATTATTAAGGAGTATGTAGACCGATACTCTGAGCAATACTTGTATCCATTTTTGTGTACTTCAATTATTCATCTCTTCAGATTTGATCGCGTTTACATAGTAGGTACCTTCATCACCCTCAGCTGATACCAATTCCAAATTCTTGCCGCCCTCTCCTCTAATTCTATTATAATCCTTATGATCTAAATCCCAACCTAATTTGTCGCACAAGTAAGCAGCTACTTCATCACAGTAGCCCAATAAACTAACATCAAGGTTAAAATGATCAATCGGGTCTTTATTAATTAGTACTTGCGGAACATCCTCTGGAACTCTTTCCAAGATGTGCGACACAGGGGCCACTTTTAAAGAAGTACCAATGCAAATCAATAAGTCACACTCAGTGATATCTTGCTTGATCGTTCTGTGGAATCTCAGTGGTAGGGGTTCTCCAAAAAAGGTGATGTCTGGCTTCATTACACCGTAACTTTCAGCAAGATAAACATCTTCCTTCTTCAACAATTTCTCACGTTTAGAATTACATTTAGGGCAGTAAGCTACTTCCTTGGCACGTATTTGCGCAAAGATTCCCTCTCCAGGGATATGGTAACCACAAGTCACGCACAGCGCGGTTGCAAATGAACCATGGCATTGTATCAATTTATCTTCTTCTATTCCAACAACACCTTCTAAGTTATCGATGTTCTGGGTATAATTTCTTAACAATTTACCTTTGTCTTGTAGCAATTTGATAAACGCATGCAATGGAGTGAATGAGTCTTGTGGAGGCAATATCATATGCGCAATCAGATAAAAGATGGTTGGGTCTTGATGGAAAAACTCTAAGTCGAATACTTCTTGGGGGTCAGAAAGTCCCAAATGTTGTAACTGGCTATAAAACCCTTGGGACGAACGGAAGTCTGGTATACCAAGGGAAGTAGAAATCCCAGCACCAGTGATAACCATAATCTTGTTGGCAGTTAGTATTCTGCCCAACACTTCGTCTACCGTTGTGAAATTGGTCAACCTGTTTCTCATAGAGATAGTTTTTTTCATGGCCAAGTTCAAAATTCTGATTAGCCTAATAAGATTCTCTTCTTCGTTGTAGTCGCTGATATCCTTTGGCAAGAATCCCAATTTTAAGATTAAGCTTAGAATATCGTCAGACGAGGCTGTAGTTGGTAGATATCTTTCCAAAAACTTCATTATTCCGTGAGCTTTAAGATATTTCCTAGTTTCTAGTCTCACTTCTGGTGGGACCTGGGTAGGGTCCTGAAAGGTATTAGGAGCCTCTTCGTTGACCACGGCTTTGTATTCTTCGATAGAAATCGGTTCGTTTAGCGATTTGGAGTCTGAGTCCGAGTTTGGGGAAGACGACGAGGAAGATGAGCCGAACTCCGATGTGGATTCTGAGAGATTATGAGTTACCGGTATATTCAGTATTTCAGCGTGTTCGCCTTCGTCATCATCATCATCATCATCATCATCATCATCATCGTCATCGTCATCGTCATTATCCGAGCTCATGTACGGCTTCTTTATTTGGTTGATAGTGACGGCCTCAGCCCTCTGGACCTTTAAAGGTGGCTGGTCTTCTTCATCCGAGTCTAACAATACAACATCGGTTCTTTTGGACATACTACAAGGGCAACAACTGGCACGACTGGGTGTTAGGAAGTTTCGATTAGATAAGAATGTGGGATTGTGAAGAAATGGAGACTGTTTTCAAATCAATAAGCGCGAAAGTTGAAATGAAAAAGGAATCAATTAAAAAAAAACACAACGGCTATGAGTGTGGCCCTGAGTGAGAACGTGAGAGTAAGATGTGTGAGAATTCGAGTATAGGGCATTGACTCAAAGGAGTTGATGAGAAAAAAAAAAAGAAGTACGGAAATATCAATGAAGAGTTCAAATGTGTGAGAATTTACTTGTGCCAGGATCAAATCGGAGGGTCCCTTTGCATCAATACATTTTTTGGGGTTATTTTTCACTCTGTGGCCAACTCTATTCAATTTATACTTGAAAAAACTCATACTCAAGGTGATTTGATAATTATTTATTTTTTGGTGTACCTGTCCCGTTACCGAGTTTATGCAGTTTTGCTCCGCCATGCAAGACTTGGAAAAAGCGTTTGCACAACCACTCAGTGGGGAGCACACAATTGCTAAGGCTAAACGAGGCGAAATAAAGAACAAAATAAGCGTACTTGTTTCATATACAAAAAGTTAGCGTACAAGATGAAGAGGAACAACAAAATGACAGTTATATCACATTAAACACACACACACACACACACACACACACACACACCTTTCGAAACTTTTGTGTTTTCCTGGGTATGCCTAACCCTTCTAAGTAGCCACTAATTTTTCACTTCCCATTGCTTGCTAGTGCGCCTCTGCTCCGTCTCCACTGAAAAAGCACGCCGCTTGAACACGTAGTAAAGGGAAAAATTTTATACGAATCCCCTAACAAAAACCGGGATTTTTGGCGATACACGCATTTGTAACTTATCAACGTTTAACAGCCAATTTGCCAATCCTCCATTTCCTTTCGTTGACTTGTTCTTCTTCTTTTCTTCTTTTTTTTTCCTCTTCTTTCTTTCTTTCTATTGTATATTCATTCCCACTTAGTCAATCGCTTAACTTGCTTCTAATTTAAACATGATTAGTGGTGTTGAATTCATTAAGACTCCAGACCAGGGTCCAATCCCTCCAGCGTCTGATGAATGCGGAATCTTGACTACTGATTCGCCAACAATTCACAACGCGCCATTGCCAGCTGACGGACCAGGATCCAGGCACTTCTCTAACATAGCAATGGGATCTCTTGTTGTGTTAATCCCTTACTATATTTCTAGTAAGCTTGGAGGTGGTTTCAAGTTGTGGATTTTCTTCACCTTGTTATCTGGTTTACCAATTATCGTGGCATACTGGACCATTTTGTCTTCATTCTCTCCAAGATTGAACGAAAGGGTTAAGTATCCAGGACGTCCAATCTCTTACTACTTGGAATACCACACCCCAGAATTAAAAGCTAAGTACGAAACCTCAAACAACGGACAAGGTACCAAGATCCCAATTGAGACATTCCAAGAATTATTCTTTGATGGTAAGGTTTCCTTCAAGGGAGACTGTTTAGACGTCTTAGAATACAAACATGACTGGTGTAACTTCAGATTTACTTTAGGTTTATTCAGATACTTCCTTTTCGGTTTTATCCCAGAAGTTATTTTACATTCCAAATCTCAAGATGAAGAACAAGTCAGAGATCATTACGACAGAGGTGATGACTTCTACACGTGGTTTTTGGGTCCAAGAATGATTTACACCTCTGGTATCGTTTCTAATATCACCAAGGAAGAATCTTTAGAAAGCCTTCAAGATAACAAACTTCACATTGTTGCTGACAAGATTCAATTAAAGAAAGGTGAACATTTATTAGACTTAGGTTGCGGATGGGGTACTTGGTTGACCATTGCATCATCTAAGTTCGGTGCTAAGGCAACTGGTGTTACTTTGGGTAAGAACCAAACCAAATGGGGTACTCAATTATTGAAGGAAAACGATGTCCCAGATGGGCAATCCAGAATTTGTTGTGTTGACTATAGAGACACTCCACCATCAGAAAAGGAAAGCGGCAAGTATGATAAGATTACTTGTTTGGAAATGGCCGAACATGTTGGTGTTAGAAAGTTCTCTGGCTTCATTAGACAAGTTTATGATGCCTTGGAAGATGATGGTATTTTCTTTTTGCAATACGCTGGTATAAGAAAGCTGTGGCAATACGAAGATCTCGAATGGGGTCTTTTCATGAACAAGTATATTTTCCCAGGTGCCGATGCTTCCACTCCATTGACCTTCGTTGTTGATGCATTGGAAAGCGCTGGCTTTGAAGTTGTTTCCTTAGACAACATTGGTGTTCACTACTCTGCCACTTTGTGGAGATGGTACAGAAACTGGATTGGTAACAAGGAAAAGGTTGTTAACAAGTACGGTATTAGATGGTACAGAGTCTGGGAATACTTCTTAGCCTCTTCTACTATTGTTTCAAGACAAGGTTCCGCTACTTGTTATCAAAT
Organism: Dujonia railenensis; assembly: GCA_935541525.1. NCBI lineage: Eukaryota > Fungi > Ascomycota > Pichiomycetes > Serinales > Debaryomycetaceae > Dujonia > Dujonia railenensis. The sequence continues at coordinate 448,786 of CAKXYY010000008.1, read as the reverse complement.
TGTTTTGAGAAAGAACTTGAACAGTTACCACAGAGTCAACTACATTCCAAACCAAGTAGCATTAACTGGTGTCACTGATAGAGGTACCAAGTGGGCCAAGAACTAAGAGTGCACGAAGGGGTACCACTATAATTCTTTTTTTTTTTACTTTTTTTTTAACTTTTACTATTGTATTTAGGAATATAATATATGACTTTATGTAAATGCTGCTGCTGCTAGTAGTGTGGAGAAAGAGATGAGTAAGAGAATTAGACTTGGAAGCACACCAATGCAAAGCTGGAGAAATATTTATTGGGCTCAATGAGTGATATTTAGGTCAATGGCACTGGAATAAGAAGCAGAAGCATATCAATTGTAGGAATAACAATGCCTATAGCCAATGCCTTCGAAACCAACGGGCCTAGCCATTTCCTAGTGAAAAATCAAACAATAAAAAAAAAAAAAAAGAATGGAAAAAAAAATTACTACGAGGTGAATTATTTCCAGAACAAGTGATGCTGGGTCCATATGCCTTCTACAGTGATCCACATGTGAAAATGAACTCAATTGTAGAACGATGAATGAGATCAACGGGAGGCACCATACCAATACACCAGTAGTTCCAATAGCTACAAGTGGATCAATTGGTACCATACGGCTACCTCACCAACTACCGGAGTACGAGTACACACACGTACACTCTAAAGAAAAGCAATCTCCGATGACGTCTCCGGTTTCACCTCCGCAACAAACTATAACCAGACCCTCCCGCTCTTAAGACCAAAATACGTGGGTGTGTAGCACTTGGTTCACCTGTTGAGGAATTTCCTGTACTTGGCCTCGGATTGTGGGCTTCCCTTCATCCGATGATAAGACTCAGCAAATCAGACTCCCGGATCTTTCGCAGGCGCGAGTCAATTCTTTTTCGGCTCCATGCGAGAATCCCACTGTAACCTTCTCTATATGCAAGATGACTCGTTTTTTTCTCTGGCTAGCATCCGCTGGAACGAGCAATCTGGGGTAAGGAGTACGGGAAGGGCCAAAAAAAAATCGGTTATATAAAAGGAACAATTCCTAAAATTTCAAGCGACAGTGTTTGAGTCAGAAGGTTTTATTACGAAGATTTTTTTTTTGAATACTTGAAGTCAGGTTACTTTAAATACAATTGCAAAAGAAAACTATACACATATATACATAAACTATGTCCGGACCATTCCCATTAGTCGAAGATAAACTTAAAGGAGTTCAAATCCTTGCACCAATCCCGGCCAACGCTAAGCACATTTTCAGTGGTGAAGCATTGGCATTTGTCGCAACTTTACAACGTGCTTTTGGTGGTGAAAGAAAGAGATTGTTAGCCAACAGAAAAGAGCAACAAAAACTTAGAGACCAGGGTGTTTTGCCAGACTTTTTACCAGAAACCAAGTACATCAGAGATGACCCAACTTGGACAGGTCCTCCATTGGCTAAGGGTTTACAAGACAGAAGAGTTGAAATTACTGGTCCAACTGACAGAAAGATGGTTATCAATGCCTTGAATTCTCCTGTTGCCACCTATATGGCTGATTTCGAAGATTCCTTGACTCCAGCTTGGAATAATTTGGTTGACGGTCAGGTTAACTTGTACGATGGTGTTAGAAGAAACTTGTCATTTGAAAGCAACGGTAAGAAGTATAAGTTGAATCTTGATCCAAAGAGACACATTCCAACTTTAATTGTCAGACCAAGAGGATGGCACTTGGAAGAAAAGCACGTCTTGGTTGACGGTGAACCAATCTCCGGTGGTATTTTCGATTTTGCTATATACTTCTTCAACAGTGCTAAGGAATCCTTAGCTCAAGGGTTCGGTCCATACTTTTACTTACCAAAGATGGAACATCACTTGGAAGCCAAGTTATGGAATGATATCTTCAACTTTTCCCAAGATTACATTGGATTGCCAAGAGGTACAATCAGAGGTTCTGTTTTGATTGAAACATTACCAGCTGCCTTCCAAATGGACGAAATTATTTACCAATTGAGACAACATATTGGTGGATTAAACTGTGGTAGATGGGATTACATTTTCTCATACATTAAGTCATTGAGAAACCATCCTGAGTTTGTTTTACCAGAAAGAGGACAAATTACCATGTCTGTTCCATTTATGGCATCTTACGTTAAATTGTTGGTTCACACTACCCACAAGAGACAAGTGCATGCTTTAGGAGGAATGGCTGCCCAAATTCCAATTAAGGAAGATCAAGACCGTAATAGAAAGGCTTTGGAAAATGTCGCCAAGGACAAGTTAAGAGAAGTCAATGCTGGATGTGATTCCTGTTGGGTTGCTCACCCAGCATTAGTTCCAGTTGTATTGAAGGTTTTCAACGAACACATGAAGGGACCAAATCAAATCAATGTTCCACCAAAGACTCCATATAAGCCAATCACCGCAAGAGACTTGTTGAGTCCATATGTTCCAGATGCTAAGATAACCGAACAAGGTATCAGAACCAACATAATCATTGGATTATCATACATCGAAGCATGGTTAAGAAACATTGGATGTGTTCCAATTAACTACCTTATGGAAGATGCTGCTACTGCTGAAGTTTCCAGAACTCAAATTTGGCAATGGGTTACCCACGGTTCCCAAACCGACAAGGGCGTTACCATTACCAAGGAATTGGTTTCCAAGTTATTGAACGAAGAAGCCGCCAAGTTAAGCAAGTCTGCACCTTCAGGTAACAAATTCAAGCAAGCATTGGAATACTTCAGACCAGAAAGTTTGGGTGAAAAGTACTCTGATTTCGTCACCACCTTGCTTTATGATGATGTTACCACCATTGGCAGACCAATTGCTGCTGATAAATTATAAGTTCCTCTATTTTGAGAGAAATCGATATTTATTGAAGGAAACAATTAGCCATTGAAGTATGTAAATATTTTATGTAGTTTTGTTTTTAAGAGAAGAAAAAAGAAAAGAAAAGAATAAAAAATGGAAGTCAAAATAAAACATGAAATGAATGATGAATGAGCATACCGATGTAGCAAATGGTGTTAGTTGATGCAAGGTTTCATGAAGTAAGTTCAATGACTAAATTTTAGTGAGAAGGCATAACAATGAGATGCTAAGCGAGCAGAAGTTAGTATTATGTGACCGGAGACATGCTATGAAGGATCGTTTTTGGAAAGCAACACTAATGTGTCACTGTAGAAAGATGAACCACATAGAATCGTTCTCACTACTGTAGACGGCTGGCATATTATCTAAATATCATCCCCAATATGTATAATTCTCACAAAAAATGGTATAAAGTAAGATAGACGTCAAGTCTGCTAAACTTCCTCCTACACTTTAAAATAAAAAACAATAGGAATGCTGCTAGTACGCGAATTGACACACTCGTATACATATCCTTTCATGTGTTCCACTTGAATGCCCGGGTAGGTAGCGTTACATGGTGCTCTTGTGGGTTGTGCGAAGATGCAAGACAGACCACACTTTCTCGATCTCTGGGTTGCATAATTAACACAAAAGGTCGGAAGGTCTATAAAAAAGAGAACTATAAAGACGTATACGAAATATCGAATGGAATGGTATCCATGTTAATGACGTGAATGAAAGGCTAACAAGAGTCAAGAATGAAACAAATCGGGTCAATGTGCATAGTTTTGGCACTAGTCTCGACCCTCTGCCTCTGTTTTACTGAGTGCACTGAAAATTTTTGGTCTGCATTTGGTGCTAAAGAGCGAGAACAAAAGCAACTATTAGAGAAAAATACTTGGTTCCATAATGATTACCGCTGAACAGAGAATAATGGGACATCACCACTGAAAAAGCCTCCATACTTTCGGCGTATACCCCGTAAACGAGCTGTTTCTACTCCCATAACCAAAATTACTCTAGTGCCACCCATCAGAACGTTCTAATGTTCCCTATATTAAATCATTAGCACTTCTCAGTGTTGTTCTTGTTCCCCGGGAAATCTAGCGCTTCACAGTCTTTTTAGCCGCTATTTTTTAGGGAAGCCCGTTTATTTAGCATCTTAATTCTTTCCAGCGCGTACAAACAGGACGCCCTATTTTTTTTTTTTTGTATATTTTTTTCTCGAAGCATAGAAAATAATTAGGAACGATCATACCTGACAGCATTAGTAAACTTTATCTTGCCGTTGTAGTGAATAAAGTAGCGGGTTTAAGATATTTCGAATTGTTTCTCTAGATAGGTATAATGTTGAACCCAAGAAAGCTCAGAGTGATTGGGTTGGCAGTGTTTTCAATACTCTTGTTGGTATTGCTCTTCCATACGCACAGCTCAAAAGTGGGCGACAGTGTTGCTAACGTCCAGACTTTGGTGACTTCCAACAACTTGGTTGAGTCGACAAACGACGAGAAGCTCGACGCTGCAATCAACAGTGAGATCTCCAAACTCGGGAAGGAAAATGAAGAAAGTGAAGATGAAGCTACTGCAAAGGATGCTGTTGCTAAGGGGTCTGGATCAGGATCGGCTGGCAGTGCCAAAGTAGGAGGTGTTGGCACAGGAGACGCGCCAAACAGTAAGAACCAAGCTGCTATCACTGAGGAAGATGGATCGTTCGACCCAGTGCAAGAGTTACTCTCTATCAGAGCGTTGGCACCCATGGTTGTGTTCTCCAAGACGTTTTGCCCATATTCCAAGAAATTGAAGAAGCTCCTTAAGGAGAATTATCAAATCACACCGGTACCAGCGTTTGTTGAATTGGACAAGCACAAGCACGGTGCCGAGTTACAAAAGTACTTGGGACAAATCACAGAGAGAAAGACCGTTCCAAACGTTCTTGTTGGCAGTTCTAGTATTAGTAGGGGAGGAGCTGATGATTTTGTGAAATTGCATGAAGATGGTACTTTGATCGATTTATTGAAGCAGTGGGGCAGCAAGGGATTGGACGTGAAGAGAGTTGAAGCTCCTTCAAACGTTTGAGTAACGCTCAAGTGATACTTAGTGGAATCTTATGAGCAGTCAGACTCTCCCCTTTCCCTACCCAGCATATGAAGGTTTACGCTTTAGCTACGATATTTTTATTTAAGACGACCTATACGAAACTAAATACATTCAGTTAATTACATGGCACCCGTAGAATACCGAATATCACACATGATGAGGAATGAGCGTTCCCGTGTTCATAGGTTGATACGACGACTCTCTTCAGCTTTATCTACACTCTACCCGACTTTGGTAACATTCTAGATTCTACCGCATTTCTCTAATGGCTCATCTCTCTTCCCGCCTTCCGTACTATTCACTACCACTCCCATCTGGTTTCCATACTTATTACACTGCACTCCACTGCACTCCACTGCACTCGCTCAGCTCTACAGCTTTATCTAAACTAATGTAACATTAAAACCCTAGTACTATTTTAAATACATTTTTCTTATATAGAGCTTATTTAAAACTTAGAGAATTGCTTGGACTTAGACTTGGCAACGGCAACCTTTAAGACGTTGAATCTAACAGTCTTAGAGATAGGTCTACATTGACCAACAATAACGACATCACCTTCAGCGACTCTGAAAGCTGGAGAAACGTGAGCAGCTAAGTTCTTGTGTCTCTTTTCGTATCTGTTATATTTTGGAACGTAATGTAAGTATTCTCTTCTGATGACAATAGTTCTGTGCATCTTGGTAGAGACAACAGTACCAGTTAAGATCTTACCTCTGATAGAGACGTCACCAACGAATGGACACTTCTTGTCAATGTAGGTACCTTCAACAGCGGCCTTTGGGGTCTTGAAACCTAAACCAACATCCTTATACCATCTCTTGGTTCTTCTGTTAGCCTTAGCCTTTGGGTTAGTGAAGATGTGAGGTTGCTAAAAAAAATTGTTAGTAAAGAGTTTAACTGAGAATAACTAAAAGGTAACAAACGATGCTACGGTACTTGAAGAAATATGCTTATTTGAGCTGGACTGGAGTGCACTGATGTTCATGGTGATTGTGATGTTCATTGTAGTACCAAGTCATCCTTTGACTCTATTTCTTTTCATAGATTTTCTTTCTTCATAGTTTTTCCACTGCTTAGCACATCCGCCATGCTGGCTTGAACTTGGTGCTAAATTAACTAGACCAGGTCGAATCATTCGACCCAGAGTGTACATTCAATCCTCTAGTATGCTTGTCTCCACCTAGATGTTTCAAACATGTTTCATCTTATTGCACTTTCATTTTCATTATCACATCGTTATCATGTTCATGTAGCACTTTCATGCCATGCTTAACGTTTCATGTTGTATTCATCACGATTAAAAGTACATGCACTGCACATTTCGCTGGCATTTTCTTTAACGTTTTCCTTCATCGCTTTCTGCCTTCATCCATGGAAGACACATCTAGTCCCATGCTCCATATTTCTATCCCATATCATTCATCCTCTATCTACTAATACGAACCTTTTGGAAAGCTCTTTCAGATTGAACAGTCAATTCAGTAGCCATCTTGTGTTTGGTTTATTGCTATGCTTAAAAGAAAACCTTTAAAAATGGTTAATGAAAAATTTTCTGTACACTGCAAATGAAAATTTCGTAGCTTACCACCGCAGTGTGCGCACTGGAGCAGGAGGGTAGGTGAAAATTGGGAGAGCGATTTAGGGTGCGCCTGCATACGGGAAGGGAGAATTTTTCCTTTGGTGACACAAAAATGCGGAAAATGTCGTGTGGGTCCACCAGGAGCGAAGAAAACAGTCGAGTGGAGGTGGTCGAGCCCTAAGCAGGAGAGCGTGATCCTCCTGCACGTGGGGGAGTCCGAGCTGAACCTGAGCTAGGGGAAAGCACAGCGGTGGCACGCTCTGGTTGCTTCCCCTTTAGGCAGTTAAAGATAATGTATGTAGCCATTTGTTTGTTTGTGTGTAGGCTTGAAATTGGAATCACGATTTGATGGTTCAAGCTTGATCTGGGTTGTTCTGGTAGGTGTGTTAGGTTGGAGACGCCATGAGCAACAGAGGCAACCCTAAGATCTTCATACGAAGACCGCCTAACCAGTCCCTCGATCACAATGAGTCGCTCGTGTCTAACGCGAACATAACTGGACGTACGGTGTCGTCGTCCTCTAATGCTTCCATGATGAGCACTCCGAGCAACAACATCCGAAGAATACAAGAACAGCGACAACAACAGCTGCAATTGATGAAGACCTCACAGGCCAATCAGCTGAAAAACGCAAGGAAGAACTCAAAGGCGAGGTTTTCCGGTCTGAGACCTTCCAACTCCAACGTCAAGTACAAGTTGCTTAACTTACAGAAGTCGTCCAAGCGGTTTTCATCTTCAGAGCTTGCGGGCCACAGTCTGGAAAAGTTGATTACTTCCAATATAAACCAGACTATTGAAAGTATTTCGCTCAATAATGCCATGAAGGAGGGAAATGGGTATGATTACTCCGTCTATGTCAAGAGAGACACCGAGGACAGTGGTAACCACCTAGGTAGTACGAGAGATCGCATTGGGCCACTGTTAGAGCAAATTGACAACGATGGTGGCAGCCGACTAAACGCATCAGTGAAGCAATCACAAATCAGTGCATGGGAATCTGCAGAAAAGGTCACCAAAAATCTCATATTCAATAACTCGTCTGACGATGACGACGACGAACTCGAAGATAGCAGCAGTTTGCTTGGCAGCAAGGATGCCATCAAATCAATTCCTGGGTATACCGATGGCGAGTTGAATTTTATTATCTCGCGGTATAATCTGCACTTGCTCCGTATTAACACTAATGGTGAGTTGACTATGGCAGATTTTCATCGCTTGGAAGAGGAGGAGGAAAAAATCTTGTGGGAATACAGACAAAGGCATCAGGTTTCACAGGAGAGGATCTTTGCACAATACCTGTCGATGAATGATAAGCGTAAAGTTCAGGTGAGCCAAAAGAAGGAGTTATTGAAGAGAATATTTGGGAATAGTAACAACTTGAATCAGAATTTCATAACAAACAACACTAGTTATTCCATAATGGAGAATGTTTCCAACAGTCAATTGACATTTCATGAGGATGAAGAAGAAATCTCGCAAATCTTGGAGGCGCACGAGTATTTCCAAAAGGTGTTGGAGGAGACATTGAACTTGATAAAGAACGCTAAGAATCATATTTTGAGTGCTAGTGGTGGGAGCCATGGCAAGCACAAATTGAACGGAACTGACAGAAAGATGTTTAATACAAGCTACACTGGAAGTGACATTGAGCACTTTAGCAGTGAAAAGTTTCAGAGTATTGTTGCGAGCCAATTAGATGGGATATATGGGAAGTACATCAAAAAGGTTGATAAGGAGAATGGAGGTGAAGGAGACCTGGAAAAGGGAGAAAATAGAGCTAATGATAATGATAACGAAAACGAAAATGAAGAGGACGATAATGACGAAGAAAGGGATGAATTACAGAGCTTCTCAATAGCATATCTTCGAAAGTGTGTGAGAGAAGACATTGACGAGGAGAACGGAGGCGAGACAGGAGAGTAGCAAGTAAGTAAATAGGTAATTTGATAAATAATACAGCACCGAATAGAATTTACTTTGCCAATTAGTACCATAGAAGAACGAACTGCTGTTTTATATCTCTTTCTAGGCTCTCTTTTTTCTATGCTAGTTAAGCGATTCAGATCCGATTCTCTCATGGCACAGTTCACGTAAGACTGACTAAATAGCTCAGGCTTTCCAAAGAGAAAAAAGAAAGATTACCAAACTCGACTATAGTGATGTGCTCCTAATTATCAATCTTCGAAGATGCAACGTACAGTATGATATCGACGATATTTCTATCTATCACCTTTAAGCTTTCGAACGTGAGTAGAGCGTTAAATTTGGAGCCCAGTGCGCTTTAAAATGGTTGCATTTTTGGCATCGCAGGCCTCAGCAGAAAAATAAAGCCGCTCAAGGAACAGAGACAAGGAACCAGAAAAGAAGCAATGATAACAGCATACTACAGCTCAAAACAGGGAATCGAAAATATGTTGGTTTCAGTCGAAAATAAGAGCCATATTAAGACAGCGCAGCAACTAGCCACAACCTCTCAGCACATCCTCGTTGCACAGTCTCTTGTCTTTAACTCTTTATTGCTACCACTCACCTTTCCTGGCTAGCTGTGAGCCTCATCGACATTACACGCTTGCGCACAGTGCGATATTTCAGTACCACACTGCCGACTTCTAGCCAGTATTCTAGTTGCTTCTCCTTTCCTCACCAACCTTATATTTCGCTCCTACCATGTGTCACCATTCTCCCGCTTTCACTACACCTTCGCTACCGCCTCTGGCTCTACATAACTATATCTCTAGTCATCGACTGCCATTACTAATTTACCTTTGATCATTCACTAACTTTGCACCCATTTCCGCAGGTCGTGCTCCCCCCCAGAATGGCGTGCCGATTAGAAATCCATTTTTCCTACTTAGCGCCTAGTCCACTGTGATGAGAAATCCACCCTCACCCTGATGAAGCTTAAATAGTAACCAGGACCAGGGATTTTTTCTGAATAACAGGATTTTTTCTTTCAGATTATGTTTAAGCCAGGTAGCCTAATTAAACCCATTCAAAGATTAAACACAATTAAAAGACACGTCAACACAATGGCTCCAACATCAACTGAAGCTCTCAAGCACTACGACTACCTTGTAATTGGAGGTGGATCCGGTGGGGTGGCATCCGCCCGTCGTGCAGCCTCGTACGGGAAGAAGGTATTACTCGTTGAGTCCAAATTCAACAAGTTAGGTGGTACCTGTGTCAACGTCGGGTGTGTGCCCAAGAAGGTGATGTGGTACGCTGCTGACTTAGCCCACAAAACTCACCAATTGAAGAAATATGGATTGTCTGATGACGACGGGATCAAGTATGGAGACTTCAAGTGGGGGTATCTTAAGGAAAAGAGAGACGCCTTTGTTCACAGATTGAACGGGATCTATGCCAGAAATTTGGAAAAGGAAGGTGTTGACTACCTTTTTGGTTACGCCAAGTTTGCTAACTCCAACGCTGACGTTGAAGTTGTGTTAAGTGCTGCACAAGAGTTGGCATTCTTGGAGGAGGGTAAGAAGTATGCAAAGGATGAGAAATTAACCTTCTCTGCTGACAAGGTGTTGATTGCTACTGGTGGTCAACCAGTTGTCCCACCTAAAGTCGAAGGTAGTGAATTCGGTATTACCAGTGACGGGTTTTTCGAATTGGAAACCCAACCCAAATCTGTGGCTGTTGTCGGTGCTGGATACATTGGAGTTGAACTTGCGGGTATTTTCCAGAGTTTGGGTTCTGAAACCCATTTGGTTATCAGAGGTCAAACTGTTTTAAGAGCATTTGATGAAATCATCCAAGACAATGTCACCGACTACTACTCTGATAGATTGGGGGTCAACGTGATCAAGGAATCAGGAAGTGTCACCAAAGTTGAAAAGTTAAGTAATGGAAAGAAGAAGGTTTTCTTGGGTAATGGTGATGTCTTAGAAGTTGACGAATTGATCTGGACTGTTGGTAGAAAGTCTTTAGTCCAAATTGGGTTAGAGAAGGTTGGCGTAAAGACTAACGATAAGCAACAAGTTACAGTTGACGAATATCAGCAGACGTCTAACCCTAAGATTTTCTCTCTCGGTGATGTGGTTGGTAATTTTGAACTTACTCCAGTGGCCATTGCTGCCGGACGTAGATTATCCAATAGATTATTCTCAGGAAAGGAAGAGTTCCAGAATGACAAGTTGGATTACACCAATATTCCCTCTGTAGTATTTTCACATCCCGAAGCCGGATCCATAGGTTTAACCACCAAGGAAGCCAAGGCCAAGTATGGAGAAGATAACATAAAGATCTACAAGTCAACGTTCACTGCCATGTACTACGCCATGATGGATGACGTCTCTGAAAAGGCTCCAACTGCATACAAGATCATTGTGACTGGTAAGGATGAAAAAATTGTGGGGCTCCACATCGTTGGTGACGATAGTGGAGAAATCTTACAAGGGTTCGGAGTTGCTATCAAGATGGGAGCCACGAAGAAGGACTTTGACAGCTGTGTGGCTATCCACCCTACTTCAGCAGAAGAATTGGTCACTATGACTTAAAGAGAAAAGAGAACAAGAAAAGTCAAAAATTGAAACCAGAGATAACAACTAACAATTAAAACAATGAAACCTTAAAAATGAAATCAGTCTGCACCAGAAAGAGAAATAGAATGAAATTTAAACCCACAATAAAGTAATTTATATATCTACATGATTACATAAATATTATGTAACCTTAAGATTCATCCCTGTAGGACGTACGTATGTGTGTGTGTATGTATGTATGTATGTATGTATGATGTATATTATTAATACGTGCAGGCCCCTTGTAGGGGCACTGTAGTAGATTGCTAAGAAGTACCCCAAACTTCCCCCTCTGCCAATTATATTTTTTAGATGCATTCCTCGGTAACTGTGTCATGAGGATCTATTTTATACACATTTCTAGATTTTATAATTTTTATTTTATATGTTACCTATCCATTATTCAAGTTCTCCTTTCGTCCTGTAAAAGCAATTGCAATTCTATCATTGCTTCATTCGCTTGGGAGGTGGACCCCTCACGGGAGGCTTTGGCTTATCACCCGGTTTCATGAAAAACATGGGGGCGTTCTTGAGGATCTCGGGAACTACTATGAATCGAATCATCAGACCCCTAATGAACACTTGGTTCATAGCCGAAGTGTGGCCGGTTCTCCCCTCAGTTATCGTTACATCGTAGAGTGATAAATTCATGTTGTCTTCGTTGTCGAGCAACTTGCCCCTGTACGTGTCTCCATTCGCTATTTCTAGGGTCACCACATGACCTTGTGCCTCATTCAAGAGCTTGACGGGTATTCCGGACGACATTGGATGTGTGAAAGATGCGTATGTGTGCTTCTGTAGGGGGTTTTCTCGTGTCTTAGCCTAGACAGATGAGCTTTATACAGCTAGAGATTTGAGATTTGAGATTTGCGATTTGAAATTTTAATTTTAATTTTTTTTTTTTTTTATTTCCTTGATTTCTTCTCCTCTTTTCTGCGTGCTTTTGTGCCACTCTGCCATCTCTTCGCTTCTAAATTTCACGCTCACCAGCGTCACCCAAGGAAGGATTTGACTAAATGCGGCGCCAGAAGAATTTCACTTGCCTATACTTTCCAGTGGCCTAATTGGGATTGTTTATATGCGGGAATACGACTATTTTATGCAAATTCATCTTTGGGGGTTACCCCTCATGATAGGTTGTGTCAGGCTTTAAGAGGCAGGAAGAGATTGGAATTAGTCTTAATCCCTATCCTTAAAACTAAAAACATACTAACGTCAAGCTTTGATTTTAACGTTTGGCACTGGCGATGTAAATGCATGATTAAGAGATCCACCGCTAACCTAAAGTCACTACGTGTGACACTTTGCTTCTTCCCTCTAGTGTCTTGGTTTGGCGGGGTAAATTGGCCATCATCCGAGCGAAGCCAAGGTGCCTATGCACGAGTTTCTAAATGAGTGAAATTATTTTTCTTCTAAAGTTGCATCATCACTTATTCTACGAAATTTATTTTTACATTTATTTTCATTTTGGTCTTGGTATTTTTGTCCCAAAGCTAAGATGGGCCATAAATGTTGGTCGTCGTATATTTTTTCTTTTTTTTTTTTTTTTTTTTATATAAATACCAAAGCAATGCCGGTTTGCCTTACAATAGGATAGAGTAAAAATTTTCTTTTCCTTTCCCTTTCTTTCCTTCTCTTTCTCTTCTAGGTATTCTGTTCTTCAATTGGTTTTCATTTAGCTCAAGATGGATGCATCAACAATTGAAACTTTGTTGGAGTCAGCTTTGACTGCCAACGGGCTTGCTGCAAATAGTAGCACTGTGCTTGGTTTCTTAAATGTCACCAGCACGGCGCTCGCAGACGTCCCATACACAATCTCGTCACCTTTGTTTGTTGATATTCTTGGTTTGGGATTAACTGGTGGTAACTTTTCGTTGTCTTCAGTCAACTCTACTGTTCTTGCAAAGTTGATCACCGATTTAGCTCCTGTCCTTAATGAGATCCCTGCTAGCACCGGTGCTTCTATAGTTGAGTACGGTGTTGCCGCAGCTCTGACCTTAAACTTGACCCTTTCTAATTCCACCACAACGGCACTCTCTTCATACTTGTCTACAACTGTATTGTCGGCTGTCTTAACCGTTCAAAAAAACGTCACTGGCCTGTTAATTGAAGATGGTGCTGCTGTCTTGGCTGCCATCCCTCAAAGTCTTCAAATTCCTTATATCCAAAAGGTTTTGCTTTACGTTGGTAGCAAACTTGGTTCCGTTAACGCTTCATCCATTGACTTATCCACCATCAAAACCCTTGCCTCTCCTTACATTGCAGAAATTTCAATCCCAGACAATGTCACTGTCCCATTGATTAACAACACCGTAGAAGCTGTGGTCGAATTACCATCTAATTCCAGCTCCACATTCTTCACTGAATTGGTTAATTTCTACAACACGGTCCCAAAGAATGAAAGTCAAACTCTCTCTCGTGATCTTTATAATTCTTTCTTCCCATCTGATGGTTCCGCCACAACTATGACCAATTTTTTGTTGGGTGCATTCACAAAGGTTTTGCTCTTTGCTAACGGTAATCCTTCATCAAGAACCGGTATCGAAAAAGTGAATGAAATTGGTCACGATTTGTTTGGTGCTAATTTACCAAGCCAAATGGTTACATACGCAATGAACCAGCAGACTAACCTTTTCGGTGATTACCCTGCCCACGTTGATGTTGCCCCATCTGCTATTTTTGCTGCTGTGTTTATGCTTTTCGGATTTGCTCATTTAGGTGTCTTCGCTTTGAATTACAGCAGAGGCCACAAGTTCTGGCTCTCACTTGCATTCTTCTTTTACTGTATCTTTAGATTCATTGGATGGGTCCTTAGAATTACCTGGAGTCAAGATCTCACAAAGGTTACTATGGGGGTTGCAGATGAAGTGTTCTTGATCATTTCATCAGTGATTTTAATTACACTTAATTTGGTTTTAGCTCAAAGAATCTTCACTTGGAGACATCCAGTTGGTGGTTCCTCGAAGTTTTTCTGGTCGTTTATGCTTGGTATGTATGGATTAGTTTTAGGTGTTATTGCCATGACCATCGTTGCTCAGTCAGTTCCATACCTTTACTTCCTTTCCGAGGCCAACACCAGAAGATACTTGAGAACTTTGGAAGCTTCTTCAATTCTTTTATGTCTTTACGCCCTTACCGCCATTGCTTTGGTTGGTTTAGCATACTTCTTCAAGCCTACTGAAAAGGATAAGTCATTTTACACTTACCAAGCTTGGTGGATTGAAAAATTCTCTCCACTTTACTATGTTGAAAAAGGGGCTTCCAAGAAGGCTGAACACTCTTTCTTGGAAAGATCTCAGGAAGAGAGAAACGCTGTTAGAGTCATAACTGCATCTACCCAGCATCATCAAAATGTTACTGGTGTCTCTACTGACAGAGGTGCATTGAACCATACTTGGTCTATTTTATTGATTTTCACCACCTCAATTCTTATCTTCGTAGGTGCTGTTATTAGATGTGTTACCGTTTTCGAAGACAAGACTAGATCTACTCAAGGAAGTGTATGTGACCCTGTTGTCATGTACATCTGTTATGGTTTATTCGAAGTTATCATTAACATCTTATATTTGGTTGGTAGAGTTGATTTGAGATTCTACAGACCTGACCGTCTTCCAAAGAACATCCGTAACGCACCAATTGCAGAAGCTGCTGTCGATCCATCGCTTGGAAGCCGCTCTGACGAAGAAAAGGACGTTGGTACCGTCGAACCTCAAGTTGAAGACAACGTCGACGAAGAACCAAAGGAAGCAGTTGTTGCTGAAGAAGAAAATGTAGCTGAAGCTCGTTAGGATGCAGGAATACGCTAATTTACTTTCACCCCGTCTAATGATATCCTAATTTTAATTATTTATTTTAGAGTATGTGCTATTGATAAAAAATAATCTAATAATTTCTATCTGAACATGAAAATAGTGTAGTGAAGATAACCCACAAGGATTTAATTCGACTGTGTACTATCAGAGAAGGCTGTGGTTAGCTGGCATTCAGGCGTACCATGGCTCATGTGCTTCAAAATACTCTTCAGTATGGAAAATATTTTTTCCGTATCTCCTTAAGAATTTTAAAGATGTAGGTCGATAAATCTCCTATATTCACGTTTACCTGTCATTGTTTGACATGCATAAACGTATACCACATGGCGAGTGTAACGGTGATAGTCCCGCATACTTACACATTACAGCTACTCTTCGCGGTTGATACACTACGGTGCCATAGGTAAGTGATATGGGAACCCCGCGCTCAATAGTAAAGAAAAAAAAAATTAATGCGCTTACCAATCTGAAATTTAACAGGACTAAGCTAACCCAGTTCATCACTAGTGTAGATAAAGCCTTTCATCTGATGTCTGAACCAAGGAAAAGACAAAGAGTACCGGTGTCGTGCCTTGTGTGTAAAAGAAGGAAAGTCAAATGTGATAAAATTAAACCAGTATGTGGAGTCTGTACGAAGCATGGTGTGCTGCATCTCTGTGAATATGTAGATCCACAATGGTCCAAAGAGACCCAAAATGAGGTAACCGTAGTACATAAGACAAGCGACCAAACAGAGAAAACGATTCAGAAACAAAGGAGCGAGATAGAAGACTTGAAAAGAAGGTTAGCTTTGGCACAACAAGAGAAGTTAAGTAGTGATTCAACTAAATCAGAAGGAACTCTCGCACGTGCGGGAGCTACATCGAACGGGGGAACATTGACTCCATCAACAGTGTCAATTGTATCGACAGCTACACCAGGATTACCCTTTAGCTCTAAAAGCAACAATAGTTCAGGGAACTCAAATTCAATTAGAAACAATAGGAAGATAACTATACTAACGAAGCTATCCCCAACAAAGAATCAGACCATAGAAGTTGAAGATGACATCATGATCACTTTGATAAGAAATCTCCACAGAGAGTTTATTGACGTATATTGCTGGTTGAATATCTTGAGGATTGATAGTCAGTTATCTAATTTGTGGTTCAAGATTGTAAACCTTCAGAAGATCTACAGAATTCACAAGGGCACAAAAGGCTTGACCAACGGAGATCGTAGTGATACTCCACCACCACCTACCAAATGTCCTGTAATGCAACTAGATTTGAATTTGTTGTCACTGCAAACTCCATTGCCAGTCACAGGTACGCCAAACGTACCTAAAAAGAAACCAGAGAATGAAAAAATGACAATAGCTGAAGAATATAACCAGGACTCTGCTATTGGACTATTAGTACTTAAGAAGATTCAAGAAATGTGGAGTTCCACGTTGAACAGTCTGAGAGAGGAACGTATGAATTATAAACAAATTAATTTCTTATTGAAGTACTACTTTGAGGGAAAGCGCCCAGCAGTTGATACTAGAGACATTGTGAAGTTCTACAAAGAAAAGCTCTTCTTACTTATAAAGCGAGGTGAAAATGATGAAGCTATATTGAGTAACGCGGTGTCTGGTGAAAAATCGATCCCAAAACAAGAAAACCCTAGATGGACTTCATTTCTAAACTTAAAACTGAGAGGGGTCTATTTGGGTATAATTGCATTAATAGTCGATGAAACATTGTCGATTTTAAGGGGATATCTAGGAGAAGAGGAGAGAAAAGAAGTGGGGACGAATGGAGACGAAGAGTTTATCAATACTTTTAAGGCATTATTTCCTTCTGAAGTTGCGTTATATCCTTTAGGTGATAAACTTAATAAGATCCAAGATCATGTACAAGACTTTTTGACCTCATACGCTTTAATTAGTTTAGACGGAGGGACAGATGATGTCGACTTTACTCAAAGAATTCCCTACTTGGCATGTTGCATTTTATCATTGAATATGAGTATCTGCAATTTCAATAGAAGTGCTTCCTCAGTTTCTGCAAGCACAAGACTGATCCTGTTTGCAGCAGTCTTCCCTATATTCATCAAGAGCTTATTAAATTGCGATACATTAGCTATATGGGTCAATCCTATGTGCATAACAATTACGACGGAAGGAACGACCCAGAAGAGAATAAAAGATTTTCGAATTCAAATCTGTTTACTTTGGAAAGAAACAATTAGATTGATAAATATTGTTACTTTTTCATTGATTCCTGTGGTGAGAATTACCGACTTTATTGGAGATAATGTATTACAACTACTTGAGAAAATCGAAGAATCAGAACGTAAGCACTTTCATACTGAGTTTATCAAAAGTGTTCCAGCGTTGATATCTTCGACATCATTCAGTTCAGGCTTCTTGATTGCAAGAATTTTCAATATACTATCAAGAGGGATCAATGGAATTACTATTGATACAGAATTATTAAAAAGTTTAACAATTGAGTGTGGGGTCTGGATTGTGGACGAGACTTCTACTACTAGAGTGATTGAAGAGCAAGTCATGTTACACTATATTAGATTTTTTCTCACTTTTACAATGATGATTCAAGGTGAAGAGGATTTGAAGGCAGCTGGCGAAGTTAGCGACAAAGAGGCCATATTAGAAACTAATTGTGTAAATGCGTTAACTAAATTCTTTGCACTTATTAACTATGTTAGTAAAATTGGTGCTAATTTGAGAAATAACATGACTCATTCTAAGTATATTATACAAGTGGTAACAGAAATAATGACCAGAATAGTTCCAATGATATCAGGAATCTTGATTAGGATAGGTGATGGCCTTCAAATTAGTACAGGAAATGTCGACAAGTTATTGTCTGGTATTGAAGTGGGTTTCCTTAAGGCGGAAACAAGTACCAGGACAGAATTGAATCACAAGATTATGCATATTACCAGTAAACTTATTGATAAATTGAAGGAAATATCCTTTCTCAAAGATGAGAGAGTAAACATGTTGTCTAGAGTTTGGAACTTTTATATGGTTTTCATTAATAATATCCATAGGATCAGTTACAGTAACTACGCAGCGATTCATGCAAACGTGCCCGTGTTCAATCAGACACTCAAAGGAAGCTGCCCTCTTAAATTTATGGAAACTATAGGCAAAGAAATGATTCCTAATATGAGTGGTGGAAATACCCCAAAGAGCGGGAAGTGTCCTGTTGACCATGCAGCTTTAGCAGAAAGTAAAGGTGGAAAATGCCCCGTTGACCATTCGGCTTTAGCAGAGAGTAAAGGTGGAAAATGCCCTGTCGATCATTCACAGATCTCCACTAGTGGGAAGTGTCCAATCGACTACAAATCAATGAATATGAATGGTAACTCAACTAATAATACCAAAAGAGCAAGAAAATGCCCATTTGACCATGAATCGATATATACGAGTAGTAAAGGAGGAAATGTGAGCCCCATAGAAAGCCACATTAGGGGAGAAAGAGGAATGAATGGCAAACCGAATAGCGAATCTCCACCTCCGAACTCTTCTTCTATGACTCCTACGAGTATCCCAACGCCGGTTGCATTAGAAACTGGGGCCGAGCAAGGAATGGGTATGACTTCATCAAAGTTGAATGCTTTTGAAGTCCCTGATTTTTTGCTGAAATCAGAACAAGACCTTTTACCAGGCATATTGAATGACTTTGCGGACATGGACTTCGAGCTTGGGCTAGACTTTAATACGTTGCATTCAGATTTTCTGGCTACTGAACAGAGCATTGATAGCTTATTCCAGTAGTGCTGTACACTAACTCAAATCTGCCATATTCCGTCATCGGAGAAAGGAAAACTGAAACGCTGCTTCGATTCTAAAACACGGGGCAATGATCCCTGCACGGCTCACACTGCTGTAGTCGTCTTCATAACTCCAAAAGATCATCATTGCCTGTATTTCTTGTCCTCTATTGTTCTTTGTATATGGTGAACTAAATGTATATTATTTATTTTCACGTGCCGCGCATATATCTAAGGCTGATCTATGATGGTTTGCTTGAAAATATTTGTAGACTTTACACCTTGTGCCTCTTCTTAGTGTCTGTTCTGTATACCTTCTAGCTGTTGGTACTGTGGACTAGTTTATACTCCTATTCAGTATGTTTAGAGTGAGGAACAACCACGTACGAACCCAAGTGGGACCACTTCTACACAGAAATCAGTTATCACTCAAGTGCCATAGGTACTACTCTAGTGGTAGCGCAAACAACAAGAAATTTTCAAACTTTAAACTTGGATTGGGTGTTGGTTTGATCGGTTCGATTGCTCTATATTTCACCAATGACACATCCTACCAGAATATTAGACATGTCTACTTCACCGGGGAACGTATTGGTGTGGTTACTGTTGCGACTGTGCGTTGCTTTGGTCTTTATAGAGCAACCCTAGCTGGAGAATATGAATCCGCAGAGGCAAGACACGATGCTTTAGCAAAGACCCACTTGAAGGCAGCAAAGATCACCCTCAAGGCTCTTGAAAAAAACGGAGGAATCTACATCAAGTTGGGTCAACACATATCTGCTTTGACCTACTTGTTACCTCCTGAGTGGACAAACACTATGATTCCACTACAGGACAGATGCCCCGAGTCTTCAATGGAAGATATCGCAAGGATGTTTAAAAGAGATTTGGGTTATTCGATAGAGGATCTTTTTAGTGAATTTGACCCTAACCCTGTAGGAGTTGCCTCGTTAGCCCAAGTACACATTGCTAAATTGAAGTCAACAGGACAGAAATGTGCGGTGAAGGTACAACATCCTTCTCTTCAAGAATTTGTTCCTATCGATATATACATGACTCAAACTGTGTTCGGACTTATGCACAAGGTATTTCCGGAATACCCAATGACCTGGTTAGGAGATGAACTTCAGAATTCAATCTACGTGGAGTTGGATTTTAGCAACGAAGCTGAAAATGCTGTAAGAACTGCTCAATACTTCCAGAATTTCCAAAGTGAAACAGCTTTAAGAATTCCTAATATCTTGTCAGCTCATAAGAGAATTTTAGTTATGGAGTATGTGGCTGGTGCTAGGTTAGATGACTTGAAGTATTTACAGGAGCATCATATTAACCCTGCTCAAGTTTCTTCATGCCTTGCACATATATTCAACAATATGATTTTCACTCCTGGAGTGGGATTACATTGTGACCCCCACGGTGGGAACTTGGCAATAAGATCTGTTCCTTATAGCGGAGGGAACGAACACAATTTTGAAATAATATTATATGATCATGGATTATACAGACAAATCCCGTTGCAGATGAAACGAGATTATGCTCACTTTTGGCTCTCTATTCTAGACAATAATAAAGAAGACATGAAATACTACATGGGAAAAGTAACAGGGATCAAAGATGAAAAGAAATTTATCATTTTCATGTCTGCCATTACAGGAAGAGATGCACAAACAGCTTTAAATTATGACATCAAAAAGGCCAGAAGTAAGGACGAGGTTTCCAAAATCCAAAGCCAGTTTGAAAATAATTCTGGCCTCTTAGAGGACTTAATGGAAATGTTAGCCGAAATGCCTAGAATTGTGTTAATGATTCTCAAGACTAACGATTTGACTAGAAATCTAGACGAAAGCTTGGAAAGCGCCCTTGGGCAAGAGAGAACATTCTTAATTATGGCCAACTACTGTGCCAAAGTAGTGTATGATGAACAGAGAGAGATCAATCATACCAAGTATAACCGATGGTCAGTAAGATTATGGTTAGCAACCTGGTTTAACTGGTGGCACTATCAAAAGAGGTTGAGTTCATTATACGTATACGACTGGTTAATGGTCTTACGCAGGTTGAGGAATGGATTTACTTAACTAATATACATGTATTTATATTATCTAGCTGACTGTAGACTAATGTATGGGGGGAGGGGTGGGACAAATATTCGACTCAATCGAACCCAAATGCTTTCGTTAAGGAGGTCTACTTCATCTCACTCTTAATCTTATCTAACAAGTTGTTGATTCTTGGTCCCATTAATGGCTGACCAGTACGAGATTTCTTAGAGAGCCGTTCCTTTTTGAATTCTCTCTCTTTGGATCTCTGGGCCATCACCTCTCTTCTATTCTTGATGGATTCTAGTTTTTCTCTTCTATTCAAATCTTTACGCTCCTTTGCTAACTTCGCTCTTTCGGCGAAATTCATTGGCTTCTTCGAATCGGGTTTCTTATATTCTCTTCTAGTATTCCCCCTGCTCTCAGATTTATTATCGTTTTCACTTTCTGCTTCATTTTCATCTTCATTCTTGTCGATCGGAAGTCCTTCCTTCTCCATAAGCTTGAAGTAATTCTTTCTCAATCTGGCTCTATGCGTCAAGGACTTCTTGATTTCATCTGATTTGTATTCTTTACGGTCTTTGTATGGATTCTTCTTCTGGAACTTTCCAGTCCTCTTGTAGCCCGACATCTTGGTGTTATTGGTGTAGCTTGGAGTAGAGCTGTGATCTTAAGGTGAAGCAAATCTTCACGGACCTTCCTAAAATTTGGAACAGATGAGCATCGCCTGTCACGTGATAGGGGCCTCAACTATAGTATGGAGAGGAGCTGGTCTTTGCTGGTGAATGGGATTAATTTCAATTTCGTTCTCTGGATTTAACGGAAGGCCATAAAGGCTATTGGTAGATCATCCTTGTGCTTTCCATTAATTTTCAATAAGCATGAACAGCTCCAGTTCTATACTAATATCGACAACCTCTTAAGCTTTTATGCACACTCTCCGTAAACGTTCTATTTTTATTTTTCGTCCCCACGTTAAACTTCCACGCTTGAGACACGAATTTTCAATTTTTCATGAGTGCTTAATTGGCGATCACGCTTCAGTGATATACCATTGCAAACCATATCATACAGTATCTATTGGAGTATGTCTAGTGGTCCACAGAAGTATGCATCTGTTCCGCAGAATGAAGCCCCTGAACTTCCGGCGCACAATTCTGAGGAATTCGAATTAGAATCTCTTGATCTCCCAAGAAACTCGGCGGATCAACATGAATTAAATGATCTTCAACGCGAAGCTGCAGCTCTCGACCCAGAACTGCAAGATGATTCCGCCAAATCTAACATGAGAATGGCATTTATGAATATGGCGAATTCGATTCTCGGTGCTGGTATTATAGGGCAGCCGTATGCTTTCAAAAATAGTGGATTGGTTGGAGGTATAATAGTGTTGATAATCTTGACGATATTGATTGACTGGACTCTTCGTTTGATAGTCATCAATGCAACGATGTCCAACACTCATTCGTACCAGGATACGGTTTTTTACTGCTACGGTAAATATGGTCGAATCTTGTTGCTCGTAGCTATAAGCTCCTTTGCCTATGGAGGATGTATGGCGTTTTGCGTCATTATAGGAGATACGATACCGCATGTGTTGAAAGCATTCATTCCGAGATCAGTAACTCTGTTACCGGCAATTTCATGGCTTTTCCAGAGAAACTCAATTATTATTATTTTCACCACTTGTATATCCTATCCATTGTCATTAAATAGAGACATTTCCAAACTCGCCAAGGCGTCTGGATTTGCTTTGATTGGTATGCTTATCATCGTAATCATTGCAGCAGTTAGGGGCCCTTTTGCAGACCCATCGCTTAAGGCTCCGCTCACCAAGCTTGAGTGGACAGTTAACTTGAGAAGTATATTTCAGGGTATATCTGTTATCTCATTTGCATTGGTCTGTCACCATAACACTATCTTCATCTACAATTCCTTAGAACGTGCTACAATCTCAAAATTTGCCAAACTTACCCACATTGCATGTGGTGTGTCAATGATTTGTTGTTTAGTTATGGGGGTTGATGGACTATTAAATTTTGGTGGGAATACGAAGGGAAACATCTTGAATAATTTTAAAAGTGATGACAATTGGATCAATATTGCTAGATTTTGTTTTGGTTTGAATATGCTTACCACATTCCCGTTGGAAGTATTCGTTGTGAGAGATGTTATAAAAGACATTATTTTGACCGGTGATGGAGCAAATGCAAGCACAGCACATCTAGAACTTTCTTCAAGGCA
The DNA here is from genome assembly GCA_935541525.1 of Dujonia railenensis. Classification (NCBI taxonomy): domain Eukaryota; kingdom Fungi; phylum Ascomycota; class Pichiomycetes; order Serinales; family Debaryomycetaceae; genus Dujonia; species Dujonia railenensis. The sequence goes on along the minus strand of CAKXYY010000008.1, from coordinate 425,870 downwards.
ACATTTTCTTATTACAACATTCTTGGTATTCTCGACGATGTCCGTTTCTCTTGTGACCTGCAACTTGGGTATCATATTAGAACTAATTGGGTCGACTTCAGCTTCATTAATGGCTTATATAATACCGCCATTGTGCTACTTGAAATTGAAATACAGTAGAATAGATTATAAATCTTTGAACACGAGTGGGAAGAGAGATTTTATCTTATCAACGGCGTTACCAACTATAGGGTGTGCAATTTTTGGATGTCTTGTTATGTTCATAAGTAGTTATCTGAGTATAAGAGATAGCATCCACGATAAGAATGCTGGACATTGCGTTGAGGAATGAATTAGAAGCAAATGTACATTCATATATACATAATAAAATTAAAATAGATTCTATATTTTTACTCATCATCATCGTCTATAACTAACCTCTTTTTTTTTCTAGAAAGGTTTTCTTCATCTACGGAAGGGCCCCTTTTATTATTCAGTTCTTCTGCAAAATCAGGAGTTGTGCTCTTGGAGCTAGTTGCATCTCTTTCTGAAGCGCCGAGGAAATCTTCCTCCTCCTCTTCCTCTTCCTCTTCGAAAGCTACATCCGTAATATCACCAAGATCTTTGGTTACGAATGAAGTAGATTCAATTGCTTTAGATACAGTGCTAGGTGCAGCTTTTCCGCTGGATTCAAGACTTGTCCAAGCCTTTTTGAATTGCTCCAATTGCAATGGATTCACAATACCTCCAGATTCCTCTAGCATTTTTCTAAGTCTTTCCTCCCTGGCAAAGAACTCACTTTCCAATTCATCATCAGACTCATCATCCGAATCACGTACGAATTCTGAAGATTTTGAGACTTTACTAGAAGCTTCGTCATCAGAGTTAACATTGAACTTCGGTGGGCGACGACGGGAAGGATCTCTTCTCTTTGGAACCTTCTTCACCTGCTTGTCCTTTCTTTTCTTTACTCTAGCTACACCTCTGGTCAAACCTTCCTCCAATCTATCCAAATCATCCAAATCATTGCTGTAAGCACCTTCAGTATTTTCTTTTGGCTTAGTCTCAAAAGCAATTGAATCGTCATATATATCATATTCAGCATCCCCATAGTTGATTACATCGTCAAATTCATCATTTAAGTTTTCCTTCACCCTTAAAAAGAAGGAAGCTTCTTTTCCATCGTCAAAGATCACTGGCTGTAAGCCTATCCACTTCTTAATCAATTCAATGCTTTGAACTAAAGAACTGGATTTAACGGATGGGGGAAGCGAGCAAGTTTCTTCTACTATATATGGCAATTCAAACCCAACTAATGATGACAAAACTCTAACATATGAATTACCAACTAAAAACCTTTTGAATTCATCGCCAGCTTGTAAATACATGGTTGATACATTCTCATATTCACCTTCATCATTGTTTTCGCCATTGAATATTCTCTTCTGGACAATCCTTTCTAGTTCACTGACAAACCATTTCACAAAGCTTTCCTTTTCCTGCTGTAAGAGAATTGTCACAATAATCTTGAATTTATCATCTAAACTGAAGTTTCGAACAAATTCAAGATCTTTCCCCAATCTAGGTGCTTTTCTGGTTGATTTCTTTTCAGGTTTTATATAAAGATCACCAGTACTAAGGTAGGTTTTATATTCAGTATCCTCAAATCTAGGGAATAAGAGTTCAACTGCCATAGGGAGTCTTGTCATTGCCTTCTTGAATTTTTTAAAGAAATAATATACAAATTCATCAACTTGCTCCCAAGTTTTGGACGACTTTGATAAGCTGGATCTCAATTTATACAATAGTTGCATGAAATCCAATCTGTACAAATTAGTGTAATCTTTTCTAACGACAAACAATCTGTGAAAATACCAAATAGTTTTCAAAATCTCTTCTTCAGTTAAATCTTGAAATCTGGATAAATATTCAATGTAAGTAGTGACAGTTGCAGGATGAAAAAATCTGAGTTCAGTATCCTTAAAGTCTAATTTACGTTCTCTGGATATAATATTTGCATGGTTGTTAATCAGTTCTTCGTCATCAGACCCATCAATAAGATCTCTAAACTGAGCAGCGGTATTACGATCAAGACCATTGTCATTTAACCTCCCCTCTAGTTCAGTGGAATCATCTTCTTGATTAACTTGGCTTTTCTTCTTTCTTTTTGACTGCTTTCTCTTAGTAGTAATGTAGAGTGCAATATCTTCATTTGCAAAGCTTTCAAATGTTTTCAAAACAATGTGTACTACTGAAACGACAACACTCAAATAATCGGGCGAATGTTTAGCAGCAGTTTTAGGAATATCTATAATTAAGTCAAGGAATGATTTAGATTCAAATAATTTGTGAATAATCCCTTCAGCTAATTCTCTATCACTAAGAGCTTCTTCATCATTGGTTTCTTCCGTATTCTTTGACTTAAAGATCCTCAAAGAAATTAACAACATTTCTCTCAAGCATACCATTGCTACATGAAGAGAGTTCCAATCCTTGGAAAGGTAAGATAGTCTACAATAGCTTAATAAAAGAACAAAATTGGTTTCGTTCAATCCTGCTCCAACTGAACCATAACCAGTTTCATCATCAGAAGACACAATTTGGTCATCTATGTTCACTACCTTTTCACGTTTGTACTCGAAAAACCATGCAACAACTAAAAAGTAAGTTGCTCTTTCATATGCATCAGTATAGGATAAATCTCCGTTCGATGTAAGAATCCAGCTTATACATTCAATCAAATTATTGAAACATCCGCTCGCGAGGAATTGATCCAAAAATTCTCTCAATATAAGCAAGCTTGAAGTAGTTATAAGGTTAATAGATTCCTTATGTACGTATTCATCGGAATCATATTTGAAAGTAGATCTAGAATGCCATTTCTTTGTGCTGTCGACTTTTTCAATTGATCTGCTTGTGCTCAATAAAGCTTCTTGACCAGAAACTACAATTGATTCTTCTTCACCTCGAATCGAAATAAGAGATCCAAATCTCCCATGTCTAGTTGAAACGCTCAGATTCTGGAGCTGCTTTCTTTTAGTCTCTTTATTCAACAAGTGTTGAAGTTCTAGTCCTGAAGACGTGGTTGCAGAACGACCAGTCACATCAGTATCAACATTCTTTCCATTATTTACAGCTCTCTCTTGTTCGTTATTTTCAGCTTTGCCCTTGACAATAAGCTCTGGGTTAACACCCCTCGTTATTAAATATATGCATTCGAGACAGCAAGAACCAAACATTTGTCTATCAAATTCAGATCCGAGTGAACCTGATATAGTTAATAAAAATACCAATATTTTGTTCTTTTTAAATGTCGATAGCACTGTACTAATGGAAATATCATCTCTATTGACATTTAACGGCAAATTATCCAGTTGAATTAACTCTTTTCTTGACTTCGTCGATACACTTGTGTTGGCAGGTTCGATGTAGAGAATATTTCTTATAAAGAATAAAGCCATCCTAATGATAGCGTTGTCTCTAGGCTCTCTATCGATTCTTTGTTTTGAAATTATTGGTAAAATGAGTCTCAACACGGCCTTCAATGTCAATCCTCCATTATACGCTAGAATTTCTTTTTTGTACGTTAATTGAATCTTCTTTAAATTGGGGTACGCTATTCTTTGACTATCAGACAGTTCAGGGGTTAGTTCAAGAGGCCAAGTGAGAAGCACCAATAATTCGAGGCATGAGAGCATGATTTTCTCCATTGTTCTTACTTTGTGCTGTGGTTGGCTTGGTTTATTTTTCTTTGCTTGTTGCAGCTCCCATTGGCACAAGATGACAATAAGATCGTTGATCAAAAGGCCAGAATCGGCACACGCAAGTGCAACGTCATAGGTGTTAGTTCTTTCATCAACTGCTTTTATCCACCTCTTGATATCTTTTAAGCATGCTAACGCGTCATGCCCGAGTTTATATGGGACTGGGACTTGATTGGATGTATAGTCGGGTCCACCTAAGGCAGAAACCAACACTGATATGTGTGCTTTAAGAACTTTTTGCGTTTGACTTTCATTCGGTCTTAGTTGGTTGGTCATGTCTACTATTCTATCTTTATACATTTCACCATCTTCTTGGTCAGGTTGACTAGCTGGTTGCACTGGCCCACTGTTAAAAGTAGCATCATCTCTTCGAATAACATTGGTATTTTCCTCTTCATCAGAGACAATGAAGTTTTCAAGTTCACTATCAACTTCACTGAATTCTTCACTCGCAGGTTCGTTGTAGATCTTCAGCATCTTAGTCGGTATTGAGGAATTATGAACCAATGGAAACAACTGCTTTCTCTTTAGACAGTGTATTTACATGGATGGATCGCGTACCAGGAAAAATTCGCGTCGTTAGCACTGCACGTTAAAATTGAAAATTGAAGCTTAAGCACTGAAAAAAAAAGTCTGAGATTTGCAGCCAAAGGGTGAAAACCAGTGAGAGGTGTGCACAGATAGGGATCTTTCAGTGGAGCTATCATCACACTGACACTAGGCATGTGTACATAATATGAATACCGAGGCCATTGCAAAACAAAGTTGGCGAAAATAGAGGTTGGGGCGCTACTTTGTTAGTCTGTTTATCGGTTGTATTTTGTTCCGTAGCAGCAATCGAGCCCTACAATCAAGAGCCAACGGAGTACTGGTACCTACAGCTTTTGCTGTTTGAAGTAATGGAGATCAAGAGCTTTGTGCTTCGATAAAATTCAAGTTCAAAGGAGCAAGCAAGCGGCTTTTTTTTACTTTAGTGTTTAACGGTGATTTCACAAATTACTCATCAAGTTTGCATATTGGGGAATAAAAATTTCAGTTACGAAAAAATCGACTACTAGGAGATGGAATGTTAGAGATGTAGGTGTGTACTGTTATAGCTACTTTACTTACGAACTAAAGCATAGCGACGATTTTGCTGAGCAGTTAATCATTAATGCTGATCTTACAGGAAACTTTAATTATTACCAGAGACCATGTCAAACAATTTCGCCAGCAGAGTGAGAACAATAGGCTTAATTTTCGCCTACGAAGCCCTTGTCAATTTTCATTACACAAAACCTTAGCCCACATATTAAAATAAAAAAAAATGCAATAAGATAATGAAAAGTGGATAAGTCGCTGAAGGGAAGCAACGCATCACAAGTGCAAAAAGAATAGCAAGGTTCTACTGGGATCGAGGAGGAAAAAAATACCTCAAAGTTGAATTATAGGATAGCTTTCCACTGTATGTTCTTAAAGTTGGCTTTGCCCCCCCCTCTTTCTCCACTTCTCCACATTTCGCAAACTGATTATGTTTGGATGTTGAATCTCTGTTTTAGGGACAATTATTGCATATATTCATGCAAGGAAAATTTCTTTCTATTGAGAAAATACGAGAAATCTTTTATTGAAAGAACTGGGTAACCCTTAGTAGCCAAATTGATGGAGTTTTCTTATGTCATGTCTCGTAACCAGTAGATAAGAATTAAGTTAAATTTTAACGCATCGAAGAACTTCAAGCGAGAATTCAAGCGCTATAAGATGCCATGTTTGGTATTGGCTATTTTTGAATAATGAAAGCGAAGGTATTAATTGTTGTTCTTTCATTTTTCTTCTTCTTTTTTTTTTTTTTATTTTTCTCAACTTCCTTCACTTACTAGTGCCTACATTTTTATGTATTATTTTTTAAACATTAATCATCTTGCATACACAATATAGTAAGAGGTTCAAGGATATAGTTACCTAACAGAGATGAATCCATTTGAATTGAAAAAAAGAAAAAAAAGAAAAAACAAAAAATAGCTAGAGGCTATAGGTTACCCCACCGCCACCACCAGATTTACTTATTTTAGGTTTATTAGTGCCTTAGGTAACGTTGCATGAAGCTGTGCAGAGCAGTTGTTGATGAAATAGACCTGTTCAACGTAAAAATCTGCAACCCAAAATTAGAAGCACATATAAAATACATACATGAACAAACTTTTACCATGCGTGAAAGTGGAGGAATCTACAATTAAATTACGTCACTATGAAGATGAATCAAGCACTGGAAGAAGGAAAATTATCGTCATATCGCATTAGATACCCATTACTGGTACCGCTTTAAGCTTATTTTGTATGCTTTAAAACGGAACGATAGCTTTCTATGGGCCCCAAATTATTCTCTAGCATGCCTCTCAGTTTGCGCTAGTTATTTATTTATTTATTTATTTATTTTTTTTTTTTTTTTGCATCTTGATATGGAATTTGTAGGGGAAAAAAGAAAACTTGATTAGTCAAAATTCGTGTAATTTTTTAAATGTCACTTTTAAAGTATTGTATAGGTGCGTCATCGTAGAAAAACCCTTTAAAAATTCAAAGCTCATGTTCACCAGACACTTGAGAGCCAGTATAAGCAACAACATGTTAACAGTAAAAAAATATTATTCACTTCCTTCAAATGTTTATGGATTCTTAGCAATTTGCCTCAAATGGCCTCTTGTGACAAATTCTTCCTGTGTTTCTGATTTCTCTCATTCTTCCTTTCATACACCATCACTCTCTAAGGCTATCAAGAAATGTAATAGTAAAAAATAAAAAAAAAGCTAAAATTGGTGTCTACCCCACCTATTTCCCCCCTAACTAGTAGCAAGAAAAGTAAAAAGTCCAAAAAAAAAAATTGTAGAATGACTTTGCTCGCCAAAAGTATACAGTATTAGAATAAAAGAGCAAAAAAAACATAGAGTTAGTTTTCCAAAAGGGCAGAAAAAGAAGAGGAAAAAACATAAAAGGGCACTCTCGATAGAAAAGTCAGCGAAATATAGTACATTTTCCTAGATTCTAAATTTACGACTACTCTTTGAGCTAAGAAGGTATCATGGATCCTTCATTTAAGAAAAGACACAGAATACCTGCATCATGCTCTGTTTGCCGGAAGAGAAAGTCCAAATGTGACAGGATTCGTCCAGTTTGCGGTTCGTGCAAGAAGAAGTCCATAGCGCACTTATGTTACTATGAAAAGGAAGGAAGAGACCCTAGCGGGGGTAATGGATACGACACCATGAATGACTACTACGACCCACATCAACAACAGCTGCACCAGCACCAACAGTTGATACATCCCCAAGCTCATCCTCCACCACCTCCGCATTCAGCACATCCGCCACCACCTCCACCGCTGCACGGAGCAATACCACATTTCCCCTACCCGCAGCCAAACCAGCCAGTTTATGTCTACATGGCCCCAGGGATGAACATGCAACAGCCTGAACAGTACCAGCAGCAGCAGCAGCTTCAGCAACAACAACAGCAGCAACAGCAACAACAACAACAACAACAACAGCAGCAGCAGCAGCAGCAGCAACAACAACAGCAACCGCAGCCACAGCAGCCATTACCTCAGCCATCACACCATGCCAACACCCCTCGACCTTTCCCTCCACAAACAGCTCAAACTCCACAAGTTCAGTTACAACAACAACAGTCACCTTTAGGCATGTCTCCCTCAAAGCACCCTCAATTCCGTGGACCAGCCCCCCCACAACCTTTACCACTTCCTTCACATATGTCTGTGTTGCAAAGACCAACACCTAGCGAATTTCACGGACTGACTACGCTTCTCTCTACCTTACCTGGAAGTACGCAAGAACTTCAGCCCATGCAGTTTTCTCCAAATAACTCTTCTCCTGATACGGACAGAATACAGCTTGCTCCGTTGAGAGGTGACTCCTTTGGAAAGTCTCTGTCAGAACCTTCAGGTCTCATTGGTAGCACCACCGGAAAGAACGGTAGCACATCTGGATTGGCTACTGGAGAATTTCCAGCTAAGACTCCATTAACTTCCTTAGACCACACCTTCCAGACACCACCAGTAGTGGCCCCTTCAGCACCACATTTGCCACTACCACCAACGCAAGCGCCCCCAGTGCCTCAATTTGCATCTTCTATCACGGCTCAGCAATTATCTATAGATCCTAATCCTTCTATGGTTTCGAACCAATCGGTAGATGCGGAGTTAGTATCCATTGTAATAGGTCCTAACTCTACCTTAAAAGTAAACCCTAATGATGCTATAGATGTCTTTGCAAATACTAATTTCTCACTAGTAATAGATGGACCAAATTGGCAACAGCACGGGCCAATTTCCTATTCTGGCCTAACCAAAAGTGACCCTTTCATCAAGTTTTTCAGATCATATGCAATCACCTTGTTTAAAAGTGGAGAGCTTTCCAAGTATTTGCAACATAAATATTCAAAAACAAAGAAAAGATCCTCAAGTAAATTAAATGGTAACTCAAAGAGAAACAAGAGCCAAGATCTTGGCACTAATAAAGGCGAGGCTGGAGTAAAAGTAGAACTTGGAAAAGACAGTACAGGTGCTGATGGAAGAAAAGAAAATGGCGACCCTGAAGAGAATGAACAAGAGGGAGATGGAGACGCCGACACCGGAGAAGGTGAAGAGGAAGAGATAGGTGGCCTTGAAGACTCACTTGTTGTTAATAAGATTGGATTATCAAAGGAAGCAAAGGCGAGAATGGAATCCGAAGCAAATATTAAGGTGAAGCTTCCTGACTCTTATCCCGGAATAAAAGCATTCAATAAAGTCAAAAAGACACAAGACGATTTTTTTGAGAATATAGTTTTCAAATCTGCATTGCAAGTTTTACCGTCACAAAGAAGTATATTCATTTTGTTTTATAGATTCTTCAAGTATGTTTGTCCCTTCATTCCAATAATTGATGAACATTCCTTGATAGTCGATTTATGCAAAATTTTACCTGAGAAGTTTCCCAGATTTCAGACTCACAAGTATAATGAAATTATTATAAAGCATCCAAACGATATGAACACCTTGGCTATCTTGTTGCTTATAGTCAGATTGGGCTATATGTCCATGATTCATAATGACGAATTGAATAATGAATATACTGCAGATGAAAAAACAGCAGCTGATGAAATGAAGCCAATCAGTTCTGAAGAATACTCCAAGGTAATCTCTTTATGCATCCCCGATGAACTGACTCTATCCAAGTCGAGCTTTAAACTAATTCAAGCATTGACATTGCAGTATTTTTACAGACAAGTTGCACCAGAAGATTGCCATGGTTTGAGTGGATCTGATGCTCAATTACTATTAGGAATAATAATTAGACATTCGATTAATGTTGGTTTAAACAGAGATCCCAAAAAATACACTTCGCCTTCAATCAAGAATAATGAGCCTCTTATGGAATGTTGGAGAAGACTTTGGAATTACCTTGTGATCACTGATGCTATTACTTCAATTCATTGTGGTACAATCTTGAATGTGAGGAGCTTAGAAATTTCTGATGTTGAAGCTCCTAAATATGAAGGAAAAACCAAGGAATTGGAAGAGATGTATTACAATATTAATATAATCTGTGATTCGTATAGAAATCTTTCCAACAAGATAAACAATATTCAAACGAAACCTAAAGTGGTGGATATGTTAGCTGAAACAAACGAATTGGAGAAGATTTTCTTCAATTGTTTCGGAAAGGATTTCTTCAAAGATTATATATGCTTGCCCCTTGAAGATGAAGATGAAGACGAAGACGTGAATGTGGAATCTCCCCCTAGCGATGGAGATATCGATATGGATGGAGGACTAAATTCGTTAAATGGAGTTGCAACAGCAGCTGGTACTGCTCGAAGCGCTCATAACGATCCAGAAAATAAAGTTCCAAATGTTGATTCTAGTGCTAGCTCGACTGCTACTTTGGCTTCATCCAACTTTGAACAAAATAGAAGAAATTCATCAATTTCTACTTCTGTCTCTTACAACAAGAGTAGCAAACCCGAGAGCAAGAAGAGTATACATTCTAGCACCCTGGCCAATTTGGATCCTCGTATTAAACACGAAAAATCATACATTAAAGTTATCAAATTTATCACGTTTATTCAGTTGCGTACCAATTTGTCAAGTATGTACTACATGATTGCAGTGCATTATGAAAACAAATACAATGAATCGAAGACTCCTTCTATGAGTGCTGGAATTGAATTATTCAAGATTTATATAAAAAGTGTGGTTCAGCTTATCTATATTATGTCCTATGTTCTTGAACACCTGGTTACTTTATTTGGTAAGAACTATGATTACATATTGACATCTGCAAGTGAAAGGTGCATGATTAAAACACATGCTTTCATTAGTTCCTTTTTCGTCAGAATATTGCATCATAAGAAGGATCTTACTGTCAAAAGGGAACAAGCAAAGCAAGATAGTGATAAAATTAGTGAACTTAATATGAGATTGGGAGTGTTACATAATCTTTTCCTGATTGTTTTGGTTGAGAGTGAATTGTTTGTGGGTAGTTTCAAAAAATTAAGTCGCAGATACGTTAATTCTTACAGAATTCAAGTAATGCTTTATCTAGTATTAAAGCAATGTATGTCAAATCCCGACTTCTTCTTTGACCGTGCTATACAAAATTTGAATCACGATGGTACCAATATGCTTCAATTCTTCACATTAAATGAATTGGAGCAAGTTAGTAGAATGTGCGAAGAATTTAGATCGGCAAAGGAAGAGCAAAATAAGATTAAAAAGGAAAGATCAGGCAGAAGAAGAAGAAGCAGCTCTGTCACTACAAATGACACCTCACAAACATCGTCTGAAGATATTCGAATTCAATTGGCTTCATTATATAGCCATGGAAATACGGAACGAAATCTGTACGATTCCGGTATGGAAGGAGCCGAGAGTATTTCAGGGCTAGGGTTTGGTGCAAAGGGTTTCAAGGGTGCTCCTGGTGTAGGGCTGTCACTGGTTGATGGTACCGCTAATTCAAATGCATCCACTAGTTCACAGTCACCACTTTATTCTGATCCTTCTATTTTTTATGCACTCAATAATTCAGTACTCGGTGAAAATCCAATAAATCTCAATGAAGATTATATTAAGATATTTGATGTGTATAACGATATTGATCATGAGTAGAAAATACTATGTGTTTAGTGGGTGGTCATTAAAAAATAGAAAAAGTTAAATTGTAAGTATACTACTAATTATTAATGTATATTAATAACAACTTATAAGCTAATGCAATACTCTTAGATGTTGCTAATACTTGAAATATCAGCTTCTTTATTTTGCTTTGCAACTAATTTCATCGCCTTTACTTCGGTTTAAATCTCTTAGGACTTAATGGCTAGCATCACGTGCGCATTATGCATCATTCCGTATTATATTTTTATTTTTTTTTTGATTGCTTCGTGCCGAAGGATGCGACATTTTGGTTTAAGATCTCGGGCATAAGTTTCACATCTTTCTAGTTTCAGTCATTATAATTAACGAGTTCTGCCGTATATCACAATAAGTTGATTCAGTTAAGTCATTAGTTGTTTGAAGGGCATTATTTAATTTTGGACTTGGCTTTTTTATATCATTTTACCATAAAAGTTGATAATTCCGAGCGTGCTTTTACGATCGGCCGAGCTTTTTCTACTTGTTTGCTTAGTAGTCCATTAACTCCTAGCACTCTTGCTATCATGTCAGAAGACGTTAAAAAAAGAAACAGGTTGACCCTAGTTTGCTCATATTGTAAGAAGAGAAAAGTTAAGTGTGATAAAGGAAGACCATGCAGTGCTTGTATCAAACATAACGTGGGCCACCTATGTAGTTATACGGAGAATCCTTGGATTGATCTGGTTGGTGCGAAGCATGATGGGGAGACAGTAGGAAATGTGCCTAGGTTTATAGTTAAAAATAATACAACTGAGACTCCACCTGTTAACTATGGCCAATATGAGCACCAACAGCAAGTGGAGCGACCTTTGAACTCAAGTCTTCCTCCTGAGTATCATGGCCAAACTCCACCACTTCATCGTGGTGCATACCCTACCCAACCAACTCAAGCTCTAGCTCCATATTCATTACAGCAACCTCCACAAAGTGTTCAGGCGCCTGTAGGTTACCAGACAGTTACAGGAGTTACTTCGCAGTATCCACAGGTGAACTTGAATTCAAATGTGAAAGCCAGTGAGAAGACTTATTTGCCTCAATATACTTCAGCTACTCCAGCTGCAGAGCCTATAATTCAAGCTCAACCTATGGTTGTTCAAGAAGGTGTTGTACAGAGTGAACTTGATGCCCTTAAAGATAAAATCAGACAGATTGAAGCTTCTATTACAGTAGCGAATTTAGCCCAACCAAACACCAGCGTAGCTTCCCAGCACTTGACAACACCCGGTTCTCCTAAAGCAAAATCTCAAGTAAATTCTATGCAACAGAACTATAGTAACCAACTAAAGCCGCTTCACCAAGCAGTTGCTCCACAAACTCAAGCACAGTATTTTCAACAGCAACTTGGTGATACCAAAAGGACAATTTCTACACCATCATCTGCATTTGACCACACCAGTCCATTACCTGCGAATAACGTTGAAAAAGGCACCAGAAGTAATTCAATCCAACTACCTCCTTTAATGTGGTCAAATCCCCACCTTAGAGCATCAGTTTTTGAAAAGGACAGGGTCAATAATTCAAACGGAAGTGGTGGCAGAAAAGTAACTGACTCTTTGGCAGGAATGAACCCTGTAGAGTCTGACGCCGACCATTTTAATCTATACGAAGGATACACCCCAATTCATATTCGTGACTCAACTAGGAGGACAAATTATGGACCGTTCTCCTGGTTGTCCATTATGCGTAAAGATCCTGCTTTACTTATACTATGGCAATGTCTTGCAAATCCAACAAAAGAAGCAAAAGAGAAAAGTTTGATGCAGAAGAGCGGCGTATATCCCCATGTTATCGATGATAAAAAAGTTCAACCTAGCAATGGTTCCAAAGGTGTAGAACACCAAACTGATTTTACTGGGAATAGTGAGCATCCTTCTTCCAAATCAAGAACTATGGGTTGTATTACAATTATTGATATAGAAAATCATGAGGAGAATAGCCACCCCATTAAAAAAAGATTCAAGTATGCTGATTCTGATGATAGATTTAGGGAAATGGCACTTGATAGGGATGGTTACAACGACATTCGGCCATATCAAGATTTGAAACGACAATCTTCCTCAAATCAAGAAGAAGACGGAAAATCCAATTCTCTGGTAGCTGGTACTGAAATTCATGGACTGAAAGCTAACCGAAATGCTCCACCGGGAGGTGACACGGTCAATAGAAGTACCTTGGCTCCCGACAAAAGTATTCAGAAAATGAATGAGAACACTATCTCTCTAGGGCTCACTCTTTTTGATCGTAAGATTGACCAAGAATTAAAATTAATTGAAAAAATCCAAGTAATGCTTCCTGAAAAGAGAATAATATGGATATTAATTCACAAATATTTTGCCGTCGTCTATCCCTTTTTACCTATTATTGATGAGTTCAATTTTGTGAAGGAGATGTCCAGGATATTGGGCCCAGAGGAAAAGAAGGAAGATTACTCTAACAAAGAATGTGATAAGTTTGAGCTTCAAGTGGAAAAGCGGTTAGATTTTGCTAACTTAGGAATTTTATTGATAATGCTTAGAATCACCTATTTATCTTTATTTACTAATAGGAGTTCCTTAAACGAACAAAATTTAAATTCCACTGACACTTCAGCTAAAGCTACGGAATTGAAACTTTTATTAACCAATCCGATAAGTATGGATATTGTGTATTTGGCTCAGTTGTGCTTGGACCAATTTCTGTTAATGCAACAATCAAATTTGGAAGTTCTTAAATGTTCATTATTCATGCGTTTTTACCACAAGTTTGCACCAGAAGAGGGAGATGGACTAGACGGAGGAGATTCTCAAATTTCTACCGGTATGTTAGTTCGTATGGCTTATCTGCTTGGGATTAATAGAGAACCCGATAACTATCCTGAAATACTTCAAAATCCCAGAGAGAACAACATTACTAGGAAATTATGGGGACTGTTAGTAATAAGTGATTTGATTTTATCAATTTCTTATGGAAGTCCTTTGAACACTGATCCGAAACATAGCGATATCAAGGCCCCGTATCACGTTCCAGGGAATGAAAATATCAGCAATACAGACATAGAAAAGTTCGTTATTAGCACATTTGATAACGTCGCTAATTTTTATAACTACGCTCGAGAATTGCTCGATATATGTCTCTCCATAAAAGGTAAGATAAATTTGCAGTACCTTACATCTAAGATATCCGAGTTTGAAGTATATTGCGTCCAAACCTTTGGAGATATCGAGTCATACCTTGTACCATTTGATGAAAAAGTTTATTCGTACCCTTTCCTGAAGTGCCAAAAATGCAAATGTGCAATTATGATGAGAATTCTAGTAATTAGTCTCTTGTTCCATATCTACCTTTATTACGAGAAGAAGAATAATATAGATTTGACCTTCTTCTATATGAAAAAGCTATTGCAGATTTCTTTATGCGAACTATTACCAACTTATAGCCGATTAGTCTGGAATATGCACCGAGATTTTGGGGATGCTTCTATGTTATTTTTGAATCCAACTATTGAAGAAATAATGCATAAATCAAATCATCTAAATTTTGTGGTAATTATAAGACTTAATGCCACAATATACAGAATGAAGAAAGACCCTTTACATCAAAAGAGATGCCTCGAAGATATGAATTACGCTTTGAAATACAGTAAGTTATGCAAATTATCTGCCAAACTTGAAAAGTCTATAGCCATGTGCGTATCCACAATGAGTAGATTGACAAGTAGATACTACTACGCTTGGCGAGTAGTCAAATCTAACACCTACTTTTTAAACAAAGTGTACGAAGAAAATGCAATGAAGGTCTTTGAAAATGTACCAGAAGTTAGGTTCCCCGATGTGAGCGTCGACCAAATTGATGAGCTTATTGAACTTGCAGATGTGCCTTTAAGGACCAGATCGAAAAAGGATGAAAGAGGAGAAGCAGACCAGCAAAAGAATGAAGAGAACACCAATAATTATGAGGCAGATAAGACAAATAATATCGATAAGGATACAGGGCCACCTAAGCTCACTCATTCAGTATTGGGACTTGAAGGATCCAAACATCCGAACCATCTATTGAGTACAAAAGGAGGAACAGACCTAGGAACAAGTGCTTCAGAGCAAGAAGAAGTATTCGATAATGACACAATTGATAAACTATGGTATAATTTAGCTTCGAAAAAGGTCCAAAACGACTCAGACAATCATAATAACGGTCACTATCCTAATGTACAAGGGAAGAATAATAATTATAATGCACAGAATGTCCAAGGGGCATATCATGAAGCGAACAACTTCAAAAGTAATGGTGTTGCATTAGAGAATTCTAATTTACGAGGAGAGTACAATCGTATAGATGCAAATAATAATCCTCTGTTTGGGCCCTTAATTAATACTCCCTTTCCTGAGGAAGACCCAATTCTGTACTTGAGAGAATTTGATTTACTTCCTTTTGATATGGATGACTTTTCAAGAATATATCGACTCGATTAATATTTATCACTAATTTATAGCAAGTTAAATAATATAGAGACTAATTTCGTGACTTCATATAGTAATACTCTTGGTTGCAGCCTTTTGGCAATGGTTCCCAACGGTGGGTGCAACCCTATGTAGATGTTACCCGGAAATGAAAAATTTTCGGTGCGCTATTAAAACTATATAAGAGAAACCAAAGTCTCAAAATACTTTTAATTTTTGTTATCCTCTTTTCTATAGTCATATTGAAGATTTCATTGTAGGGGGAATGAACGAAAAGGAATTTTAATTGTAGGACTTGTATTAGTTCTAACTTTTCTTTTGGTTCATTAACCTTATATTTGAATGGTATGATTTCACCATACGCTATAATTTTAGTGCTACAAATATTTGAAGATCTATATGACGACGAAACGCTGTGCACCAGTCTGATGTACTCAAAACATGAACGACCCAGTATACCCAAATTTCTGATAAGATCTTTAATATTTGTTTTTACTTGATTGTATCGCATGGAACATACCAATTTCGAATAGTCCAACTTTTGACATAACAAGAGATGTAGAGCTGTAAATGAATTTTAAAAATTTTCAATTTTAGTTTTTTTAAGTTTTCAATTTTTTTGATTTTTCAATTTTATCTTCTTAGTTTCTGAAGCCAATTATAGAGTTAATGCTAATTTGATCCTCCCTCAGGAACCCTAAGCTTATAAACTCCACTTTCTTCGCACCATGAATCCTTTTTGGGTTCGTTCTCGCTAGGCTTTTACCTCTTTTGGGAACTTATTGAACCGTTGACATGTATACTTCATGTTCAGAAGGTGGCAGTCCGATGTAAGATCTGGTCCATACATGGGGCCACATCCAGCAGAAGTTGTAACAAAGCGTCATATGTACGCCTGGCAGAAATAATAAAAGGTGGAAATAGTAAAGTCAGCAGAGTCAGGCAGAGTGAAGCAGCTACAAGTGGTGCGAGCACTTCCACTCTACTATTAAAGTGCTTCCAGAACCTGAGGTGAAATGCGATACATTCAAAAAAAAATAAATATCAAGGTGGACTCTGCTAGAGGCGAAGTGAGCGCCAAAATAATAAAAATTATTCAAGGTGAAACTGTGCTGGGCAGAGAAATAGAACAAATGATCTCACCTATACTTTAACCTTTCTCCTACGTTTCACATCTGATTATATGCTCCTGACTGATGAGTTCCAACTCATTCCGTTTCGAATCAGAGAAGAAATATTTTACCCATATTTGTCAAATCAAAAACAGTAAATAAAGCATGGATCATATGGAGGTGTGCAGGTTTGCCAGGGTTCACATGTGTTCGAAGGTGGTGCAAGATTGATGGAAAGTAGGGCAGAAAAAAAAAATATTGTAGAAAGAACATATTCTTGTAGTTCTGGATTCATTCCGTTAATTTGATTTCTCCCCTTAAGTTATTCACGATTTTAACTAAGGGACTGCAAAAAATAAGATAGACTTTCAAATAATTTCACCCTTTCTGAAAGAGTCCCTCCCAGTCACGGTTCACAATTTCCCCAAAGTTGTTTAATTGACATGGTAACGTCAAACACCGAAATGACAATAGTCGACTACGCAGGGAGCTTGAAAAATCGCGCTCTGCGCGACAAATTAGGCTATATTTCCTTGCACTCCTTCATAAATTATTGTTTCTTTCCTGCGCATGTAAAACGCGTTCTAACGCCTAATTTACGTGGTACCTGAATAAAATTGGCGTCTTCTTACACAGTAATTAAAACCTTTTTGGGATTGCACCAGATTAGTCCACCTTGAACCTTTACTCCTTTGGAGGTATTGTCTTTAATTGTGACGCGAAATTTAACAACGATTCCTTTTTCACCGACTATGAAGCTCCTTTGAAACAGGCTTGAAAAATAAATGAAATAAACTAAGAAAATAATTTTACGAAATTTTTCATGTACAGTGTTGTCAAATGTTATATATAAAAGATCCAACTTCACATTTATTGATCTTTTTTATATTTCACATCCTTACTATTTAAATAACTTTCATATATTTATTTCTTAATCGGTGTTTAATTAAACATTACTCCTTTATACCCACAAAGTCATTTAGACACACCTATTCATTCCTTCTTCAAAAAAATGTCAGTCTCTAACACTTCACTCAAGGCACTTAACATTTTGGTCCACTCACCAGTCACTCAGGACATGATCCACAAGCTTGTTGTTGCTACTTTGCAGGTATTACCATGTCAGGATTCAAAGGACTCCTCCAAGTATCCATCACCACCAAGTTCTCCAGGTGAAATTGATCACAACAAGTCCCTCCCATCTCTCATGACCTTCCTTACCAAGTTGGTTAGATACACCAACATATATACAGGCACTTTAATGGCCACATTGGTTTATTTGAACAGATTGAAGAACAAGCTTCCAAAGAATGCTCAAGGATTACCATGCACAAGACACAGAATCTTACTTTCTTGTTTGATCCTTTCATCCAAGAACCATAACGATACTTCACCAAAAAACATCCATTGGGCCAAGTACACTGACGGGTTATTTTCAGTCAAGGACATCAACTTAATGGAAAGACAATTGTTGTACTTGCTCAATTGGGATCTCAGAGTTTCCAATGAAGAAATGTGCCAAAACTTGAGCAAGTTCTTGGAACCAATCGAAGAAGACTTGATCAAATCTCAAAAGATGAGAAGATACTTGAAGCAACAACAACAAATTCAACAGGAGCAGCAGCAACAACAACAACAACAACAACAACAACAACAACAACAACAACAGAACATTTGTATGCCTTCGCCAAGAAGAAGATCTTCTCAAGGAGAGCCACGCATTTCCAGGTCATCGTCGACTTGTTCAAACTTAAGTTTATTACACCATTCAAGACAAGATTCTACATCTTCCATCTCATCACAGGAGTCTTCTCCTGATGCCAATTCTATATCCAAGCAACGCAAAATGGGATACACCCACCAGGTCGATCCAAGAATTGAATTAACTGCATTAAATGAAGAGATGGAATTGAATAGAATGCTTGATCTGCTCTCCAAAAGCAAAGTATATTAGGTGTTTGAAGCATAAAAGAAGACGAGACAATATATTTAGAACGTCAAGGGTTTTTCAGTTCAGGGTTTATTATTATTTAGGGTAATTTTAATTTAACGGTAAGGGTATTTAAAAGAACTCCACTGTAGAACATTGTAATAGGAACCTAAGCAGGATGCCATATGAGTCTCCAGATCTAAGCGACATGATTCTGCAGTTCGAAGAGATATGAGTATCTTAGCGAACTTGAGTGCTCAGGGTATGATCTCCGGCACCAACAGTTAGCATCCTTCAACTCTAAGTAAAATCCTCTACTAAGCGACATGTTGCAGAGTGAAAAAAAAAAAAAAAAAAAAAAAAAAAAATGAAAAATAAAAATATGGGGAACACCACGGTCGTGCGAGTACAGACCAAATCATGGATTATCAACTATATACAGGAACTTAGAGATGTGGAAATTAAAGGGAATAGAGAAGGAAGCTGGTAGAGACGACAGCTTAACTCTCTAGGTATACTACATATTCAAAGATGAGCGGCTTGATGAAGAGTAGATCAAGAGCTCTACTAAAAGTGAAGCTCCAGCATCAACCCCAAATTATCTATAGTCGACGTTTTAAACTGAACGATAACGGGAACGACGTGAAGGGAGAGGCCAATGAGTCTAACACTCACACCGAGAACGGCGAAAGCGAAAGAATGGAAAAGAAAGAACAACTAGAAGAAGCATTAATAAAAACTCTTAATGAAAGTCCTGGAAATGCTCGTACCAACGGAAAACTGGAAGTGAGCACAATAGGTGAAAGTCAGGAGGGTAAAACTGAGCCCCATCACATACTACCTCTCACTCCTTACCTTCCAACACTCTTACCCTTGCATGTACAACAGATACTTGAAAAGGTCAATTCAATGTCTTTCAAAGAATTGCAAACCCAAAAGTTTTTGGATGGTGATAAGCCATTCCTCTCCACTAAAGCGGACGGGTTTCTTGTGAGAAAGAATCTTATAAGGGATCTTCCAGACAAGATCGATTTGTTTGACGAAGAAGATATGGATGAGGCGCCGTCGCCCTCTCTTTCAAGAATTTCTTCCTCTTCTCAACTGACTTCTCCGTACCCAATGGAGACCCTTAGGGATATACACGAAATATACTCAGATTTGAGCAAACTAGATTCAGATGAATCGATGCATAGAAAGTACTTTGAAAAGTATGGTATCAGGCCGGGCCAGTCAAACGACATTGTACAAGGTTTCAACGGTATAAATGAAAAGTTTCTGCTACTTAGAAGGGGAGAGACCCTCCAGTTAGGATTATCACCGAATAATTTCAGATTCGAGAAAAATATGTTCAATATGCCTTACAATGTTCCTGGCTTTGATGTGTCGTTTTCTGGCATTCCCTTAAGATTTGGGGAGCAGAAGCTTAAAAAGAGGCAGCTCCCACTAGAATTAGTGAAAGATTTGCGTATGTACACAAAGTCTGTGCCGATCAGGAAGGGAGATTTGGCTTTCGACACAGAGAAGGAGAAACTTAAGAAGGAAGAGGAGGAAGAAATGTCCGTAACCATTCACCCAAAGGTTGACACCGTGGTTATAATAGATAAGGTAAAACTCTTGGAGAAGGATTGCATAGAAACAACAAAGTCATTATCCCAATATAATCCATTTCCTTCTCCTGCAGTAACCTCGGCAACTAGATTATCTTCAGATTCCTCGTCCAACCCTGTCATATTCCCATCCGTAAGGTCTAAATTTGAGACATCTGTGGAATTCATAATTTCAAGAATGCAGAGATCCCTTGTGAAAGAGATTGAAGTTTACTTAGGAGGCGTTTATAAATCGCCAGATCTGATCTTCAAACCAAACCTGTTTTACTTATTCGAAAAGAAGAAACCAAAAGTGTTGACCCTATGGAATAAGCACGGAACTACTGAAATCAGTTTACCGATACAGTTGGCCAAGTTGAGCTCGTTACCATTAAGTGTATACTACATTAAGACCAAGAAGGAGAAAAGATTCTTAAGATTGCATTTATTCAAGATCTTTATGATCAATTTGGAAGGGTTGATAGACAGACTAATTACAATGAAATATCAGACGGAAGATGAAAAGAATTCATTTTTAAGCATCTTGGCGGATAAGGTATACACGGAAATTGACAACGTATTGTTGAATGAAATCATTAGGGAATTTAAGGTGCCCTCCAAGAACATCAAGAAGAATGACGTTGGAGTTATAATGTACTCTCCGTTCAAAAATGGTCTGTTTAAGAGAATAATCTGGACAAGAAACGGCTGGGGAAATTTGAAGCACCATCAAAGAAGCAAAATACCAACAATTCAAGTGAAGAAAGTTGAATTGGAAAAGGTCTTACAGAAATGAACAAGAAGGTAATTTAGTATTGCAATCGCATATCATCTTTATTTAGGAATACATATTCTTCCTTTAACCTTGTGTATTATAGCTTCGACTAAATACTTTCTTCTTCGTCATCGATTTGAAATTTTGAAAAATCATCTCTAGCAGGAATATTGCCAAGTTCGAATTCATCCACACCATTCTCCAAGTCAGGATCATCTTCACCTCTTATTGAAACGTATCTGGAACCATTTCCATTACCAAGCTTCGATTTTAAGTTTTGAATAATTCTCTTCCTGCCATCTCTTCCAAGTAACATTACCCCGAAAAATGCAATCAAAAGCATAAATATGAAAAGTCCATACCAGCGGTGTGGGTGTATGTACCAAGCCAGCTCAGAAACGTCTCCATTACTTTCAGCGTAGTCGGAATTTGGGGAATCCAGATTATCAGTATTGTCATGGAAGTAAGGTCTAGGAATGATACCTTTTTGCTCTCCACCATAGTGGAAATCATTCGTCGACGTCGTATGAAAGAATCCCGCTCTATCAACTAGGGGTTTATGCTTGCTTTTGTCTTTTTCTTTTGCGTTTAATGCACTAGTATAATTATTATATGCCTGTGAGAATTCGTCATTGGCATACAATTGAGCTCTGCCAAAAGTCCACGAAAATGAAAATCCATCAACCTCTTCTATTAACTGAAGCGATTTAAACTCCTTCTGACTCTCATGATCAATCCCGTACCTTGGGAAACCTAGCCCTAGGTGTAAGAAGTTCAACACCCAAGAAGATTTGAAGCACAATTCAGATAAATCATCTTCGGGCATCTGATTTTCTTTCGATTTAACACTATTTAAAGCAATTAGTTCTGCTAATGAGCTTGAGCAGATTCTGTTTGTTTCGTTGTAGATTGTTTTGTAGTCATAATTGTCAATCCCCACAGGTTCTAGTTTCTCATCTTCTTCATCAAATGCTAATAAATTCCTTATTGAGTCCCAATATCCACTTACTCCTATGAAATGATTAACCTCGAAATCAAATGCAGGGATCAAATCGTTCAATAAGCATGCACCAACTTCATCTTCTGTCTCAAGCTGCTTACACTTTCCGGTCTCAGTTCCCTTCGAAATACTATAAGTAGAATTCAGAATGACAGGGAAAATAGAATTCAAGCATTTGGCAAAGTCACTTTCACCAGTGAAAGCGATATTGAAATCATTATGCAGTGCTGTAGCCAAGTATCCCTTGGGCAAACATGGGTCCACGATAGGCTCCCTTATAGAATCATATGGATTGTTGGGGTCTGCAATTTTAGATTGGCCAATATTGGCAAGGTATTCATCAATTACATATGATAAGTATTTGTTATGGGCCTGATACATACCGAATCCCAAGAATGAATCTGAATAGACATTGAACTTCATGGGGTTGATTAAATCACTATCAGCATTTCCAATGTTGCCAGTTGCTTGATTTAAAGATATTTCGAAAAGGTTATTCTGGTGTTCTTCAATTTCGGTGGAATTGGGTTGGAACACCACTTGTGTTGAAGCTCCTCCCATGTCTAGCAATCCATAAGTGGTGTGGTTCTTACCATGCTGATGTTTATCAGGATGATCAAACGACCCCACCATATTGTTTACCGACAACCAACCAAAAAGACCCTCAATATCCCCATCGATAACATTGATATGGGATGCACAGTCAGGCAAGTAGAATTCGGATTTGCGTTGAACGTATTCACAGATATTGTCGAGGATTTGTTGTTGCTCCTTGGGAGAAAGCAACCTCATTCCCGCTGTTGAGTGAAGGAAGAATGGCGTACGATAATGCTGAGACTTGGGCACTACAGAGTTGGCAAGGGAAAGTAAATGCTTTATATGATGCTTTCCAATCTTTTGGGGGCTCTCGTTGAAGGTGGAAACACCCGGCTTAATCTTCTTGTGCCAATCTTTGTTGGAAAGAACTGGAGGTAAGAATGGAGCTGACTTTGAATCATTATCTTCCTGATCAGTATTTTCGTCATCATCACTCGAATCGGAGTCAGGATCGTCATCTCTCAATTCGAATCTCTTCACTAAGTTCAAGTTACGAGGATAGCTAAGTCCTTTATCCAAGAGGAACTTCGCATTGAGCCAGTTGTAGACGTAAACTCTAGAACCTTTCGAGCCCGAGTCGACTAGAACTATGTAATCGTAGGGGACACCTTCCTTGGACTTCACAGGTCCTGTAATCTTCTTGCCCATGTTACTCTACACGATGAAGAAGACTATGGTGC
This sequence comes from Dujonia railenensis, assembly GCA_935541525.1. NCBI lineage: Eukaryota > Fungi > Ascomycota > Pichiomycetes > Serinales > Debaryomycetaceae > Dujonia > Dujonia railenensis. The sequence continues at coordinate 402,843 of CAKXYY010000008.1, read as the reverse complement.
TTTCTTCTGATCATTCAATTTCCACGCGATTGCAAAACGCACCCAAAAAAAAAAAAGGTGAAAAAAAAAAAAAAAAAAATCTTGATACCCATTGATTAAATATATACCTAACAGACAATCCCTGGGTGATGCTGGTAATACCCTAGTTAAGAGTAATTCTAGTTTGTTTTCTATGCCTACATCACTTTCCAGCTCAGAGTGGTTTTATGTTATGTACAATCACATTGCTAGCGTGCAGATGGAGTGGATACCTGGAGTACGGGCCAGCTTCTATCGTGTAAGCACTTGCGAAAGCACTCTTCTTTTGAAAAGTTTCATGTTTAATGTTGGTGCCAGCGGTTGAATAGTATTCATTCAATCTTTTCTTTTCTTTTCATTTAATTTCTTTGTTTTTCTTGCTGTTATGTTATTTATTCTTATTATTTGTTTATCGTTATTCTTTCGTTTCCGGATTCTCTTTGCTTCCAGCCCAGGTCCACCTCACATAATCACACACTTATCTTCTTGCTTGACCGTTGGATTCTGTATGCTCTCAATTTCATCAATCAAGTACTCAAAAGTCCTGTTGATATTTATGTTATCCCTAACAGAAGTTTCTAAAAAGGCGCACCCAAATTGGTTAGCCAACCTCTTACCTTCCAGCTCTTCGACCTGCCTTTGATAGTTCAAATCATTCTTATTACCAACCAAAACCATAGGTATCTTATCTATTCCAATGGAGTTTAAGATCTTGTCGCGGATGACTTCAATCAATTCAAACGATTGTCTTGATGTTACCGAGTAAACCAAAAGATATCCATGTACACCAATGAGATGTTTCTGATTCATGATAGAGAATTCATCTTGGCCAGCAGTATCTAAAATCTCCACTTGATATTCTTGATTTTTATAAGTTATAGTTTTGGAGAACTGGTTTTCAATAGTTGGATAGTATGACTCCACAAAATGATCTTCAACGTATCTAACCGTCATAGATGACTTTCCGACGGATCTGGAGCCAACCACTGCTATTTTACGTGCCTTCATTTAAAGATATTTGGGTTATGTTATGAGCTTGGCAATAAGTTAAAATTATCAGTTGAAAAAATGTTCTAGAGACACCAATTTGAAATGATTGTCGATTCGATTCTATATATGCAATGTTCCAATCTATCTGTCCCTTTCTCCTGTTGATAAGGAGTTTCAGTGGAGTTCCGAAAGTGAGTTAAAAAAAAGTTAAAATTTTTCCCTTTTTAACCTGCGCACTGTTCTTTACACAAAGCTGCGGCAACACCAGGGCACATCGCTGCAGCAGAAACAAGCATGGAAGCAAGAGATGGATCTCAACCTGGAATGAAGAGGCCGAGTGACCAATTCAGGAACGAGACGATTCAGCCTCTCTACGAAATTTGAAGACGGGAAATAGCGTTATATCGTCTCAAAAATGATCGTCTTATGTCTCATCTCCATACTAACTTTATCTTATCAGTATGACAGGAAAAAGAAATAAACCTTGCATAATCCGAACCCGAAAGCGGAAAGCCGAATTGAGTAACATGCGGAGAGTCCAGAAAGGTCAAAAAAGATCTAGTAAGAGATGAGATGTGTGTTTGCAGTGAGTTTCAGAATGACCACGAGATCGCTTCCTGCTAACATACGGTCAGTCAGGTCAGCTAGTAAAGGCTAGAAGCGCCAAAATTACCCGATTACATAGTCAGTATATTTGTTCCAGATGTGCGTGCTGGGCTACTCGTTCCGTGCGATGCGGTCTAATGATTTCTGCCCATGAGACGAGTGGGCTAGACTCGAGCTCCTCTTCATTCAGGCTACTAAAAAAAGACTCAATGCTGCAACCTCGAACACCATCACTAAATTAAGAGAATAAGTCTATACAGTCTAGTGTCTTTCAAAGTCAGCAGCTTATTTTTGTGCTACAGATTCCTAAGTAGTATACCAATCTCGTTATCATTAATTTAAGTAAAAGACTACGAAGCACGGATAAAATAATAATGCAATGAAGTAAATGAAAATCTCTTTCTATCTTCTCTCTCTCTCTCTCGACCTTCGTGTGTCTGTATTTCTAATACCTGGCCCATTCTAAAACCTCTAAACTTGTAACTACAATGACAATAGTTGTTGGCAATGTTAAAATAACGTAACCCCAAAACAAAACACCGGACATTTCTTTTTGGTATATGTTGTTCAATTGAACGATCTGAGATAACTGAATTGCTGGAGGTGAGATCGTCAAGATAAATGCAACGATAAGGAAAATTGGATCATCAAGAATGGAAATTTTTATATATTTGACACACAACGTGATAATTGGAAGTAAAATCAACGGTGGAAGGATCATCCTACTAAGAAGAGAACCAATAACAATCTTGTTGTAGTGTCTTGAAGCAGGTGGGAGATCTTTGGATGGGTATAAGTTAGATCCCAACACAATCAAAATTAAAGGAATGGAAACTGAACCCAATTGCTTAATAGCATTGGATAATGTATTGTGGACGAAAGTGGTCTCATCAGTAAAGAACTGTCTCTGTAAGAATGGAACTGAGGCAACAATGATGGAGATGAGCATAGCATAAAGTGGAGGATTCATAAAGTTAAGAAATCCCACAACGATGGAGTTCTTACAAATAAAACTCCAAATTTTCGATAACTTATATCTAGACTTTACAATTATCGGTTTATAGGTGTCTGTAGATTCCTCTTCTCCGCTACTGGACAAGTAATTAACCGTGCTTGAAGAATTGTTGATCAAGTTATCGTTTGAGGTGGCAATGTATAAGGCGCCATCATCAGGGTCCAGAGAACTGTGATTCAAAACTCTCTCCGCCACTTCAGTGGACAGCAATGAAGATGCAGCTTCTATTTGCCTTTCAACATCTACCTCACCCCCGTACGATGTTAATTCTTCTACGGAGCGTTTCCTCAACAATTTATTGTAACCCCAAGACCAACGCAAGATTTGTCCCAATTGTTGAAAAATCAATAGGTACAATATACCTCTAGAGGCTACTTTGTCCGCAGTATCGTCATCAATATCTTCCCACAACAAATCGGGTAAAGTGTACGCCAAGGACAACGTCAATGACACGGGCAAGGAGTTGGAGTTACCGAATACGGCCATGGCAGTAACAAAGTCAGTTTCTGGCTCGTTCAATTCCAAAACTGAGCCAACGAGTCTTGAACACAAGAACGAGATCCCAGTAGATAAGGCATAAAACACTGGGATGATAACTACTTCAGCCATCTTCTGCAAGGAGAGCGACGGCGCCAACTTGGAAAAAACCAAACATGGTGTGAACAAGTCCACATTCAAGGCAGATATGACCTTTTGTCCAGAAAGAGACAACAAGCCGGTCTTAGCGGCAATGAATCCGGCAAAACATATGATAATGACTTCCACCACAGCTTCAAACGTGAGCGTGGTGATATCTAAGAAAGATAATTCAGGGTTGATTACTTCATTTAGCTGCGATAATGTTTGGAAAGCGGAATCAAACATCTATATTATGATTCTACTATGGTATTGTCTTTATATAAATATAAGAAGGTAGTACTTTGCCTGGTAATAACAAACAAGAAAAAAGAGTGAAGGCAAAAACGGTAAACTGAACTGCTTCAGGGGAAACTCCGAAAGTTTATATGCACTTGCCTCTGGCTAGACTGAAAGCCAAAAAAAAAAAAAAAAGAAAACAAAAAAAAAGTGTGAAGGATGAAAAAAAGCTTAAATGCATACAAGAAAACATGGTTGATCGGCGGAGCATAGGATGAATGATTGATGCAGCGGTGTTCCAGTAAAAGATGATCGCAATAGGAGAAATAGGTAAGACGGGTGGGAATGCGCAGAACAACGTAATGGAAAAAGAGAGGAATGCAATCGAAGGAGTGAGTTCGTCTACTGTGTGACACACCGAGTGACATCGGGCTGGGTGTGGGAGTTGAAAGAGAAAGGTAGTGATTTTTTCATGCTTTGTGCTTTACTTTCTTCAGGCTTTTTTTTTTTTTTTTTTTGTCTAATTTAACATACATCTAATCGGGCTAAAAAAATAAAGCTAATTTTTGTTCGGTGCGATAAGGAACTGATAGAGAAAAGGTGGTGAACAGCTCACATACCCCTCCCATGGAAGGAGAGCAAAGAGCAAGCGAAGCAATTGACTATACGCAATGAAGAAAAGTGGAGTAACTATAGAGAGAATACCTGCGCAAAATGGCAGCATGCAAAAGTTTTAGCGAGTTTGACTCCCCTTCTTTCAGGGCCCTTCTCGATGTGTTCCATCTCCCAATAGGCTGCATGATGAGACTTCACTTTAACCTTTAAGCTGATAACGCACGTGGGGCTGGAAAATGTAGGGGAAGAATGCAAACAAATAACAATAGAAAAAGTAAATGAGTGCAGTGCGCGTGCGACTGTGATTGCCGACTTAGTGATTGTCGATGAGACCAGGCTGTGGCGTGATTTGGGCCTGCACATACACAGGCCACACCAGTGCAGTAGTTAGCATGCTCCTGGAGGGTCGACTAGAGCAAACGGGTAGCCAGCTGGTAGAGGGCTAGGAAGCAGTTAGTAGATAGAAGAGAATTGGAAATCGACTCACATGTCAGTTGGATACCCCCCGCCACCGTTACCACTGCTACCACCACCACCACGACTGTGCTATTGTGTCTGTGCAGCCCCCAGCTCGGTCCAGGCCTCAACCATCCCGGTGCGCTTCTCTTTGGCTCGTATCCCCTCAACTCTATTTTCATGCACTGTACCTTCTTTCATCCGCCCAGCTCGCTAGCTCCTAGGTAATGGTCTTGTGCTAGCGTATCTCATCTCACCCATCTCACCACTCCCAATTAACCACCTGCCATCTGCAGTACGCTCATCCTCTAGAACCATCGACTCCAGACACCCGGTCACCCACGCTGGTACTCCTTATTTCTGAAATCAAAACAAAGCGGCGCACCATACAAACCAAAACTCTGGAGCTGCGAAAAAAAAGACCAAAAAAAATAAAATAAATATAAACAAACCCAGACCAAAAGGCTATTAACAAGAAACTACGTTACAAATACCACTGTCTTACCGAAGACCAGTTACATCGAGAGTGCACTACATCTTTAGCACTAAGCTACCTTCTTTGCCTCCTTTTGCAACCATATTTCGCCACATATCGGAACGGCATATAAATGGACTCAGCTCCAAAGTGGCGAAGACCACCCTCCAAGGGTCGAAGTAAAAATGACGATTCTGATTCGGACATGGAGGAAAAGTCGTTCGACTTTGATTTGGCTGGCGCCTCTACACCATTGAAGGTCAACCCCGAGACTTCTACCATATTTTTATCTCCCATAAAGAAATTGCATAACCTTCATTTGACCGCATCATCACCCAATCTGTCTTCAACAATGGATCCTATTGCAGAGAAAAGCAAGGGTAATGAAGCAGATATCGATGACTTTGACGAAGACTACGACGATGACTACTATTCCGAAGCAGAACAGACTATCCTAAGCGATGGAAGTGTAGAATTTAAGGATGAAGCAGAAAGTACCCAAATCATACCCAATCCTGTCTATATCAACTCCAAGAAAAGAGGAATGGAGTCTCCACTGGATATGATAATAACTCCACGATCCACGTCTATTAGTTCCATACCGAAGCTCCTGGGCCTGGGCGCCTCAGGAAATATGTCTCTCTGCAGTGTGAGCAATATTTCACAATTCAAGGTGAGCTTCTCCAATAGCGACTCTACACCATGCCCCAGACAACCCCGGAAAAGACTCAAGTTTAAGGAAATTACTCCGTCATCGACCCCACTGAATGTAAATAAGCGGAAGAATGTGTTGAACTTGCAGAACTCGACGAAGGCGTCAGCTTCCATCTTGAATCAATTGAACACCATCCAACGTCTCCCTGAAGATGAAGATGAAGAGGAGGATGATAGTGATCTGGATGGGAATGTAAACGGAAATGGAAGCGGAGGCAGTGAAAATGGTGCTGGTATCAAGAGTGACTTAAATTACTATGAATTCGAATCAATGGTTGCGTCAAAGACTTCGTCACCCATACAATCTTCGACGACTGCAAACACGTCAATCAACTCGGATTCAAAAGTGCACGTTCAGCGTCTGAGCACTCCGATTTCTCAGTCCACTCCTGCCAATTCTAGGGCCCCTACACCACCCATAGACGAAGTTTCTGAGTATGGTGAATCAATAAATGGATACAGGTTTGTGCGAAGCCAACCACCGCCGAGCAGTCTGGTATACTACAGCTATAAAACGCCTGAAAACAACAATGTGTATTCTCAGGAAATGAAGAATGCGTATATTCTGGGGAAGGCAGTGGAGCCTCGACAAAGCAGTGATCACAAGAGTGGGGCACAGGACAAATGGTATGAGATCGTTGGAGAATTCCCAGTTACATCAGCGGGACTAATGAACGAAGACGACGAAGATCTACACATCGGAGATAAAAGAATTAATGATCCATATTTGAGTGGGCCTGGGTCTAAATTAAAGATAGACACAACATTATCCAACGAAATGGATGAGTTGGATGAAAGAAGGCGCCAAGTTCGAGAGCAATACTTCAACTCATTTGAAGCTAAGCGCGATATCAAGCTCCCCCTCTTGGATCAGTTTCAACTCACGTCAGAAATCACGACCCGTAAGGAGGATTTACTAGCATTGCTAGACGACAAGAAATCAGTATTGGACTTCTACCAATTCATCGAAGGGAACGACGTTTTAGACTTAGTTAGAAGGGAAAGACTAAAGTGGCATCCAGACAAATGGAGACACTCCGAAAAATGGGAACATGGGAACAACAAATGGGTTACGGATCAGGATATTATAGAAAACCTAAGCAAGGCTTTGAATTTGCTTGTTGAGCGGCTATCCCTGTAGAAAGATAGTATATATATATATCATATTCTACATAGATTAATGACTTACGATTGGTTTAACTTGTCTTATTCTTTACTCTTGAGTACTTCCTTTATTTTTTTCTGTTTAATGATATTTGTATTTATATAGTATAGTTACATAGAATTAGCTTATGCCTGCACTGCATCAACTGGGGTTTCGGCTTTTTCTTCTACTTCTCCTTCTTCATCAGTCTCAATATCTTCTTCAATGGCGATATCCTCTTCACCGTCCACTTCTTCTACGTCTTCATCCTTTTCCGGAGCTTCTTCCTCTATTTCCACGTCCTCGTCGACGTCTACATCCACATCCACTTCTTCGTCCTTATTTTCGTCATTTTCGTCGACTTCCTCTACTTCTGCTGCTTCTTCTTCTTCTTCATCCTCGTCCTCTTCTTCTTCATCTTCTTCTTCGTCCTCCTCTTCCTCATCCTCCTCGACATTCTGCTCTGGTGGATACTCATCTGCGTTTTCATTATCCCACACGATATTAAATCGCGTCACTCTTGGCTTCTCCGCAAGGATATTTCGTACTACATGCTCCACTTGAACCTTTGCGGGAGGGTTTTCTCTCAATTCTTCGGAGTCATACTCATTGTTTACGTAGTACCCAACCCTAACGAACTCTCTATCTGCGTATGAACAACTCAACAAAATAACTGTAACACTGACCAATTCGCTCGCTGGAATCAAATCGGGAGATGGTGGATCCGCTTGGAATAAAAATTTGTTTACACCAACGGGAACTGGGCCCACCAATATGGAATCCAACTCTTGATCATGGTCCAAAGACTTGGAAGATCCAACGTACGTCAATTTCCACTCCAAGTCTTCCTTTAACGGCTCCAAACACTCAAATGTGATTTCAAATTCATACGGATCAGTGAACTTGGCTGGGTTGTTCAAAACCTCTATACCCAAGAGGGAAACAATTGACATGGTTAGTATTTATAGATATATAACTGTGTAGCAAGCACTCAACCTAACCATAAGAGACGCGATACACTTGAAAAAAAACAAAACCACAAGCGGAACATTCTTGGAGGAGAGGTGCGCGCGTGAGATGTATGCAGTACGTTGAAATTGGTTTAGAGTGAAGCGTAGAAGAAACCATGGAAAGAACTGACATGTACTCTCTTTAGCACTAAGTCTTTCTCAGGGTTTCAATCTCGCCAGGATTAGTAGCGACACAACTTTACGTATATAGAGGCATGTCTGAAATAGTAAAGAAAGAGGAAGAAGTAGCAGGGGCAGAGTTTGATGCAGGTCATGAAGATGTAGTGGAAGCTAGCTCTGAAGACTATAGTAAGTTGATGCAGCAGTATCAGGACAAATTCAACATTGCTTACATGAAGTCACAATCGCTTTGGAAAGCTGAAAAGTTGCAGCGCCAGACCTTGTATTCTTACCAGAGGAAAGTAAATTCCCTTTTGGACTTACTAAGCAGCTATGAAGTGGATCCTAAGAATGCCGATACTGAGAAGAGTGAACATGTGCTCAGAATTGAGAATTTGTTGAAGTCGAAGGGAATTAACCCAAAATTAAAAAGCATCTTGGAACCATTAAAGGAGTTTAAGGATACTACCAAGATACAGAATAACAATCACAGTTTAAATCTTTATTTGACTGAAACAATACCCGAGGTTGTAGGCGATGAGATTGACCATTTGGAAGTCAACCCACAAGATGCTGAGGCCTGGGTAAGGCGCCAGTACCCACACTTGGTGGTTAGTAAGTTCAAACCCGTTAACGTTTCTTCAACCTCCATTCAAAATACTGTAGAGGCCCCAGCCTCTCGTCCCGGTGTGAAAAGACGTAGGCGAACTCCAGTGACAGCTGCTGCTGATCAAGATACCGAGAGAGAAGAGACTGGCAGTCCGCAGCCAAAATGAAATGGATAGATAAAAATTAATACAAGTAAGACAGAGACCGTGAAGAAGCCATGGAAGTAAAGTAGAGCAAAAAATACAAAAGGCACTGGATAATGATCAAAATTAGCAAGAATGGTCACAATAATCGAATGGTAGGCTATCATCATTTGCTCAATGTCATAAAAGGTTCACCACTCTTCGAAGAAAGGTGTCCCCGCATATGTATATGTTCGTATGCTAGTGTATGGAAATTTTTATATTTGTATGTGTATGACTATATAAAAAATGCTTTATTGATCTATCCATCATCTCTTTTTATGCTTCTTCACCAAATTTTCAAGAATTCTTGAATCTAAGAACATGTTGAACACAATTCTTCTCACTCTTAATTTGTACTTCCCTTTATCAATCAATTTGATGACTTTAGAAAAGAAACTAGGACTGGCAAATAATTCTGGAAAGCTCTGCTTCAATGAGACTAATTCCTTAGTTGCTTTCCTCTCTATTCTACCTAAAATTGCACTGAGATATATGATTAAAGTTAAAACCCGATTTTGGTACTTTTGGATATCTTCTTCGCTCAAGTATGTACTGTCGATGTTATTATCATTGACAGCTACAGATTGGTCAAATAGCTCATAATCATCTAAGCCATCAACATAACCCACCATACCACCATTGTTATTGCGATAAAGATTCATAGCTCCATCTCCAACTCCACCCTCCGTGACATTGGTTGATCCGTCCACTCCAAATATAGTGTAGTACTTAATATCCTTATATGGATTTGTTACCTCAACATTGAACATATTCTTTAGTCTATTTTCACCGTTAGGGAAGCAAATGCTTTTCGGCTTATCAAATCTATCAAAAGTCAGAATCCAATTCAACTCATCCAAAATTTCAGTACCTTCAACCGTCGATGCAATTCGACCTAGCTGATACAACGCAACACCTCTAACATGCCAGAATGGGAAATTAGAAACCAAATCAATTATTATCGGAATTATTGGAACTGACAAAGTTCTACTGTATTCAGGGTCCAAAAGCTGAATCCCATACTTGGAACCAGCAATGTTCCCCAAAATCCAAAGGTTCTCTTTCAAAGTAAATAGCATCGACTGAACTTGATTTAGCAATGATTCATCATCTAATTGAAGTGGAGCATCCACACCGTTATATCGACTTTCGATTTCGATTTTGATCAAATTGGTATCTGAAATCAAATTATCTAAATACTGTTTGTTCTGATATTGTTGGAAATATAAAAGACCTTCTTCAGTTTGCAAAAGATGTGAAAAGAAATGCATGGGCATAGGCTCAATCTCATTTCCCAAATCTCCTTTTGTATTCCTATTGGTAACCCAATTCTTAGATCTTAAAATGTATGGGAAAAGGGTCTCCTCAAGCTTGAAGGAAACCTTAATAGCGTACTCTTTATTTTTGCGATCAACACATTCGCTAAATTCTTGGTCAATATAACCAATATCATCCAAGTATTTGAAGCCTTGAGAGGTTGAAAGAAACAACATAATTATGGACTCACCCTTGTGGATTCCTCTATTACCTTCAGTACTCTTCTTCAAGATACCAATTGAGGGTTTTAACAGAATGACGTACTTCAAGTTATCCACAGAAATATTGCAAAATGTATATAAAGTATCAATCACAAGGGTTCTAATTACTTCATTAGTATCATATAACCTTTGAACAAGCATTTTAATAACCCATTTTTCACACTCTGGAACTTTGATCAATTTATCGATCAATACAGTTTCAATGATAAAAATTTTGATTTCCAAGGTACAAATACTTAGCGCCTTTGATAAGATGATTCTTAAAGGGCTGTCTATGGTAAAATCTAATTTGCTTAATAATAAGATAATCAAGAATTGCGAATGATTATAGTTATAACTGGAGTCATTTATATCAGCGTCGTTAGAAGCATTAGCATTTGCAAGAGATTTCTTCTTCAATTTATCAGTTATTTTGCCTATGTTTAACACACTTCCTTCAAGAATATGATGAAACATTGTGAAGAATTGCCATTGATTCAAGATTTTCAAACCGCGTGCATCTTTGGATAACGTACCAACAAAATCAATGTACCCATAACTTAAGGTTCTCCTTAGTCTCTTCCTTGATAAAATAGGTTCCTTTGCTTCTATTCCACTAAATGGATCAACTTGAGCAAAAGTTTCAGACAATTGAGCTAAAATCTTATTTGAGGATAAGTATTTAATACCTTCATCAGTGCTTAATAATGCCTCGAATAGTTGGCAGCCAACTGTTACATAAATGTGTGTCGAAGGAATGTTATCTCCTTTCAATTTTTTTGAAGAAGTAGGCTTTATCATCGTATTGCAAAATCTAAACTTGAAAGGTCTGTAGAATGACATAATCCTTTTCAAGAATTTCGGTACATTCTTCACTATGTCTTCAAATTTCTTGGGATTTCTTAATGGACCTTGGATAATCTCTGATAGCTGAGTCCAATTCCATTCTTCATACTCTTTAACTGTCAAAACTTTACTTCTTGCGATTTTATCCTTTAGATCCGACTCCTCCATATTATATCTGGAATCTATTGCCATATTATGCATATGTTTTCTAATGTCATTCAATTTGTCTCTTGATGAAACGAAAGTAGGGGTGAAGGAATCTGTATGATCCAGAACAATCATAGTATTTGTAGTTATGTTGGTGCCTATAGAGACGTAGTCATTGGGCAATAAGCTCTTGGAATTTAAAAGTTCTTTAGGGAATAGTGAGTATGATAGCATGTAGATGTTTTTAGATAACTCAGTTGCCTTTTTAGTTGTTTCTGGATTTAAATTCTCTTCAATAACCGACAGTAAGATGTGCATGATATTACATTTATTAACCAATATATCCAATAACAAGCCAATATAATGGTTAATAATCGAATACTCCAAGGTATTGCTCTCCAATTCCAGATACTTCGTAAAGCTTCCTGAACTGTATCCTGAAACTTTTTGAAATTTCATCAAAGTTTCTCCAATGGGGCTATTTTTCACCCAAGGTAATGGTTTGATCCTTAGAATATCGAAAAATATATCCAATACAACATCTCTGATTTTGTTATGCGGGCGAGTTAATGTGGAGACTAATACTCTCCACGATTGGAAATCTTGCTGTGCAAATGCCATGATACCATTCCAATTTTTGAGGAAAAGACAGACCAAAAAGGCAGCTCTTCTAAGTTTATGTATCGACTTCACGTCACTTTTTGAATGGTTACTTGAATTAAGCTGTTGCAGCTGGACTATGTCATTATTCAATTTTCTCTCTGTATCGTTTAACGTGGATGGTGATGGTTCTTCGGTTTCGATGTCAGAAAATATAGTGATAAGTCCAGAGAGATCAAAACCATCTCTCAAGAACACCCTGGTATCCCTTGAATCTAATATCTGAGAGAAGCATAATATGCAATTCATAGCCAAATCTGATGGACCATCCTTAATTGTTTGGAATAGTACAGAGAACCCACCACTAAGGAAAACTAGCTCCGTCTTAATCAACGCAATCTCAAGTATAGTCTCTATACAAACATTTTTAAAGCATTGAAGCTTTTGTTCATCGTCTACATTGGGATCCAGGTCTTCATTCTCGATTATGGCTAGGATACTTTTAATCACCCCAATGGATAAGTTGTTGGCACCTTTGGGGATGTTTATGAACTCTCTAACAAGTTTTAAGGCTTGTTCCTTTTCGACATCACAATTTAATCTTGACATGGTTATGATGATGAAAATCAAAATTTTAGATTGGACCAAGTTAGTTAAGGAGTCATAATCGGATATGATATACCTTGCTATTCTATACCCTGTAGCCCTAACCTCCAGAACCTGATGGCATAACATGAACAAGATTTTGCTAATAAAAGTCTTAAGAACAAGGTCTTTCTTTAATTTAGGGTACTGTGAAAACAACATAACAAGGTCATTACCTCTAGATACGAGGAAATATTCATCGTGATCTTTATTTGCACTTAAGGACTGTAAGATGTCACTCAATAACCAGGTCGGACTACTTTCGTAACCTTCGTGAAATTTTTCGTCTGCAATAGGAGAATCTCCCGATATATTTCTGTTGCGAGTATAATGTAAGTTTTCTAATGACGAATGCTTGGAGCTAGGGGAATTTCCACTAGTTAGGTTAGGAATCAGGGGTGGCACAGGAAACGGTTCAGCAGCAGTCGTACCTGTAACTGAATTAGAGGAGTTGATTCTGCGTAGAAAGGGAGAAGGTGACTGCAAGGAATTTGAAGTGAATGTAGATGAGTACACGTTCGGTAGTTGTTGTTGCTGCTGCTGCGGTGCTTGAAACTGTAATTGATGTTGTTGTTGCAAAATTTGTGGTTGATACTGAGGATGCTGCTGTTGCAACTGTAAGTGTTGTTGCTGTTGTTGTACCGGGACATTCGTAAACTTGATGCTATCTATCGAATGTATGGCGTTCTCACCAGAGCTGAAAGTGGATGCTGTATTGCTTCTTGATCTCGAGACTATGGGGGAGCTTTGCTCAGATGTCTTTTGGGACGATCGTACAGGGACAATAATTTCAGGCTTCTCTTGTGACAGAGGAGAAGGAGTGGAGACTGGAGGTATAGCTGTTTGATCCAGCAGTTGGTTGACTTGGTACAAAACTTTCAATCTTTTCTCCAATTGACCAATAGATGCATTGACTTCTTTAAGTCTTATCTTCAAGTTATGTGTATATACAGAATCACTCTCTGCTTTTCCATTGTCTCTTTTGGTTGTTGCCTGCAACAACTCTCTATCTATTTCGCGTTTTATCAGTTGAAGGCTACCTAGAAATGCCACCAATTCGTCTACACTATTGTTAAATGAGTCTGATTTCGAGTTTTTAACACTCGTTATAGGTAGCTGTTGCGTCAATGATACTGACCGGAATCTGTTGACTCCAGCCATTGTTTATTGATGAGTTTAGCACTTTTGAACCTGGTTGAAGGTAGCTATGCCTTTTATTGGGCCATACTCGATCTGTTTTTCTCGCTAGCAAAGAAGGTTAATATGCAGGAGATAACTATTCCAGGAGGGAAGGTGGAAGTACTCGAGAGTAGCGGTTGCAGACGGTAGCTTTAGAAGGTGAAGGTTTGAAAAGGGAATAGTCGTTAATAGGCGGTAGCTTCGTTGGAGTGAATATACGAGCTTGCTGTGTCATTTGCGTGCGTTTTATTTCTGAGTAGGATTTTGAGAAGGAGGAATAGGGTGCTAGTATCTCCATGATGAGATTAGGGTACTGCATGAAAATAGCTACAGCTAAGTTACTCTACACACACTTGTAATATACAGAATGAGAGAAACGAACACCTTGGGTTAATTGGAACTGATGAATCGAGTAAGCTACGTATGTGCTATTTCGACTCTCAGTAATTATTCTCGGCGTATTTAGGTCTTCCGTCAGGAATGCACGTTCGGAGCAAAGCACACTGGGGCATACGATCTCTATGCCCTACGATAGTCCACCAGCCTTTAACAAAATTCTACTTAAGCTACTATATTTTTATGAAAGTCTGCTTAAGCTGCCACTTTTTGACATTGTAAACAGCTCCTTATATTCATCTATGAATCCCGTCGGAGTCCTTCTCAATAAACTGGAATACTTCCCCAGTAGTGAAACTAATATGCTCAGTCCACCACTCAATATTGCAGCAATTCAAATTGCAACCTTTTAATTTCTTTTTCTTTTTCTTTTTTTTTTTTTTTTTTTCTTTTATTCTGAAAATTATCGATCTTCTATCTGATTCACTGTGTTCCAAGCAGCATCCCTAGCACCGAATTGCAGTACTTTTCTGCAATTAGATAGTCTATCACTGTGCTGCACTAGCAATATCATCGCTCTATTTTTTTTTAGTATGGCGTGCTTCAATACAAAGATCGCCTGGGCCAGCAACCACAGTTTATACACAGGAGAACTAGCTGTTCGTGGCCCATCGTCTTCCACCTTACCGATCTATTTCGGAGTGTCTCCGAACTAGTGCTGTGAATCAAACTCAGCATTAATACCTGGAATTTTCTCTCAAAGAGAGAAAAAATCTCTCGAGCCGGAGTCATGGACTGTTTCTCCTTACTGTCTCTTCCTTCTCTCCCACCCCGAGACTTTTTCCATCATGTATTGCATGTACGCTTAGGTGATGGCTAGCGGTCCGACTACCGCTTATTTTTTCCCGATTTTGATTCATGGGGAACTTTTTCGCAATTGATATAAAAGAGAACGAGTAGCTGCACCCATTAGAGTTTGTTGAAGGTTAGATCAGTATACAAGAACATTTTATTATGACTACTATAGGAGAACTGATCAAGATCACTGACAACTCTGCTGTTGTTATCCCGGAGACAAATTTGACTTTGACTTACAGACAATTATCGTCGTACATCGGGAACTTCCAGACGTTGTTCAATTCCAATGAATCACCATTGTTCAATTCCAAGAAACAGTTGACTATTGCTACCGCATTACCTAACGGGTTAGAGTTCCTTGTTGCCTTCTTGGGAACCACCATCTCGGGTAACGTAATTGCTCCATTGAACTCCAACTACAAGCAAAGTGAGTTTGAATTCTACCTCGATGACTTGAAAGCTGACGCTATCATCGTCCCTCAGGGCATTAAATTGAACAGTGAGGTTATCAAAGCTGTTTCCAAGTTCCCAGAGATCCTCATTGTTGAAATCTTCGAATCGCCAGAAAGATCCACTGTCGATTTCGCTGTCTACTACCACGAAAAGATTAAGTTCACCTCTAAGGTCAAGACAGCCTTCCAGAACTCAACCAAGCAGTACCACAACGCCAGAGCTACAGATAACCAGGTGGCTATGATTTTGCACACTTCAGGTACCACTTCAAGACCTAAGCAAGTGCCATTGACGCACTTGAACTTGACTACTTCTTTCAAGAATATCGCCAACACTTATGATCTTTCTCCAAAGGATAGGTCTTACGTCGTGATGCCTCTATTCCATGTTCATGGGCTCATTGGATCTTTGTTATCCACTTTGTATAGTCAAGGTACTGTAATTATTCCAGAGAAGTTCTCAGCTAAGAAGTTCTGGGATGATTTTGTTACTCACAAGGCAAACTGGTATTCTGCAGTCCCCACCATTCACCAAATCTTGTTAAATGTTCCTAAACCATCCAAGATACCAGATATCAGATTCATCAGATCATGTTCTTCTGCCTTGGCACCAGCTACCTTTGAAAAATTAGAAAAGCACTTCGAAGCGCCAATTGTCGAAGCTTATGCAATGACTGAAGCAGCTCATCAAATGACATCTAATAATATTCCCAGCAAGGGACAAAGAAAGCCAGGAACTGTTGGACAACCTCAAGGAGTTGAAGTCGTAGTGCTCGACGACGCTGGAAAGATTTTACCACAGGGCCAGATTGGAGAAGTCTCTATCAAAGGTTTAAACGTCACAAAGGGCTACATAAACAACCCAACTGCCAACAAGGAAAATTTCACTGCTGAAGGTTACTTCAGAACTGGAGATCAAGGTAAATTCGACAAGGACGGTTTCTTGAGTCTTACTGGTAGATTAAAGGAGTTGATTAACAGAGGAGGGGAGAAGATCAGTCCTGTGGAATTAGATGGAATTTTGTTACACCACCCTTCTATCAACGAAGTTGTCTTCTTCGGTGCTTCGGACGAAAAATACGGACAGGCTGTTCAAGTTGCCATCGTTTTAAAAGATGGAGCCAAATTGACAGAGGAAGACGTGAAAGAATACTTAAAAGACAAGGTAGCAGCATTTAAGATACCAACTAAGGTCTTTATTGTTGATGTCTTACCAAAGACTGCTACCGGTAAGATTCAACGTAGAAAGATAGCCGAATTCTTTGCACCAAAGGCCAAGTTATAAGAGAGGGAGAGAGGGAGAGACATCGAACTAGCTAGATTAAATAAAACAGATGAAAGAATCAGTTAAACCAGTAAGCGTGAATTAAGGAAGAGAAGTGTGACAGGAGTTGTTCCGGAATAATCTCTCGTGAACTTCGTAAATCTTTATCGGTATTACCTTTCTGGGCCAATCTGCCGAGTGCGCTAATTTCATAATTACTGTATTACCTCTGCAAGCTCTTTAATCGGTTATAATGCACCTTTTCACATCTTCCCCGTTCAGCAGAACCGGAACTTGTCGGAAACCCTATGATGTTCGGCGTTCACTATGTCTATATTCAGGATTACGTAATGTATTCAGCCACAGCCTTCAAAATGTTCAACTCAAAGCTTAATTAGCTATGACATTACCGCGCAGGAAAACTGGGTTAAAGACTAAATTCTATGGAGAAATTTTGAGCTTTGCGTAGGTGCTTCTGCAAGTATATGCGTAACCGGCTCTTATTTCTTGCGGATGATAGGGCACACTAAGATAACAGCATGTCCATAGAAAAGACTCATACGTTACTGAAAGTCAATTCCCCTTTTAAGATGAAGCAGACATCCACAATCTGCGTGCGTCTTCAAGTTTGCGTGATCAGATTAACATCATAAGCCAACGCACGAACCCCTGGCTTCGAACGGTTTACCTTCACCTGGTAACAGATTTGCAATATTATTTTTTCCATCATGTACGTGAGGTAATCACAAATAATAAAACAAGAAAAAAAGCGAGTTCAGAAAGTTTACCGGAGTTGGGGCCCCACAGGTAAGGTGGGCTAAAACGAAGTATCCTTTGCTAGACATTACGGATGAACCCAGCGTAAAATGGGATGAAGGAATGCAGGTCAGCAGAACCTAGACGGAAGAAAAAAGAAAAGAATTAAATGAAATCGAACGAATACAGAAGTAAATAAATTAATAGAAAGAAAAAAGAAAAGACGTAAGAGTGGGAATAAGAATAGGAATAGAAAATTTGGTAAGGAATGGAAAAGAATGGAACGTCAGAAAGTTTCTGGTAGCTAGTGTGCTGCTTTCATATGTGAGTCGTACTTCTCGGTCCCAACTTGGTAGACAAACAGTTCAAGAAAATTGCGACCACCTGCGCAGTGGATACTCTGGGGTTGGTGCGAGATTTAGCGTGGAATCTGGCCAATGATAGCCGGGAAATGCCATTCGGCACGCCTGCGAGCGCTTTTGGATCGCTATCTTACGTAATGGACAATCGGTATTTTTTAAGTTGACTTGGTATCATCCCCTCCCCTTTAAGTCCCATATCCTGCAGATTTGATAAGGGAGAGCAAAGGCTTACCAAGCAAGAAATAAACAACGGAATAGCATAGAAAAATCCCCAAATCATTTTAAGTCACAACTGAATGATACACGGCACCATTCTGGCCATACAGCAGTACTACATTATTCACAAAACCCCCATTTCAAGCGTTCCTTCTGGCCGCCTGCCTATTTCAAGTATCGCTAACTTTGTTCGCCAAACCAGCTCTCCCTCTCTTGTCATAAACTTAAATTTTTTTGATGCCTTACTTCAACCTCTGTCAAGTGCATACGCATACTTTTGTCTGCCTAGGTGCTCATTCTTAATTGATTATTTTCCAAGGGGACAAGCAATAAGCTAAAAGAGAAAAGTCAAAAAAAAAAAAAAAAAAAAAAAAAAAAGAAAAAAATAGTGATAAACTTTAAAAGTGCTCATATTCCTCTTCTACATTTTCTTCTTGTGCTTCTACTTTTTTGCTTCTTTCGTTTTCTGTTTTGCTTGTTGGCTTGTTGTGTTGCTTTCAGTTGTCACTATCAAATCACGTTTGAGATAATCAGACTCCTGAACCCTGAAGAAAGTTTATGAACTGTATATTTTTAATAATTGATAAATAAGCAAAAGTCCCGTAACATTGGTACTTCATATTGACTAGGCTTATCTATTTTTCGTACTGACCGACCTTTTACAAACGTACTAAGGTTTTATAGCTCTATTGTCTTTTTTTTTTCGTTTTACTTTTTGTTATTCTATACTGCTGTTATATGAGTTGAAGCTCATTCATATCCAGTTACCTATAATACACTCTACACTACTCCACGACCATGACTACTGCTACAACATCCGATAAGAGGACCAACATTACTAATACAAAACTTTCAGAAGGTGCGGGCGCCAATAAAGATCAAAATTCTGATGGCCCTGTTAAACGCCATTTAAGTTTATTCTCGTTTGGAGAGGACTCAACTACTCCTACTGCTGCTGGTACTTCTGCTGCTGGTGCTGCTGCTGGTTCTAATAGTAATAACGACAAGGATAATACCATCAACACCAGCGGAGCTAAAAACGCCTACAACATATCTACCTCCCCCTCAGACTCGACTCAACTTATTTCACCAGTGAACTCTCCTGAATTCAACCAGTCTATTCCATCTTCAGATATCTTTGAGAGGTCGACCTTCGAAGGCTCGTTTACTGGTAATCTGATCCCCAAGTGTAATAAATGCAGATGTGTTCCTTCCAAGTCGAAACTGTGTGCCCATAACTCATCGATATCACTTCAAGGAGGACAATACTTGAAACAGGAGGACTGTATTCCTGCTGCCCTTGATGCCACTACTTCTGCATTAAATGACAAGGAAACCAACTTGGATGAAGTCGAAATGATATACTCGACGAGAAGAAATTCTTCTGTGCTTGGGTTAAATATGGCTCTTGGTAGACCATTTGCTCCTTCAAGGAAAAATTCCACATTCTCAGTTAGCAGTTTACTGCAACAGCAACCTCAACAAGTACTACTGCAACTGCAACTGCAACTGGGCAACCCACAACTCAACTCACCACCCAAGTTAGCACATTCTAGGTCATCGGTGAGCTTTGTATCTTATGCGGATATGCTTAGTAATGATGAATTTTCATCTAGAAGACCATCAATCTCTGCTGGCTCACATTCTCAAAGCGCAGTACCAACATTACAATCCTTACAAACTAGTGCTGCTGCTAACTCCACTTTCCCAGCTAGCAATTCCCCTACTGTTGGACCATCTTCACCTTCAAATGGTGGATCCAACGGTCAAGGTTTACGTTTCAGATCAACCTCATCACTTGCAGGTTTGGAAAGGTCCAACTCCAACGCTTCGAGTCAATTCTCGCAGTTATCCAAGCAAATCTTGAAGCAACAGCAAAAGAAGCAACAGCAACAGTCACAACCATCAGTACCACTTCAACTGTACATTAACGTCCAACCACCAACGCCACAACAACCACTGATGTTGAACAAAAAGTTCTTAATCTCCCCTGAATCTTCTGATAATGAAGAGCTAGCTGACTTCAATGCCGACTCCATCAGACGTAACATGTCTGTTAGTTCCAGCCATTCATTTAAGCTGAACAAGTCTAATTTTTCACAGAATTTACCAGATTTTAATGACGCTGAGAGTTTAGTTTCTACATCAATTGGTGACTGCTTAAGAAGGACCCATACGGAACTTAACAGTTAAGTTAGATACAGTAAAGATGAAAAAAAAAGTGATGAAATTGATATACAAGGATAGTGATTCTATTTTACGCATAGAAACATGAAAGGATTTAAGAATTATTAGGCAGCTGTTTAAAGGAAAGGGACTGAAGAATTAACCAAAGCGAAGAGATGAATGGATGGTGATATCCAAGATGAATTCGTAAAACTTGAGAAACGTGAATGGATACTGGTCTCCGAACATATAATGAAATTACATAATAAATACCGAACAACACAGTGTGATAATCAGAGTAAAAGTTAGTGATAAAAATATGAATAAATTGAACTAAAAAATATTACTGAGAACTGTGTAAGAGCATATTATGTTTACCATGAAATTTTTTTTCAGTTTCTCTCTAATCTTAAAATTGACGCATTGAGAAGTCCTCATTTACAAATCAGGTAGCGTTTTAGACGCCAATTCATAATTCCAGGTACACCATTTTGATACCCTTTCTACGACGTTCCATCATCCCTTGTAATCTTATCTCAGGTGGGGAGCTGGCCATATCTCTTAAGGGTGGTCACGCCAATGTGGGGCCGATGCGAAACTGGATTTCGTAACACAAAAACGCCTGGGGCCGAAAAAGAAAAGTTTAATTTTCAAGTTTTCGGTTTCTTAACAAAAAAAATATCATAAACACATACCTAAATATACACATTCGGGATAATAAATACACACAGGTATTAAACATAGTATTTGACTATAGAGAAACACCTGTAGAGTACGCTAGTAAGCAAGATTGAATAAACTAGGGTCAAAAACGCAAGTTATAGCGGTTTAGTAGTGGGAGCGTAAGCAAAACTGAACTTTTGTCTTGCCACATTTTTATTTGTTATTTTTACTTGTTGATTTAGGCTTGGTTTTTTGCAACTTGGTGGTGGTTCACATAAGGTTAGCATCTTGATAATATCTTAGATCTCAAATCAGGAATATCCAGTAGGACAAAAGAAGATTGCCAAAATGCCTGAGTTTGATGATGTCACTCAGCCTCCTCATTATCGACCACAGCTTGACTATAACCCTGTGTCTGTAATTGATAGGTACACGGTATTGCTTAAAGATGGTGAGACAACTGCAACAATTTACCCGATCCATCTGATAAATGAACTTCCACCTGGCTTGTTGGCATTTTTATGTGATGAGTTCAATATGGAGATCGAGAGGGGAGATACTTTCCCATTCTTTGATACTTTGCACATCGAGACTTTCCAGAACTATTGGTTTGGCTCATTTACTGCAGTGATGGTGTTGGGTGATATGCCCACGCTACAGGGCGCAAGACAGTGGGAAAAGGAATGCTTAGGGACATTTTTCGTAAAACCAAATTATCCTGGTAGATGTCTGCATATATGTACCGCTGGGTTCCTTGTGAATGCAGGTATTCGAGGGAAGGGTATTGGTAGAACATTGGCAGACTGCTACTTACAGTGGGCTCCCAGATTAGGTTATACGTATTCAATATTTAACTTGGTATTTGAAAGTAACGTCGCCGCAAGAAGGATATGGGAATCCCTAAATTTCAAGAGAATCGGTAGAGTTAAGTCAGCTGGGATCTTGAAGGGCCATGATACCGCAGTGGACGCGATAATATATGGCAGGGAATTAATTAACTCATCTGATCCTGCCATTGGAGCATATAGATTCGACAAGATCAAGTTCTACTTGGAGACTGGAAGATATCCTGCCATGGCTGATAGGCAAGAAAAGTCAAGATTACGTTCATCTGCTTCACATTACAGATTGGACAATGGTAGATTGATGTTGAAGGGTAGAGAAGTGATTTCTGATCCAGTAAAGCAGTTACAAATATGCAATGAAATTCATATGACAAACCATGGTGGTATCAATAAAACTACCGCGGCGATCACTGAGAAGTATCATTGGACCAGAATTAAAGATACAGTTGCTACTGCCATTAAAATATGTCCAGAATGTAGAGATCCTACGAAGGACCAGCAAGATCAACAGCAGCAACAGCAACAACAGATTCCTTCACATGCCCAACATCTTTCTCAATCGCAACATCTCAGTTCTTTGCAGCATCTCGAGCAGCGTCCACATGTAATAAAAAGAAACAATAATTTATCTCAAGGGGTTAAGAAATCTGGCCCTAACGGATCCAGTTTGATATCCAATGGACATCACTCCGTTCAAATGAGAAAGACTAATGGAAGTGGAAATAGCAATTCCGCTAATGTTAATAACTCCAATGGTGCCAATAGTAGCACTAACAGTAATAATAACATTGTTAACTCTGATAATAGCGGCTCCGGCAGTGACAATGGTTCGGGTGGTAATGATTCGAATAATAATAATAATAATGACAATCGTAACAATAATACTGATGGTGGTAACGACAACAATGACAATACTGGAAATAGTACTAACTCAAGATTCCGCCGTAACGAGCATGAAGATGTTGAGGCAATGGTGGCTGCAGCTCAACTCCATAATTTACCAGGAAGACATGATACTAATGATAGTTTATTGTCGCATGATTTGTCCTTAGATGACGGTATTATTGCGGCTGTTGAAGCTGCTCAAAGAAGCCAACAACAGCAGCATCCCCAATCATCTCACCACTCAGCTCACTTACAGCAACAACTTCTTCAACATCATCATCATTCTCAGCATCACCATATATCACACCAAACCCAACCACAACAAACACAGCCTACGTACGCCTCCGTTGCGGCGTCTGCAGCAGGTCAGAATGGTGGGTATGGCCAGTTCGACACTGATTATAATCCTGAAGATTTCACTCAGCATGTACACCAGTCTCCAAATAGAAGTGATAAGAACAAGTCTAACAATGATAGCGACAATGTAAATAATATTCCTGTTGATCCAGAAGTATCAGCATTTGATGCTCATGGAGGTGGACATGATGATGGTGGAGAAGAAATAGAAATTGCCAGAGCCTTGATTCAGGCTAATGAGGTGGATGGTGATGGAGGACAAAATAACGATGAAAATGATAAATCGAATAGAGTTGAAGATGAAGCAAACATTTTCTTTAAAGAAAACCAGGAGTAATAACTTAGATTAGAACATATATGGAAATTTTTTCCTTTTGTACAGTATGTATAGTAGATCACAATAGTAAAATAAATAATATTTTGTTAATTCTAAGCTTACTTGTAAAATTGTAGTGCTTTTTACTTGACCAGATCTATTTTAAATATTGTTTATTTGTTTATACATGTAAAATACAGAAACCATAGATATATGAGAATCAGAACTAAGTGAATTTTAAATCCCCCGATAATAAATTCACTAAGTATGAACCTTGACTAATATTGGATTCCTTTTCCAAGAAACTCAAGCATTTTTTTTTTTTTGCAGTTTTAATTGTATTTTCTTTGTTCTGTCGTTATTTTTTTTTGACTTTTTACATTTTGGTTATTCTATTTTTGTTATCTACTTTAAGTAGATTGTGACTTCGATATTCCCCTAATTCAATCTTAAAAGTCAACTCCCATAACCATAGCTAATAAGGCCATTCTAACGAATAAGCCATATCTCATTTGTCTAAAGTATGCAGCACGTTGATCGAAATCAACTTCTTCACGAATTTCATTGGTACGTGGCAATGGGTGCAAGACACACATGTGTTGTTTAGCAAAAGATAAAATCCTATTATCAACAATGTAAGTATCCTTTAATCTTTCGTATTGTTCTTTGTCGGCAAATCTCTCTTCTTGAACTCTAGTACAGTATAAGACATCAGACTTGGCAATTATTTCTTCGGTCAAAACGTCTGATTCAATAACATGTAATCCATTCTTGATCAACATGTCACGGATATTTGTTGGTAAACGTAATTCCTTTGGAGCAACAAGTTGAACACGAACTTGGTAAAGACGTAATAAATGACATAAAGAGTGAACTGGTCTACCGTATTTCAAGTCACCCATGAAAGTGACAGTAATACCGTTAACAGTACCCAATTCTTCTCTAATGGTGAAAAGGTCGAGAAGTGCTTGAGTTGGGTGTTCTTTGGAACCATTTCCTCCATTGATAATTGGAACTGGTGAGTATTTAGCAGCAATATCAGCAGATTCTTCAGATGGATGTCTTAAGACAATAGCGTCAGAGTAACAAGCCAATGAACGAATTGTGTCTTGCAAAGTTTCACCCTTCTTGACTGAAGATGAACCAGCTTCAACGGCAACTACACGGCCTCCAAGACGCTGCATAGCAGCGTCAAATGAAGAAGAGGTACGAGTTGATGGCTCATAGAACATGGTAGCTAATAAACGACCCTTTAAGATATCTAAGACACCTTGTCTTTCAACGGCTAATCTCATTTCTTGAGCAACAGTGAACAAAGAGTGCAAGTCAGATCTTGTGAATGACTTAACAGACAAAACAGAGTTACGCAAGAACTTGTTGTTATTACGGATATAGTTGACCAAAGCATTAGTTTCACTGAGAGAAACAGTTGGAGGTTCAGAAACTAAAGTAGATCCCAATTTTTCAAAAACAGCTGGTTCTTTGTTGGTAAAAGATGGGCGACGGCCATCAGTGAAAGACATTCTAGTCTTTCTAGATAATTGTGGAGATTGTGTAACATCTGAAGATGAAATGTTAGTGGAGTTGGATGAAGGACCGGAAATGGAACCAAAGACAGCACGAGATCTAACTTCATTCTTACCAGTTCCTTGCTCGCTCAAAATTTGGCCATCAAGTACGACAGTTTCACCAGCAACAGTTACTCTTTCAACACCACCTTGTAATTTTGGTGAGAATGCTGAGGAAAGCTCAAACTTGGTCCATAAATCTAAATCGATTTGAATAGAAGCTTCTTCTTGTTTTGGTAAGTTGAAGATACGGATTGGGTTGGTGTGGAATTTGGCGACAATGGTATCAATAGTGAGACGATTTTCTCTTACTGCTGATAAAAGTAATGGGACGGCTTCAGAAAGACCTAAGCCTGGAATAATCTTCTTGCCTTGATGTTTTGCTAACAAGTATGGAGTAACACCAATGGAAAAACAATCCACGTCTTTTAAGTTATCCCATAAAGCGCTTTGATCTTCTTCAGTTGGCAAGAATGAACAGCCAGAGAATTGAGCTTGAGACACAAACAATGAGTAAACTGCAACATCACAAGTAACTTGTAATTTTCTGTCCTTTGCCATACGAATTAAATCTAAATCTTCCTTAGAAGAAACATTGGTAATATGAATAGATCTATTGTGCAATGAAGCCAATAATAAAACAGAAGCAAGATCGGTAGTTCTGGCATCGGTAATGATTGGTTTGTTTTCTGGCCATGAAGCAAAGTGGTTAGAAATTGATGAAACCTTGGAGTTAGCAAATTCGTTAAATGGTAAGAACAAAGCTCCGGCGTGTTCAGAAGCAGCAGCAGTTGCTTCAGAGTTGGTTTCATTTGCAGCAAGTGAGAAAGTGAAATCAGTGTAAGCACCAGAGGATGCAGCATCGACAGCTTCAGCCAATGATTCAGCATCAGTTATAGAACCACCATCAAGAGTTTGAGGTAAGAAGGCATTGAAAGTGAAACCAGATGCCAATGCAGTCTTTGTTGTAGTTTCAAAATCATCTAATGTAGGTACAAAAGATGTGATGTTGACTAAACCTGGTAAGGAGGCAGTTGTGTGAGAAGTTTGAGCATCAATATCAGAAACATCTAAGGTGATGTTTCTTGCAATAGCTTCAACAAGTAACTTAGCACACTTGACATTAGTAACTAATGGAATAGCATAATCAACAGCCATACGACGAGATTCGTAACCCTTGGACATGTAAGAAGCTGGACGACGGAATCTGTTTGAAGATGGTAAATTGACGTACAAGTCAATCAAATTCTTAGCCAAATGTTGAGTCAAAGAGTATTCAGACTTTTGGTCTTCTTCTTTACTCAAAACTTCTAAGTAATGAACTGGGATATCGTGTTCCTTGATGAAATCAGCAGTACCTGCGGTTGCAAAGATTTTGTAACCGAGTTCGCTCAACTTACTAATGGATGGTAAGAGTTCGATCTTTTCCTTGTATGAACCAATGGAGAACAAGATGTTCTTCTTTGGTAAAACGAATCCAGTAGAGATCAAAGATTTCAAGTAAGCTTCATATTTGTTTCTACCGAAAGTAGCGACTTCACCAGTAGAAGCCATTTCAACACCCAACACAGGGTCAGCTCCAGCTAATCTTGAGAAAGAGAATTGAGGAACCTTAACTGCACAGTAGTTTTCTGGTAGTTTTTCACCTGGATAAGGAGTTACTGGCATGTCCATGATTGCCTTGGTTGCCATTTCAATCAAATCGGTACCAACTACCTTTGAGATGAATGGGAAAGAACGGGAAGCACGAACATTACATTCAATGACCTTGATATCATTGTCTTTAGCAATAAATTGAATATTGTAAGGACCGGTGATGTCCAAAGCCTTACCAATTTTAGCAGTAGCTTCTACAATTCTTCTCACGGTCTCAGGGTCCAAATCTTGAGGTGGAACAATTAAGGTGGCGTCACCAGAGTGAACACCAGCATTTTCAACGTGCTCAGAGACAACATGCATAATCATCTTACCATCCTTAGCGACGGCGTCCATTTCAATTTCCTTGGCATTCTCAATATATTTAGTGATAACGACAGGATAATCTGGGGAGACATCAACAGCTTGAGATAAGTAACTTTCCAAATCATCACGAGAGTACACAGTATTCATAGCAGCACCAGACAAGACGTAAGATGGACGAACAAGAACAGGATAGGTGACCTTTTCAGCGAACACTTCAGCTTCTTTGAAAGAAGTCAACTCTTTCCAAGCTGGTTGATCAACACCGATCTTATCCAACATACGAGAGAATTTATATCTGTTTTCAGCCGAATCAATCATTTCTGGTGATGTACCCAAGATCTTAACGTTTTGACGGTGTAAAGTTAATGCAATATTGTTGGATGTTTGACCACCCATAGAAATGATAACACCTGCAGATTGTTCAAGGTCATAGATATCTAATACTCTTTCCAAGTTAATAGTCTCAAAGTATAATCTGTCAGCTTCATCATAATCGGTAGAAACAGTTTCTGGGTTGTAGTTGATCATAATAGTCTTGGTACCATTTTCTCTTAAAGTTCTGATAGCTCTAACTGCACACCAGTCGAATTCTACAGAAGAACCAATTCTATAGACACCGGAACCCAAAACAATAACACCATGGTCATCGAATTTAACATCATTGGAGTCAGCATTGTAAGTAATGTACAAATAGTTAGTGTGAGCTGGGAATTCAGCAGCAACGGTATCGATTTGTTTAACAAATGGAATAACACCTGCTTCCTTTCTCAATCTTCTGATGGCAACTTCATTAGAGTTCAAGAATTTAGCAATTTGACGATCTTCGAAACCTAACTGTTTAGCTTGTCTTAAAATAGAAACAGGTAAGTTTTCCTTGGTTCCAAATGATGAAATCTTGTCAGCGTACTGGATCAAACCATTCAACTTGTTTAAGAACCACTTGTCAATATTGGTTAATTTCCAAACCTTTTCGACAGAGTAACCATCGGCTAAAGCGTTAGCGATAGCAAACAAACGTTGATCTGAAGGAGTTTGTAATTCGTCATCAATACTGATAAAGGAGTTATCGTTTTTACCAAAACCTAAATTGTGGTAATCAGTAGATCTGATAGCTTTCTGAATAGCTTCTTCAAAAGTTCTACCAATAGACATAACTTCACCAACTGATTTCATCGAGGAGGATAAAAGAGATGAAACTCTGGTAAATTTCTTTAAATCCCATCTTGGAATCTTGACCACAACATAATCCAAGGAAGGTTCGAAGCAAGCACAAGTAGATCTAGTGACAGAATTCTTAATTTCGTTCAATGGGATATTTAAACCCAACTTAGCAGCAGTATAAGCTAATGGGTAACCAGTGGCCTTAGAAGCTAAAGCTGAAGATCTAGATAAACGAGCATTGACTTCAATAATACAGTATTCCTTGGAGAAAGGGTTCAAAGCATATTGAATGTTACATTCACCAACGACTCCCAAGTGACGGATAACGTTAACAGCAGTAGTTCTTAACATATTGTAATCTTCGTCAGATAAGGTTTGGGATGGAGCGACGACAATGGAGTCACCAGTATGGATACCTAATGGATCGAAATTTTCCATATTACAGACAGTAATACAGTTGTCGAAAGCATCTCTAACAACTTCATATTCGACTTCTTTCCAGCCCTTCATTGATCTTTCAACTAAAACTTGTGGAGAAGTAGCGAAAGCTTTGTTACAAAGAGCAACTAATTCCTCTTCATTGTCAGCAAAACCAGAACCGAGACCACCAAGAGCGAATGCAGCTCTGATGATTAATGGGAACCCGATATCCTTTGCAGCTTGAACAGCCTCTTCGACATTGTTACAAGCTTCAGATCTAGCACACTTTTCACCAATTTCTGCCATAGCAGAGGCAAATAATTCACGATCTTCAGTGGTGATAACAGTGTCAATAGAAGTACCTAAAACCTTAACTCCAAGGCTTTCAAATTCATCTTTCAACTTAATACCTACACCCAAAGCAGTTTGACCACCAAAAGTACAGTAGATACCATCTGGTCTTTCAAATTGAATAACCTTACGGACAAATTCAGCAGTAACTGGCAAAAAGTAGACTTTATCTGCTAAACCCTTAGAAGTTTGGATGGTAGCGATATTAGGGTTAATTAAAACAGTGTAAATACCCTCTTCCTTCAAAGCCTTGATAGCCTGAGAACCAGAGTAATCGAATTCACCAGCTTGACCGATGGATAAACCACCGGAACCCAAGACTAACACCTTCTTTGGTTGGATTCTTGGGTGAGCAGCTCTGTTTTCAGCCAAGTTACCACCTGGGAACTCAACGGCCTTCTTAACACCAGTAGCATTGAAATCTTGGACAGATTGAATGAAAACATCAAATAAGAATTCAGTGTCCCTTGGACCAGGGGTAGATTCAGGGTGGAATTGAACGGAGAAGACCGGTTCAGTTTCATGGTAGATACCTTCATTTGAACCATCGTTAGCGTTAACAAATAATTCCTTCCAACCTGGGGCTAAGGTGTTGGTATCAACAGCATAACCATGATTTTGGGATGTGATATAACAACGACCTGAGATGGTGGAGGTACATGGAATGTTATGACCACGGTTACCGAACTTCAACTTTAAAGTGGAGGCACCGCTAGCTCTGGCCAATAATTGATGACCAAGACAGATACCAAAAACTGGAGTCTTACCTTGTTTCAAGACAGTTCTCAAACGATCAACATTTTCAGTCATAACAGATGGATCACCTGGACCGTTAGAAATGAATAAACCATCGTATTCTTCCTTGGTATAATCATAGTCCCATGGAACTACCAATAATTCAACACCACGTCTAACAAAACAACGGATTTGGTTGAATTTCATACCGACATCAATGGCAACAATTCTGAGAGTCTTACCGTTCTTACCTTTGAGGGCAGTTTCAGGCTTAGGAGAGTACAAAACTGGCTTCTTAACTGAGACTTTAGCAACTAAGTTCTTGACATTTGGATCATCCCATTCAGGAATTTCAAAATGGTTCCTCCATAACTTGGAATCAAAAGCCTCTGGGCTTTTAGAGTTTTGTAAAGCCAAACGACCTAAAGTAGAACCCTTTTCTCTTAAACGCTTGGTCAAGGAACGAGTATCAACACCGTAAATAGCTGGAATACCCTGCTCCTTTAACCATTGACCCAAGGAGGACTTGGCTAAGAAATGGGAGTATTCTTCAGTGTAGTGAGCAACAACCAAACCAGCAATATGAATCTTACTAGATTCAAAGTAACGTGGCAATTCAGGAACATCTAAATCTTTCAATTCACGATCTGGCACACCATAGTTACCAACCAATGGGTAGGTGATAACCAAAATTTGACCCTCGTAAGATGGATCGGTGATGGATTCTGGGTAACCAACCATACCAGTTTGGAAGACAACTTCACCAGCAGTGGAAACTGGAGCACCAAAGGAGTAACCTTGTAATGCAATTCCATCTTGGGTTTCTAAAGTCATTAATTGGTCACCAGTGGACTCCATTGGAGGAGTGATTGGCCCTGAGAATGACATTGTGTATATTTGAAAATGGAAAAAACGGTAACCTTAAAGTAAAATAGGCCAATAGTGAACAGACAACAAAAATGAATGGGGTAGTGAATCTATTGATCTCTGAGTTTTGTTTCTGTGGGGGGAATAAAAACAAACTCTAAAGAAATGACAATAAACTAGCAGTATCGGCAAGATATGGAGCGATAGATTATCTGTGCTGATTGGGGAAGCAAGATAGAATTTAACTAGCAAATAACTGGGGATCTGCTCCTTTGTAAAATGATAATTAAATGTGAAAGATCTGAAATTTACGTTAGTCTTCAAAGCTCATCGCGATCTGAAAGAGTCAAAAAAAAAATTAAAAAATAAAAAAACACAACCCGATGCCATGAACAGTTCATCAACACTCACAGTAGAGCATGATCTAGGTCCAGAAACAAGTCAGTTTGGGTGCTTCTTGTTCTTAATGGTAAAGAAGACTCATTCAGGGGTTAGAAAGGGGTAGAAATATGCTCAGAGAGGAGTTTGGACTTTCACTATTTACAAGTAAAATCTTACTACGGTTTCTCTTCCAAGATGAAAATACTGATCTCCAACTATAAATGGGGTAGTCCCAACTCAAAACTCTCGCAAAATTTCTAGGTGAACAACATACTCTTTAGTCTCAGTTAGGGGGGTTAATTCCAAGACAGGGAATACTTTTCAAGTAGCTTATTGTGCGAGAGAAAGAGAGAGAGGAGAAGAGAGAAAGAAGGAGAAAGAAAAATATAGTAATAAAAAACATATACTGACTTAGGCTGATATTTATATTTTCAAGAAGAAAGAAAATTTTGTTAGTGCACCCTCGGTTATGAAAATTTTTGTATGGGAGAAGGTACTCAATTCACGTGTTTGATGCGGACTTGCTCATCTCGAGCCCTCGGAATGAGCATCTACGTCAATGCTTTTGCATAATTAGAACTGACTCAGGCGAAAACGGTTGAAGGCAAGAGAAGAGGGTAGCTTGAAGGCAGAAGAGAAAGGCGCCTTTGCTAGGGTATAACCGTTATTGTAAGCTAATATTCCTGTTACCTGGATCTCTTTTCTCTTGTTTTTTTTGCAGCATTTTATTGACTGGCTCTGCTTTGCTTGGGTCGTTCCTCAATAGATGCTCAAAAGACTTGATTGGAAATGCAACCAAAGAAAGCCGCACCACAGCTAAGTAAACACTACAGCTCTGCAGCCTAATCCAATATAGTAAAAATGACACTTACACGAGTCTATACGTAGCTGTGAGACCGAATACTCTTGCTGTAGGTAACTGTGGGTCGACAATGTTCGAATTGCAGCCTAAAGTGACTTACTACTGTAGTTTACATACACTGCCTTCTTTACTTTACGTATCATATAAATTATTTTTCAACTAAAACTAGCGTACCGGGAAGAAAATTGCAGCCATTAAAAGCATCAAATAGGGAAGGACCACTACATGTAATAATAAAGCTGAATGTTCAGCTATTCAAAAAAGTCCAGTTTACAAATCTTATCTAAGTACATAAACTCTCACTCTTCTTCTACATCAGCTTCAGCTCTCTATTCCCCCACCATTTTGGCTACTTCCCAGTCACTTGGACAGACCCTAGTAACCTACATGTATTGTGCGACTTTGTGTGATATTCGAGCCCAAATTCCTATTTTGCGTCATAAAAATTCATTTTACCCGGCGTCTCTTCTGGGCTCCTGCATACGAGCTACATCTCGCAGTCGATGCCCACAGTATAAAGCCAGCAGCAGAGCTGAAAATTTTTAGATTGTTTTAATTTCTTTTCTTTGTCGACGTACTTCATAGGATCATTTCTATAGTTTACGTCCCTCTTTGACTCTTCAAAAGAGCCACTGAATCCAACTTGGTTGATGAGTTGATACCCTTGTACCCTCAAAGTGAGAATATTATTTTAGCTTGTCTGTGGTCCTTAGCGACCTAGTCATCTATGTATATTTTGCCTTTTTCTCGAAATATCTAGTTTACTATTTGTTTTCATAAAAGGAGCGATGATCTTTACCCTTTTCTGTCTACTTCTTCGGTTGTGATGGGTTAGGGTGGGTACAAGTGGCTGTCTGACAAGTTACGAAAAGTTTTAAGATTTGTATTGCCAGTGGCACGATCAACTTTAAACTTGAAGTAGCTGTAGAATCAATTCAATGCTTGACGTCGACCAAACATAAACCTCTCAAAAGCAAGTTTTCACGTTGAGTGAGCTTAATCTGTAGACTATATTTCTCTATTGCATTCTTTGCATTAATAACTGTGTCAATGGAGATATTACCACTAACTCTTTATTATTTGTCCTAGCGTATCGCAGTATTATTACTACCACAGTTTATTGTTCTAAGACCATGCTTCACTGTAGAGTAATTCTTTTTTTTAAGTTCGAGCCAAGAAATTCCGCCGCTCGTAATTAATTACATTCTTTATGTCAAATTAAGGAACCTGCACTAGACTATTTCTTCAGTAGAGGCACTGCCTTAAACGATAAGAGATTCGAATGAAAAGTAAGTACTATCGCTTAACGATTAAGCCAATTAAGAAAGCTCATCGTCTAACATTCACTTCACGTAGCTTCCTGTTACAAGTCTAATACCATTAAAACGTTTTGCTTCGTTAGCGTCAACCTGCAAAAAAGCGAAGCCTGACAAGTCGCTAAGCCTGCGAAAAATTAAACCAAAAATAAAAGAAGAAAAAAAAAAAAGAAAAGCATTGAAGTCCTCAAAGCACGCTGTAGCTATTGTCCATTTTTCACCCCCACAAACTCACTACCGGACCCTAATCTCCATAGAAGGAGGGAAGGAGAGATATACTCAAGCAACTAGTAGCTTTCTACTAAGACTTCTCCTATTGTGTTTGCCAGTATCATGGACAAATTGCGTCAACATATTCGCAGTTACAATCGATGGAAATTAGAGAGAAGCTGGGGTTCAAGAATTAGAACCAGAATAGATAGGTTTGGCAAAATTGTGCTACCATATATCAGAAAAGTGATACCGAACTTCAGAGCTGCGCACTATGTATATATTATATTTTGGCTGATCTTCGGAACCTTTTTGGTTTACCCAGCAAAGAATATGGCGTATATCGATGTGCTCTTCCTCACCACTGGTGCTGCCACTCAGGCTGGGTTGAACACAGTCGATGGTAATTCGTTGTTTTTGTACCAGCAAATCATTGTATACATCATCACCACATTGACTACGCCAATTTTCATCCATGGTTCCATATTGTTTGTAAGACTTTATGCCTTTGAACGACATTTCGATGGCATTAAGGCTAGTTCGAAACTAAATTTCAAGATGAGACGGTCTGCTACCTTGGCTGCTAGAACCAGATCGTTCGATTCTACGTTAATCAACACTGTAAATAATCAAGGGTTGGGTTTTGGAGTCCTGGACCCCACTACTCAGGTGAATACCAACTTGAATAGTGGACTAGCCACTCAATTGCCTACCAGCGCAACAAAGGACGATTTTGACGGTGACGCCAATGTAGAACAAATATCACCTCCTACGTCAACTTCATATGTTGATGAAAGTGGTAAAACATACCACGTCAGTGAGCCTAGTGACAGTGATTCACCGGGACCTAGAATAGCTCCAGATGACATAGAAATAGACAGTGAGAGTAATAACGAAATAAACGAGGAAGCAGAACACGACAAAGAGAAAACTCACCACGATAATGAAGGTATCAGATTTGGGAACCTTCCACAGCCATCCAAGTTGAGAAGAGGTCATGACGTTAATCCTTCCGATATGTACATGTCTATTTCCATGTTGCTGAAGAAACACAAGAGCGATAAAACACATACAAAGGATGATAGCAGAGATGGCAATGGTGATGGAGTGGATGATGATGAAGTATTGGTGATCAGACCTCCCAATGAAATTGAAAATGATAAAAATCCCATTTTCAAAACCAAGGGGAAGGACAAGAAGAAAAAATGGAGAAAGAAGAAGTGGACTAATTTGAAGAAGAGCTTTTCCAATACTGGAGGAACGTATAGCCATAGGATGGCATATGATACCAGTCAACATCATGAGGATGACCAAGATCATGATGGAGATGATGAACATGAAGGTGGGCACTATTCTGAAGAAGAAGAAGAGGAAGAGCGCGGTGCTGGCGACGACAATGGTACCCAACTGAACTCAAACAAAAACAGGAACCTTACTGTAGAAATCGACCAAAACAATAGCAATAATACGGGACCTCTTGGAAGATCTCCTACCTTTGAAAGATTAATGAAGCATAAACTCAGTAGGAAGAATAATAGCAAGATATCTGGTAGATCTAGTTCGAATAGTGCCAGACCCTCAATGAGTAGAAGGTTGAGTAGGTATAGTTCAATCGCATTGGCAACTGATGACGATGAAGGTTCTTTTGATAGTGAAAATAGTGATGACAATGATGAAGAGGATGAAGAAATTGATGCTATTCTTTCAGATTCAGATCTTAATTATACGACTACAAATCAACCCAGTGATTTAAACTCTCTTGGTAGAGTGGTGAGCAAGAACTATTTGTCCTGGGAGCCTACTATTGGTCGTAATTCTACTTTTGTATACCTTTCGGATCAGCAGAAGGAAGAATTGGGAGGAGTAGAATACCGTGCAGTTAAATTATTGATTAAAGTAATTATTGTGTATTACGTCGGATGGCACTTAGTTGCTATGTTACTACTCTTACCATACATTCTTAGCAGACCACACTATGAGACTTCCCTTCGTGCATTTGGGATTCTGCCAACTTGGTGGGCGTTTTTCACAGCTCAATCAGCATTCAACGATTTAGGATTAACAATTACCCCAGATTCTATGATCACCTTCCAGCGTTCCATCTTTGTATTAATAGTTGTTTCATATTTTATTGTCATTGGAAATACTGGGTTCCCTATTATGCTTAGATTTTTGATCTGGATCTTATCTAAATGCGCAAAGCCCTTGCTGTTGTTTAAGGAGTCATTGGAGTTCTTATTGGACCATCCTCGTCGTTGTTTTACATTACTATTCCCTTCTGTGCCAACGTGGTGGTTGTTTTTCATTTTGGTTGTATTGAACGGGATCGATTTAATTTTATTCATTATTTTGGACTTGCATAGCGATTATTTGCTGGTTATTCCGGTTGGAAATAGAATTTTGGATGGATTATTTCAGGCCTTCTCGACTAGAACTGCAGGATTTGCTGTAGTTGACTTATCAAAATTACACCCAGCAGTTCAAGTTAGTTACATGTTGATGATGTATATTTCGGTGTTACCGTTGGCTATTTCTATTCGTAGAACCAACGTGTATGAAGAGCAATCACTAGGTGTCTATTTAAAGGCCAATCCCTCTAGAGAAAATCTAGCTGAAGCAGAAGGTGAGGGAGATGAGGAGAGTGAAAGCAGCGCATCTAAGAAGAGTGACGATGATGAAAGCACTCCTAAGTCTTTTATTGGTGCCCATTTAAGAAATCAATTATCTTTTGATTTATGGTTTATTTTCTTAGGGTTGTTTATTATTTGTATTGCTGAGGGTGGTAGATTGGACAGTGAACCAATAAATTTCACTATTTTCAAAATTCTTTTCGAAATCATCAGTGCTTATGGTACTGTTGGGTTATCATTGGGCTATTCTGGTATAGATGCATCGTTCCTGGCAGAATTTTCCACAATTTCTAAATTAGTCATAATTGCAATGATGATCAGAGGACGTCATAGAGGGCTACCATATTCATTGGATCGTGCTATAATGTTACCCGATGATAAGATGGAAAAGATTGATGCTGTACAAGAACATCATGCTATCAGAAGAAATCAAACCAGTGAGAATCATCACACCAGTGCATTTGACGATATACCGTTAAGAAGAGTCTTCACTCGTAGACCTTCAAATCTTGGGTTTGATAGAAGAAAAAGAGGCTCAATGAGTTCGGAAACAGGATTCCACTTCCCAAGAACCAATACTACTCAAGATAGGCTACCTAGGCAGAATACTAATCAAGAGAGATTGGCAAGACATCATACCACTCAAGATGTTGGCAATCAACATCCAGTTGAGTCCCATGAAATGAATACATTAAGACCAATGCCGACGACATAGACAAAATAACGAATCTCGCCACCTACCTTAACGAAGTGTACTAATAGTAAATTTTTTGCAACCTTTATATATAAATTAATGTGAAATACTGCATACAAACCATGAAAAATGTAAATTAAAGATGAAAAAAAAAAAAAAAAATAAAGAAGAGCATCGCACAGATGAGAAAACTGGCACAGCTGATTATCAATCTCCAACTGTTCTTATACATAGCTGATTAACCCAAATGATCCGTAAACAAGCTCGTGAAAGAAGAGAATACCTCTACCGTAAGGCTCTCGAACTCCAGGAATCCAGTCAGACAGAAAAAAGGCAGCAGTTGAAGGCTGCTTTAGCTAGTGGTAAGGCATTACCTAAAGATGTCGCAGATGACGAACAGTTAAGAAAAGATTTCATCTACGATGAAAGTCAGCAAGAGGCTATAGATGACGAATACCTGGCACTCTCTGGTATATCTGACCCAAAGATAGTGGTTACGACATCAAGAGATCCATCAACAAGATTATCACAATTCACCAAGGAAATCAAGCTCTTGTTCCCCAACTCTATACGATTAAACAGAGGTAACTATGTGATGCCTGAATTGGTCCAAGCATGTAAGCTGTCTTCAACGACAGACCTTGTTGTCATTCATGAACATAGAGGTGTACCAACTTCGCTTACCATATCACATTTCCCTCATGGTCCCACTGCATTTTTCACCTTACATAATGTTGTCTTAAGACATGACATCCCTGACGTTGGGAACCAGTCCGAAAGTTACCCACATTTAATTTTCGAAAACTTTTCAAGTGCATTGGGTAAGAGGGTAGAGAACATACTAAAGCATTTATTTCCCCCCGGAGTCAAGAAAGACTCGTCAAGAGTGATTACATTCAACAACGATGGTGATTTCATATCTGTCAGACAGCATGTATATGTGAAGACTAGAGAAGGTGTAGAGTTAGCAGAAATTGGACCAAGGTTTGAAATGAGATTGTTTGAATTACGCCTCGGTACTTTGGATAACAAGGATGCAGACATTGAATGGCAATTGAGAAGATTCGTGAGGACTGCCAATAGAAAGGACTATTTAGCGTAAACGATAAGACCTTAATGAACGAGTAAGATATTCGATATAATTAACTAATAGTGTACTGGTATCGCCCTATTGCCATGTAGTGTAGATTTCTAGTTCTCTTTTCATTTGACTTGTTCTATATATTTGCAATTATTCTATATATCTATCTATGTTTCCTCTAATGTATACCCAGTCTAGAGATCCTTACCATAGAGATAAGCACCCACTAAGTTCTTTTCACCTTTCAAGACTGCTACATTCTTGACATAACCGATTCTCTCGAACCCTAAACCGTCCCAAATTCTCATACTGGCAGGGTTAGTTTCAAAGACCAAGTTAAAAACGGAATAAACGTATCCGATTTGGGGAGCATAATGCAAGTACTTCCTACCCAACTCCTTACCGAGTCCCAAACCTCTCTTCACATGGTTTACAATAAATCCGGCATTGCAAACGTGAGAACATCTTCCAGCGTAGTTTGGTTTGATGTAAAAGTTTCCTAAAAACCTTGTGGTCCACTCTTCTTGGGTAAGTTGTTGATTCTTTAATTCGGCACTTTCAAATCCCTCTGGGTAATCTCCTTCAAGCAATATAGCTACGAAAGAACTGAACCAGTTTTTCAAGAAATCCTCATGATTCAACGAGTTTTCGTAAGGGTACGTTCTTCCTTCTTCAACCACGAAGTTGAACTCTTCTCTCAACACCTCGATTAATTCTCTAGGAACAGCATCAGAGGAAGTAACAGGAATGATAGTAACAGTTCTAGAGGAGTCTTTTTCGAGCGTGAATACTACAGGCGCGAACGTCTTAGACCCGACAGTTTCTTTTTTAGTGAATGGGAGTGATTCCAACTCTGAGTATTTTTCCTGAGAAACCATGATGAGCCAACAATAAGCTATGAAGCTATGAAGTTTGTTCAATTAAGTATGAAAGTAAAAAGAAAAATGATAAGTAAATTCAATATTCTACAAGCCGTCCTCTGTGTTTCCTGCGAACGGGTCCTCGTCTTCTATATAAATTACCAATCAGCAGCTTTCAGGTACGTATCGATCTAGCGGTTCTTACCTTCTTCCACCTTCTTTTCACTTCTGTTGACTTTTATATGACTCGTTCCTATGCGTCATAAAAATGGGGTTGGATTTCCGCGACTCAATTGGGTGCAAAATCGACAATCATTATCCGATGATGTTAGTAACGGAGCGTGCACTTAAGGTTTGGAATTTTTTTTCGTACTGTTTAGATTTTCCTAAATGGTGCACTGTGCAGGAAAATAATAAAGTCGAAATTTCTCAAGATAGCTAAGGAGAAAAAGATGAAACAGATGGGACGAAAGGCAGTGATACGGAGCACTACAAAGAGCAGTACGACTGAAAATGGAAGAAAGCAAGAAGAATGGAGTATACAATGAAAGTATGTAATATGAGAGAGTGGGTGTACGAGATTGGGGAGTTAATGGGCGTGGTGTTCAGGCAATTTGTGGTGGTGTAAGAGCAGTTGCTTGCTGAAGCACAGACACACCACAGAACGTGGGAGCTCGATAGATGCCTAGAGGGTGGGGTGAAGGACGTCAATTTTTTGTATCCCGGTCTATGTAGCAATGCTGTCTCAAGTGTGAGGTGTTGATACTCTGGACATTTATGGTATTCTATTGGCCACTCATTTGATATACTAACTCATATTTAGGTCTCTCTAAAAGAGATAAACGACGTCAACAAATCTCATCGAGGTTAAACAAGCTTGAGGTGAATTTCAGCAACGATAAGGACAACTTTTATAAGCTACTGTTGCAGAACCTTCAAAATACACTTGCCACTCTTCAACAGGGTACCAACGATGATTTTGTAACCAAAAAGGAGGATTTGGAAGAGGTTCGGGATTACGAGCTTACCAAGCTAAGACTCTGGGAAGAATACCAAGTGAAGCGAATAGAGACTGAATACAACGAAGACATATTGAAAGCCAAGCAGAATCACAATCGGATGATTAAGTTGATTAAAGAGAAGCTTTATGACAAGTTGGAGAAGCAGATTCAACAATTGAAAGATGATAAGTTGTTGCTTAACTTAGTGAATGCCAATTCATGGAAGGGAACTGAAAAGGGGCTCAATGGTTCCTTGGCATCGCATTTATCAGCATCAG
Organism: Dujonia railenensis; assembly: GCA_935541525.1. Classification (NCBI taxonomy): domain Eukaryota; kingdom Fungi; phylum Ascomycota; class Pichiomycetes; order Serinales; family Debaryomycetaceae; genus Dujonia; species Dujonia railenensis. The sequence continues at coordinate 363,244 of CAKXYY010000008.1, read as the reverse complement.
AAATATCGATTTCTCTGCATGAAAGGAGGTCTCTTAGGAAGAGAGAGGTGAGTCTGAGGTTCACCGCTGGAGAGGCGGACGATTTGTCTGACGATGGTAGAATGTCTGGCAGTAGTGGATACATAGGAAATGGATATTTTTCGGCTACTGGAGGCCAGCAGTCCGGGGGTGCTGGAGGATACTCTTCATCGTCTAAAAGACGAAGGCACTATGCTACGAGGTATTCTTCGAACGACGAATCATCAGGTGCTGTGAAATACGGCGGAAGAAATGGTGCATCGAATGGAGGGGGAGATGCTGGAAGTGGCGGTGGAGGAAATGGTGGAGGTGCTAGCAGCGCAAGTGGGTACACAAGCCATGGAGGGTCACATTACCAACATGGAGTCAGCAGTGGGAATGATAGTAATCTCAGTGACAAAGATTATGACACTTTGAACAACATCATAATGGGAAACGAAGACGGGGGAGCATCCTTGGTGTTGTTGGACAAGGCCAACGGTGGTATGAGCGAAAGTAATAGCGCACACGGAATTGGTCAATCTTCAGGAAAGGCAAGCACGAGGAGTTCACACAAACAGTTCACGGGGTTATCTGGGTTGAAGCCCGAGGAATTGAATGACGACTTAAGTTTGATAAGAAACGCCATCAAGAAGTAAAAAAAAGGAAACGAATGCAATAAAATATCTAAAAGAAGTTTTTCTAGCTTGGGCTAAGATGATAGGATATGAACGAAGGTGCTGAACGATGGGCGGAGGAGCCAAACAAAGACCCTAAGATCTTTTTAATTACGGTGTATGTACAATTAGACAAATAGACGTAACATTCAAACATAAGAGAACGCAAAATGGACCGACAGTCTATTGCATTCCATTTGTATCTGATTTCAATATTCTCTACTGACCTGCCTATGGTGAGCATTACTATACTGTCCAAAAGTCACAGACGCCACTCCAAAATCCTCCCCTTTTCGAAAATAGTAGTTTGATTACCACGATGCAGAAACCACTCTCGACTATCTAGCATTACATCTCCAAACTGATCCGAGGTAGCACACCACAGCTCTTCTCCAGGTTTCGTAGGTCCAGTTCTGCAGCATTTTGCTGCATTCGTTTTTTTTTTTTTTTTTTTATTTCTCGATTTTTTTTGTTTGCACCCGAACGGAAATCACGATCTGATTGCTTAACGTTTCTATTGCAACTCACTTAGTTTAGGTTTAGGAATATCATTGAGTCATGGTCAGTCGAACCCCTATTGCAGTGTTTGCACATTTAATGGGCCGGAAAATCATAAGAATCAATAAATATGTGGTGGTACGGTTGTGGTTCCTCGTGCTCGTTTTGCTACTTGCCCTATCGAGTCTCGTAGTCCTTAATGAAGACTTACAGGAAACGACCATTAGTCCAATACGGAACTATTTGAAAAGCTGGGACCAAGTGGAGCTAGATGTAAGCAAAATGGATCCCAGAGATATTCCCTACAGTTACAGAAAGTTTGACTCTAAAGTTGACAAGCCTTTTCTTAAGGGAGGTGGATGCCAAGTCCCTTCTCGTCTGGAAGACAAGGCCAATGCGGCGTTGGTTGTACTTTCAAGAAATAAAGAGTTGAACGACGTCGTGAAATCAATGAAATCTCTAGAGCGTCATTTTAATCAATGGTACAATTATCCGTGGGTATTTCTCAACGATGAACCCTTTGATGACGAATTCAGGAAGACTGTTGCTCGATACACAAAATCCGAGATTGAATTTGGTTTGATCCCTAAGAAGGAGTGGGACTTCCCCGAGGACGTGGATGCAGCAGAACTTGAGGAAAGTATAGAGTCCCAGGGTGATAGGAGGATCATGTATGGAAACTTGGAATCCTATCATAAAATGTGTAGGTTTTACTCGGGATACTTTTATGAACACGAATTAGTGAAAAAGAGGGATTGGTATTGGAGAGTAGAGCCTGATGTAGAGTTTTACTGTGATATCACGTATGATCCTTTCTTACAAATGGAAAAGAATAACAAAAAGTACGGGTTCACGGTCATGATCAATGATTTATACTACACATTGCCGGGTTTATTCAAAGAAACAAAGAAATTTATTAAAAAGCAAGAAAGTGCGATGGGTGAAAGGTTTAAATTGGGTAGTTTATGGAAACTATTCATTCATGATTCCAAAATAACCACTGGGAACTACGAAACGAGAAAGAAGTACGATGACTTATCGAACCAAAAAGAAGTCTTTATAGAAATGGAGTTGAACATATTAACTGAAAAATTTCTTGCCTTGGAGAATAAAAAAGATTCCATGGTGATGGGTGATGGTGGAGTGTATCAAAGAATTGTCGATCATATCGTCAAAAAAATGAAGCTGCGTCCGAAGTTATGGGAGGATAGGTTAGACAGGGAAGAGTATAATCTATGCCATTTCTGGTCAAATTTCGAGATAGCGAGAACCGACCTATTCAATAGCCCGACGTACAAGGCATATTTTCAACATTTAGATGCAAGTGGTGGGTTTTACAAAGAAAGATGGGGGGATGCTCCTGTTCATTCGTTGGGGGTTGCAATGATGCTTGAACTAGACGAAGTTCACTACTTTAGAGATATCGGGTATCGTCATTCAGTTTTATCACACTGTCCTAAAAACTCCAAAAACCAATTACCGTATCAAAAGAGTGATCTGTATATTAAGGGTCTAATGACGCCAAAGGAGGAGAAGCATTGGATTCATTTCGATAAAGTGAATACAAATATAGACGGAGGTACTGGGTGTAGGTGCAAGTGCCCAGGAAACAGTGCAGAAACTGAAGATAAAAGAAACATGTGCATGCAGAAATGGTACGACATCACTAGGGACGACTACACTATTGCTAAACCTATTGATGTCGATTATTGGGAAAATGAGATCCGGAAGAGAATTGATAGACACTTGAAAAAGGGTCATAAATTAGGTGAAGATCGGGTAGTGGTATAACTACAGAAGATTTATGGAATTTATTCAACTACTTTATCGAATTTAAAGTGACGTACTCAAGCAAGCCAGAATGGAACTTACCATTGCGTCAACAAAATGCAACACTGTGGAGCCAAGATGTCTAGTGTTGGGCCGCATAAATGCAACATCGCTAAATCAAAGCTTTCATTTATTCTTTGCTCCCACCCATATCCAACTTACATTCATGGGGGTGCATCGTAAATACATATTAATACATATTAATACATATTATTAACACAATCGAAATAGATCTTACCGTCAACGCAAATACCAGCAGCCAGCTTATTGTGACTATTATAGAATCAGAGGAGAGAGTATGCTACATTTCAAACGATTCTTTCAAATAATATCAATTATTCTAATATACAATTGGGCATCAGAGCCACTCGAAATAGAAGTACAATACAGTAGCAGCAGCTTGTTTAACCACCGAAACCGTACAAGGTTCTACCTTGTCTCTTTAAGGCGTAAACGACATCTAAAGAGGTAACAGTCTTTCTCTTGGCGTGCTCAGTGTAAGTAACAGCATCTCTGATAACGTTTTCCAAGAAGGACTTTAAGACACCTCTGACTTCTTCGTAGATAAGAGCAGAAATACGCTTAACACCACCTCTTCTGGCCAATCTTCTGATAGCTGGCTTTGTAATACCTTGGATGTTATCTCTCAAGATCTTTCTGTGTCTCTTGGCACCACCCTTTCCTAAACCTTTTCCACCTTTACCTCTACCGGACATTGTTAATATATATGTATTGAATTAAAAAGTTAAAATGTTAGTTCAATAACTATAGTGAGAAAAGAAGGAAAGTAAAAAAAATTCTACAAAAATCTCAGTCAAGACAATCCTCTTATATATTATTAGATCATTTGGATCTATTTCTCTGTATTTGTTTTCATTTGCATATCATGTTTGCATGTTTAGATGCAAAAGTCACGAAATGCCTGATCCAACAGTCCAAGAAGACGATTACTGTTTTTGTTTAGGTTCTGATTTCTACTGCGCGACAAGTAAAACGCAGCACTTCAACTACTGCGCTTTCATATCGGTGAGCAGCCGCGGGAAGGTGTTTAAAAAGCTAGTTTCGCGTTTAGATGCAGGTCGCGGATCACAATAAGCTGCGAAATGCTGCACTTCCACAGTATTTACTCTTCGCTGGAGATGTTTACCTTTCCTTTCCTCGATGAAGAAGAAATGTTTACCGAAGTCACGGGAGGGAACTCCTATGTAAATACACGCACGCGAGCATTTTGGCATAATGAAGTGTCTTCTAGCACGAGAGTAGTCAAACCAAAACAATAACAACCATTCACCTACCCACAGTCCTGGATATACTGTAGCAAAATGATGTGAGGATTGTTTTGTTTTGCTTCGGTTTGTTTTTTTATTTATTTATTTATTTTGACATGATACAGAATATTTTTGATATTTAACCATATCAACCCCCCGACTAAATACCAGAGAATTATTTACTTTTTCCTTTTTTCTTTTTATTCTTTCCTTTTATACATCTATATCATTTACAATGGCTAGAACCAAACAAACAGCAAGAAAGTCTACCGGTGGTAAGGCTCCAAGAAAACAATTAGCTTCTAAGGCTGCTAGAAAGTCTGCTCCATCTACCGGTGGTGTCAAGAAGCCTCACAGATATAAGCCAGGTACCGTTGCTTTAAGAGAAATTAGAAGATTCCAAAAGTCTACTGAACTCTTAATCAGAAAGTTACCTTTCCAAAGATTGGTCAGAGAAATTGCTCAAGATTTCAAGACTGATTTAAGATTCCAATCTTCTGCTATCGGTGCCTTACAAGAATCCGTTGAAGCTTACTTAGTTTCTCTTTTCGAAGACACTAACTTGTGTGCTATCCACGCTAAGAGAGTTACCATCCAAAAGAAGGATATTCAATTAGCCAGAAGATTAAGAGGTGAAAGATCTTAGGGAAGTTGCGTGCAACTTTTTGTATATTAGTTATATTACTGTTTATTATGTGTTGAATACATATTATTAAGAGAAGAATTATTGCTGTAGCATTGTATCGTATCCTCTAGTAAGCCAGAGTGCAACACTGTGTAGCGCAATCGTGTGGGGGTGAGCCAACTGTAAGTTCCAGTCACGTGGCACAAACTTCTCTGCATGGGGAGCACAGCACGCACGCAAGCTTCAGCTTGCTCTGAAATATCTCCATCTTTTCTCCATGTTCCAACTAGAAGATTCTTTTCACCTTTTTAGACGTGATTCTTTCTACGACTAGTCAATTCAATTCGTTCATTCACTTTCGAAACTACTTCAAATTAAGGAAAAATGTTGGGAAACATCGAGGGTATCAAAGATAATCTCTACACCATCATAACTGACTCTGCCAGTACTCCATACCCTGCATGGACCCTTGGTGGTTTGCTTCTTGGAAGAGGTCTCACGATCCAAAAGCCAATGGGTCCATTGTCTGGTACCAGCGGCTCCTCTTTGAGATTGAGCCACACCTTAGCTACTGCTAGACCCACTAAAGCTTCTTGCTACCTCTTCGGTGCTGCTCATTTGCTCGGTGGCTGGATAGTGTACGACGGAGATATTACTAATGGTGCAGGATTCAACTTTGCATGGTCCACGCTATACTTAATTGTGAACGGAAGAGCAGGCTTGAAAAGTGTGATACATGGTAGGGTTAACCCATTGGCCTTGTCTATATTGGCTCTAGGAAATGCTGGAACCTACGGAAAGAAGTTCTTCTGGCCCTAATTGTTCATATATAAAAATCTAAACGTATGCAGCAACTATGGAAATTGCAATGGTGAAATTTCTAAAAAAAAAAAAAAAAAATAAAATGAAAAATGTGTAGTGACTCTTGTAGGGTGTGAAAGTCCCATTTTAACTGGTGAAACAGTGGTATCTGCTGTCTGTCTAGTATATCCCAGGTGAATTGAAATGAAGTTCTAACCAAATTATTTCAAACTAACCCTCGTCTGTCGTCTATCATGTGGATAGCCTGATTCATTGGTGAGCTATGCTGTGCAAGTCAGTCCCATTTCAATGGTAGAAATTCGTTCTCCTTTGCAAACTTTACTATTTCTCTCTCGTCGTACAACTCTATAAATTGCTGGTCCATTGGACGTTCTTTTGGTGCAGCGAACTTTCTATACTCGTCGAATATGATAGTCAAAGACCACTTCTGTAACCTCCTGAGTACTCCTACGAGGCACCCTGTTCTATGCTTACCTCTATTACAATGGATTAAAATAGGCTGGTTCTCTGGATCTATCACAATCTTGATCGCATCAGTAATCAACTCGGAAGATATTTTTACAAATGGCTCCTTGTTTCCTGACATACCCAATTGAAATAACTTGATACCCTGCTCTTCAAGAAACTTCTGATGGAGTAGTGGGTAGTCTTCCGGTATGAGGCACAAGATTGATTTCAATTTCAATTTTTTTAAAAACGTAAAGTTTACTGGTTGTGGGAATGACGATCGGTATATGGTGTTTATCACTGGAGCAAAGTTCTCTGGAGGTGTTAGCTCGGCGCCTTCGTCGAGAATGGGGCTAGCCTCAGCCCCTGCCTTCACTTCAATTCTGTTACCTTGTGAATGGGGTATATTGCCGTTCTGTGCTTGTAGCTGCTCATTGTACTGCTCTGTATCAAATTTATCATCGATGTCTTCATCATACACCTCTTCCTCATCTTCTTCTGTAGTATTATTGTTTGCCGCGTTGCGCTCTTCAAGCTTGATGTGAGCTATTTTGGATCGTATTTCTTCACGGTCTTGGTACATTATCAGCTGTGAGTGGTAGGTGGGATCCTCGTAACGCGGTGTGATGTCTTCGAGGAGAGCGCTGTTTTTTGTGGAGGGATCACCACCAGAGTCATTCTTGAGGTCTTCATCCATTTGAAATGGATCTTCGGAGTACTCGTTCATTCTGAATGGCGGAGGGGAAAGCGGATTAATTAAGGAGCTGCTGGGGCTAGTGAAAATGCTAACGAGTGAATTCTTTACTAATGTATCTATAAAGTGGTCTGTTCTTGTTTAACCGAACCTTCACCGTGACAAATTTGGAAAGGAAGCGAGTGAGACCCATATTGGGATTATGTGCAGGACACAATCAGCTGAATTCAGAAGACCGGGAGACAGGCTTATCTTCAGCTTCTACGAATGCAATAATGAGTTTGAAAGATTGGGAAGGAAAGTGTTAGATCAGTAGCCGCTATGTCTATTCACAAAGAATAGAATAAGAACTCTTCAATTGAGCTGTATTTCAGTTCTACCTGGTGAGCGTTGCACATACTTCCATACTTCCGCTTGGAAGTCCGTGCACTGCGTGCAGGTTCTCACTTGCTCAGTGCGCTTTCTGGGGCCACAGGCTCTGGAGTCTGTATCTAAGAAGCCAATGTGCAGGAATTGAACTAGAGAGAAAGGAACAAGATAGAGAAGTAGTGGGTAACAGTACGACACGATGTACTCGCAAATACTGGATAAGAAGTCAATAAATGCAGTCCTTGCGCTCTCCTCAGATCAAAGCTTGCCTAACAATTTCAACAAAATGGTGGCTGGCCATTCTTCCATGTCAGCCTAGGTTCGGATCCAGAGTTTCCCGTGCCTGTATGCAGTCCATTCCATAGCTTCTCTGTTTTAATCATTTTTTTTTTCTTTAGATTCTCTGCCTAAGAGGCTCCCTATTTCCGTCTACACCACCTGCTATTGGCTTATTGACGCAATAAACTATATATACACGGTATCTTGTTGATTTTCATTTATTAATAATGGTATGTAGTGGTATATCTGCAACCGAAAGAGGAATATTTTACTAACCCCTTTGTAGTCAGCTTTATTCAATTTCCAGTCGCTCTTGCAAGTGATATTATTGCTTATTTGTACTTGCACTTACATTCATGCTACATGGCCGCAATTGCTAGATAAGAACAAGACCGGAGCATTAGGGATCTTCTGGAAGTTTGCCAGAATAGGTGAAAGGTTAAGTCCTTATGTATCCATTGGATGTTTCATAATTGCCTTCAACACTTTAAGATCTTAGCCTGTTGAGCAGTTCAGAAAATGACTAAACCAGGAATGCTCGTACCCACTTCACTCGTACAGTGTTCAAGAACAGCTTAGAGAATTGTATAAAACATTTCCAGAAAGGGGTCGTCTATGGAACTTTAAGCTAATGACCACCCAACCTTGTATATTAAACGAATAACAATAAATGCGTAACGTAATAGGGAGGTTGTAGGCTTTGTATTAATATTTATATGTATCTATATAAATGCATATGTATAGGGGGAGCAAGAGAGTAAGCTGACGGGATTGTGAAGGGTTGTTAAGAGTATACAAATGAAATCAGCCAAGATCTTTGAGCTTCACTGACTTTGCCTTCTAAATTACACACTGTGCATGGTGCTTATCTAAATTCGAACATTTCATTGACCGAATTGCACAACACGGAGCATCTTTCAGAGCCAACTATCCTCTCTAAGGTATTTGCATCCCATTTGGAATACAAAATCTTCATAAATGAGAGATCTAAGTCTGCATCGCCCTTGTACACTGATTTCCCGATGAATCTGGCTAAATCCTTGTAGAAAAGCGGGTTGCTCGGCAATCCATACATCAACAAGTTCTTCACACCACCAATCTCAAATCTACGGAAGTAGTGTAATCTTTCAGTGTATAGTAAAACCTTTAGCTTGCCGCTAGCAAATGCAGTTCTTGTCCTAGACAACTGAGCTTGAGAGGAATATTCATCAATACTGCCAAAGGTTAACTTGGTGTGGTCCATCATATGGCTCTTAATTCTCAAGTAGTCATAGTAAGATGGAATATAGATAAGAAGTCCATCCTCGTAGGAAGTTGTTTTAGTAAGCGAAGGCAAGATGGAGTTGATGAAGAACTTAAATCTTAAGTCGGGGTCCTGCATTGGTGACAGATTGGATTCAAATCTGTGATATATTTGCTTCAATTTCAATCCAATGGAGTTCATCATGCAAGTGTCATTGGTGTTACTAGGCTTAAACTTCAATTTTCCTTGCAAGTTCATCGACTTCAGAACGAAATTGTTTATATTGGGAGATGCATACTCTGAGAATATTAGGTTTTGTCTTATCAACTTCAGCTGATCGTTGATAGACCACATTCTTATTCTTGAGAAATCTGCGTCGTGGAATTCCTTGGGGATCTTATTCACATACTTCAATACCGTGTTGACGTGATCCCAATTTTGCATTTCAATTTGATGGGCTCTGTCGATAATCAATACTTCGATAGACGAGAGGAAATCATATTGTCTTTTCTTTTTATCAGTGTTTTCTAAAATCATAGATAAACCAATAGGAGATGCTAGAATTATATCCGATGTATAAAACGAAGAATAAAGCTTGACAGTTTTCCTGGTGAATTTCACACCAATGCAGAAGAAATCACTATTATTACCCTTGAACGCATCTCTGAAATCCTCAGGCTTGTACTCAGGTGGGACACTATCGTTATGGAACTGTTTTTTGAATTTTCCCTTGTTTTCTTGCTGCTCACTACCGGACAATTGAATCAACTGCTCAACTAACTCATAGCACGATTCACGAGTAGGTAAGAGGATGAGCACCTTTGGTCTAGTGAACCCTTGGTCTCTAAACTCTGGTTCTTCTACTTCTTCTTCCTCTTCCAGCTCTTCGCCCTTTCCTTTCCTCGTTTTCTTGTCTTTGAGAGATTCTTGGTATGCTCTCAATTTGTTGTTGTTCTTAATCACTCTGTCTCTGGTTTTATTGACATGGTTCAACACATGTAAGAGATACAATTTACGGTATTGCTTGTTTTCAAATGATCTATAAGGGTAATTTATGTCTGTGTAGTTTAACATGGGTTCTAAAAGCATAGACTCTCTGGTAGTAAGGGTACCGCTATTAGATTGCAAGTAAGATTCCCTAACTCTCTGTTTGATATGCTTGAACGATTCCAAATCGTTTTGGGGTTTCAGACTTGGTGTCTTCGCTTCCGCTGAGGGAAGACTCTGAAAAAGGGAAGTATATTTTTCCAGGTCATATGCATTCTTGGAGACTATGGGCCATCTTGGATTCAGCCGAAGGATGGTTTCCTGTCTCAGAAGGTAGTCGTCAGATTGAAGATTGAAATGTGCTTCAAAAGGATCGAGCTCATCATCAGAATCGAGATCTTCTTCAAAATCAGATTGACTTTCTTCTTGGTCGCTTTCAAATAATTTGGCACCAGCTACTTCATCCTCTGCTTCTTCTTCTTCTTCTTCTTCTGCCTCGTCTTCGTCCTCATCACCATTTTTATCACCCAATTCCTCACTAACAGTTGAGCTCCCGTTCTTGGACTTGGGCGCTCTCTTCAGCTCTGATTTCAAAAGGACTAACAAAGCATCATAGGCTGCCCCCGTTGGAATTTCGCCCATCTTTTTAGAACTGACATCTTGTTCGATCTCATCCTCAATATCACTATCTTCTCCCATAATATTCTCTTCATCTTGTTCTTGTACTTCACCAGGCCTTGGACCTCTTCTAGTGGTTCTGGTGACATTTCTCATCTCTTTCCTTCCATGCTTTCCACGCTGCTGAAAGTTTCCTCCCTTTTTGTCGTCGGAATTGGATCCTGGATAAGATCTTTTCTTTCCGTACTTCATGCTATTGAGTCTAGTACTTTTTGACGGAGATATCGTCTTATTCACGTCCTCTTCACCATCTCATCTCATCTCTTCTGTGCTTCGATGTAACGCACTGGAATTTTCAGTACTGCATACTGGCTCCCGAAGTAAGAAGCATCTTGATCCAAAAGTACTGCATACGGATCCCTTCTCTACTACTTCTCCTGCTGATAAGGGAGCTTCACTACAAGTATAGCAACTTACAAGGAGATGACTCTCGTTGACTACGCATGACGTAAACCTGGAAAGATGTAACTGAAACGATAAGAAAGTGAAAGTTAACAAGTGGGTCCTTGAAAAAAGATGTAACTAGAACTTTAATTAAGGTTAACCAAATGATGCATAAAGTATAATCTCTATTGTAAGACGTAGCACTAATATGCCAGAAAGAAGCGGAAGTAATTCATCAAGAGGGAATGTGTATACGTTAGCCCAATTCAACGCTCAAGCAACTAGAAAATGAAGGTAAGAAAGGAGAAAGAAAAAAACGAAAAATGAAAAAGAAAATCGTCAAGCATAGAGATTATAGCCAACTCCACTGCCGAGTCTACCCTAGAATGACTGCTTTGAACTATTGCACTTCTTGCAAGCTTCATTAGCTTTCGCTAGCTTTTCTTAGCTTTCTTTTTTCTGTATCCACCCTTTCTTAGCAACACAACCCAGTAACGTCACTCTTCCCAGTGCAAAAAAAAAAAAAAAGAATATGCCGCAGAGACTATGGGTGCAATTTAGTGAAAGATTCACCATGTGGAGTACAATAGCCCTTAAATTATATACAATAGATACATGATATTTACTCTATACATACTCTATACATACTCCATACATATCATATAAATACCATATAAATACCGTTTTAATACCATATGCATGCCCAGCACGTACTCATATCCGCTCATTTCTTTCTACACCTCTTTCTACACACTCACCTTGTCTTGCTTTACCTCGCACGAGAGCTTCCCTTCCCCAGAGACTCCACACTTCTCGGTGCCTACCACAATTTGGCGCTAAATTTTCTTACCCTCACGCGAAGCTCAAACTAAATTTTGTCTCAAACTGAATTTTGTGTGTACCCCCCCTTTCCCCTTCCAATTGTAAAGGGAAAAATTGTAAAAAAAAAAATCACCAAAAAAAAAAAAAAAAAAGAAAGAGAAGAAAACGCAAAAAAAAATTGACTCTCTCCATTACATCACCTCACCTCATCCCATTCTTCTTCTGTTTAGTTCAGTGGCCCATCTAACTACATACATGTATATTCTAGTGTCCTGTTAATACCTCCAAACACATATTCCCTGATGAGCATCGTTGCACGACGCATAAAACACGGTGTACGTCTAGTACTTTCCATCATTTACTTGATCCTTATTATCTTATCCATACCACTTGCCTTTGATGTCGGTGGAATAGATTGTGGGTTGTCATACTCGTTTACTATATTTGCATTATATTTTGTGTTGACCACGATAAGGTTGATCACAAGGAAGAGTCGGCACTTCAAATGGGTTTCTTTCTTGTACTACTTGCAACATCTTGTGTTACCTTCGTTGCTAACCCTCTTCCTAAGCTATTATAGCTCAAACACCGTTTCCGCTGATAGTTCCAGTAACAAATATACTTTGATTAAAGTATGGGAGTATTTTATTGTCAACTCCACACCAATATTTACCATCTTGGAAGGCTTTTGCTCGTTGCTCCTTATCCAAGCCGTTGGCCAAACTGTCAATTGGTTGACTGTTTACAAATCTGATAGCTGGCTCATTGTCAGCTTAATCGGCAGTGGATCCACCATCACTGCAGCCTTATATTTTTTGTATAGAATCTACGTGTACCCATTCACCATTGAAACAATTGGTGCGTCGCTATTGGGCTCGCTACTCACCTTGACTGTTGGGTTGGGACTCTTTGGTATCGTCAGTGGGAAAGGTTCAATGATTGAAAGTTCGTTATTGTTTGCATACATTGTTAGATGTATCTACGAAACTTTCCCGATACTCTCCGAAGAAGCTAGTAAGGCACTCACTTCTCTCTTCACTCACACAACCTACCAGTTGAAGAATGAAATTCCTATGTTGCCTGCACAAATAACCGATATAGCTTCACAGTTGGTTCCATTTTTGGCTTCAAACATCCCTGGGTCATTCAAAACGATTTGGGAGTTCTTCATCCTGGCCACTCAGAAATTAACGTTACCTTTGCTTTTGAATTTGGCCTATAGAATTGGTGTGTTCTTTGCAGCCACTAAGATTATCCCTTCATTGTATCATGGAGCAAGCTATCCATCTTCCACTACGCCGCCCATCTCACCATCGATAGCATTATCCCGTCAGCCATCAAACAATCATTTAGATCAGCAACATCATGCTGATGAAATACCGACAGAGCCCTCACAATTTAATGTTGCATCAAGCTCACCATTTCCTCAGCATACGCAACAACCATCGACCATAATTAGATTAATCTATTCATATTCTCCTTGCATCATAATAGCAGTTTATACACACTTGATGATGCTGTATAATGGAGCGTTAGGGACAGAGCTAAAGCTTTGGGGTTTTTGGGATGATGAATCATTGGAAATAGTAGTACACCCATGGCAATTTTGGAACTGGATCAACATGACTACTACGTTGATTCTCTACGCAGCTGAACTTATGGGAAACAATGGAACCCAAGGAGGAACTGCCTTAACAAGTCATTGGAAAGTAGAGTAATTTCAATTCTTTTAATTTGCTATTCCTGTTTTATTCTTTTTTTGAGATTCCATATTGCTGATAGCATCTTTATCAGTTGCATTTCGTGATTTCGAAGGCTGGACTGGGCTTTTCGACAGTTGTACTATATTCAGTCCCCTATTTGTTTAATGAGAACCTACGGTTTGAAATAGTAATGATATATAAAGGCTGCACCAAGGAGTGCGCTACATAGAGAGTTCTTTTTGCAAAAGCTGCTCATCGAGTAATGACTTTTGAGTTACAAGAGGCTATCAAGTACACATTTACAGAGAACTTACAACCCTCATATTTTATAATTTACGATTTTCTTTAAATATAAATCCATTTGTCCTTTAGTAAAGCCATTTGATGAAAACTTATCTGCAAATTAAAACCTTCCCTTTCACTTCTTTTAAATTCTATCTCATGATTTTTCAATCAGAAAAGTTTGCAAGTCTCGTCAACGAATATTGCAACCAGTCATCTTTCCAGACAGTGAAGCATTCTCTGAGCTTGACTCTATGTTGCTTGGATGTTTCATCATACGAAAAATAAGTTAGAATACCCAAAAGGAAAGGAGATGACAAGGTTCTATGATTCAAACAAGAAGTAGTATCAAATAACTTTCAACTTCGACTGAAATTAAAAGAGCCAAATGGAAGACTTAAAAGAGGCTCGGCATATTTGACTATGCGAATTCTCGATTCACTAAAGCAAATCAGATCAAGCCTTTGAAAATTTAGAGACGTTCATGACCCAAGAATAAGCTCCATTGGGTTAATCAGAAGTGAACTGATCATTTGTTATAACTATCATTTAGAGTACAAAACCCCGCTGCCGAAAGTAATAAATTAAACACCACTTTAAAAAAGCAGGCATTATGATAATAAAGTACATGAAACAAATGTAAAACAGTCATTTCCCCTACGTTTTGCTCCCGGCTCACGCAACTTTTCAATCCACCCACAATGTCTCATCTCTGCTCAGTCAGATCCATGTAAAGAAGTACCGTCATGTACACCAGCGTCAGAGCTATAAATAGATAAAGGTTCAAGAGGAACCTAACGCCGATAACATGAGCACACCTCCTTAGAGAATGCAATTGAAACAAAAATGAAACAAAGCTTTACAGGCAGATATACTCAACTACATTCCTCGAAAACAACATACAGGAACACCATTGAACATTTCTAAACACGACTTCATTGATCAAACGAATTGATGATTCGCTACGTTTCCGCATATCTGGCGGGAGACTTTCCCCAAAGCATTATGAAACTAATTAAAGTTCTTTTGTAGGCTTCGATAACAAATCTTTGATCATGAACGTGAAGAAGAAAAGAAGCAGTGGTATAAAAATTTTTTCATTCCTCGATGTCTGTTTATAGAGTAGCAAAGTCGTGCGCGGGTGAAATGTTGCAACACATTTGCTTTGCCCTAAAAGCTCCAAGAGCTGGGGATGTAATATGACTAGAAGGACGTTCAACTCTGTTATGATCCGGTTAATTTGTCTCTGATTGAATTTTTGTTTGAGTTTAGAAATAAAAAGGCAGGCTACACTGAAAAAATATACAGAAGTGGCTAAAATAAGGTAGTATTAACTGTGCATGTAAGTTTCGTATAAATCAATGTAGAGCTCTTAACGTTTCAGGTCAATAACCAGGTAAGAAAGTCACCTGGTAACAAGCTTGAAATCCAATCATATGTACGGGCACCAGTTCCACAGAAGACCGTAGTAGGATTCAACTTCAGTTCGTCCTTCGGATAAAGTAAATCAAACAATTGGTGGTATAAGTCTCTTAAGTTACTTCCACCACCTCTTATAACTCCCAATCCTCCAGCTGCACCTCTAGAGTAATTCTTAATTGGGTTCGATTTATATTGAGATTTGGAAAAGCTTTCCCCATATAAATCTTTCATATCGTCGTCCCAACCCCTGATTTCTGATTGGATCAAGTTCGCAGTTGATAAAGATGGAGAAGGTGTGCTAATTCTCTTCGAAGCTGCCCCATTGGAAATATTCAAATTCCCAAGCTTAACTTGAGTAACGGAGATATTGTGTTGAGATATTTCCCTACTCAATGAGGCAAACAAATTCTGTATTGATTTCTGGTAAAATGTCTCCGGTGCATGGTAAGGCAAATTTAATGAGGACAAGATGTTAGAAGATATCACAATCACTTTGGAATGCGGTTGTTGTTGCCTTGCTAAAGAAATCAAGCCTGAAGACAATAATTTTAAGATAACATGGTACCTTTCCAAAATTTTGGCCCAAGATGCAACCGTTATGTTCTCAATAGGACCAATTGGGAAATACAAACTCGGTGTGAATACGCAACCCTTTAGTCTCAAGTTATGTGGTTTGGCTCCTGAAAAGGGAACAACTGGAGTATTCAAGAATTTTTGGAACTTGGTCAATTGCAATTCAAAGCTATACGAATTATTCAAATTGAGATAATTTAGATCATCTGTTATAAGATTCAGCTCGACATATTTTAGATCCTTCTCGTCTATGATTGTCAAGTACACAATAAACCCCCTCTTCTCAAAGTCCAATGCAATTAATCTTGTTAAAGGTTCGGTTGGCGATCCAATTACAAGGATCAAATCTCTTCTAGCTCCATTATAGAGCTTGGGAACTCTTCTCTTTACTGAGATATTTTCTGCATTGGGTTTCTTTTCTCCCACCTTGAAGCCAACCCCGTTGCCCCGCATCTTCTTGAATGAATATATACCGATTCCAATGGTCAAAATGGATGAGTATAGTACTACTTTCTTCTTGGAGAAATACCTTTCATTGAAAAACAGGAGATATCGACTATTACCCTTCGTATTTATCAACTTGGGTTGTGGAGATGACGTAGATGAAAATGGATTCAATGCTAATACTTTATCTACATACTCATTCTGTGAGATGTAGTCTCGTTGATTTGAAAGGAAATTGAGGGACAAGTCATAAACGTGAGTAATTGTTTCTACCGTTGCTTGAACGGGTTCGGCAACCATCTTTTCTGGAGTATATATTCAATTGTGGGTCAAAGAAAAATGTAGAGAGAGCTATCAGTGACCTTTCGATCTTATAGGCTTGTTAAAAAAAAAAAAACCTGCTGGTCCCAGGAATCGAACCTGGGTTTGTTCGGCCACAACGAACTGTACTAACCACTATACGAGACCAGCGATTCTACAATTGTTTCATTTTTCGCTAACGACTAGGCAGATGTGGGGAACGGTAAGTCCATTAGAAGACCTTGGTAGCCGAAGCTATCAATTTTCTACTACATTTCGTACAACGATGTTTCCATATTTGAAATCATCCGAGAATAAGAACATTCATTAAAGCAGTAATATCACCTTATTTGACACTTTCACTCTTTACTGAGATAGAGTCATTTTTTCTGTCTATAAGTGAAGCACCCTCAAGCTGCATCTCATACGAAGCCTCTGAGTTAGTACCTTCGAAGTATTGATCTTCAAGCTTTCTTTCAGCCATGGCATCACCATTTTCAAGGTCAGGCCCTTTCTTCTGAGTCTTCGTAAACATAGAATAAGAGTTGATAGCAGCTGAAATGGCTGTATTCTCACTGGATCCAGATGAAGATCTGGAAATTAAGGAAAGAGCCGAAGATGTTGGGTGCAGGTTATTATTCAAAGAAAATGCCCACATTGACGACAATGGTAGGGATAGAACTGTAATTAGCATACCAATTGTTGGGGTATACGACGAATCTGTTGTGAAACCGATTATTAACAAGACTGAGGGTATGATCATGGTTTGAGTACTCATGATGACCAAGACGTGGAAGGGACCAAACTGCTTCAAACCAAGAATCTTCCTTGATCTGATAGCCATAACCAACTTGAAAATGAAGATGGTGGAGCTGGCTATAACCGAAGCAGAAAATAAAGTAAATGGCAAATTACTACTCCAACTTGCGTAATAACCTGCCTGGTGAGTTGGTTCGTAGTAAACTTTCAGCTCATCAGCAAACGCTACAATGCTATAAATATAGATTGCCACAATTACAACTGCTAACGAACAGAATATACCGACCAATATGAACTTGAGTTGCTTGAATTTCTGAGTTCGGAAGACAGTGAATATTTGATAAATAAGCAGAAGCTGAATGCATGTCACCAATGGGATTTCAATTGCTGAAGCAGCAACTGTAACTTGGTAAGCCTGATAAGGGTCAGAAATGGTAGAGCTATCAAAGAGTACCATGTAGCTCATTGCGGTAAAGGGGCCCCTTAAGTATGCTATGAAAAGTGTAGATCTGATAAGCATAAAGAGTAATGTCAACTGATTAAGTATGAAGATGGGCGATGTCTTCTTACTTGAGCAGATCCACATCATTATAACTGTAATAATGCATGAACCTATAGCAGTGCCATAAACAAAAGCATATTTCATGAAGTAAGAGTGATAGTAGTCGATTTGAGCGAACGGGAGTGAATAGGTCTCCCCGCTTAGAGTAAAGTTAAGCAACACGGTGGACATGGTAGATTTGGAATGCAATAACAGAAAGCCTTGACCCACGTATCCAATTTTGTCAGAAAGCGTCCATTTTTATACTCATTAACTCATTTTGGTGTAAGTCCATCCACACAACTTTGTAACTTGCAAAGTGGTGATAGACTTGTTCAGAGTTCTTTCCTCTTTGAGATTTTCAATGTAAGAAAATAATTTTGCAGCAAGGTGAGTGAAAAACGAAAAGTAGCTTGTAGCACCTTAAGGAAGGAACAAGTTGGCTGAGCTAAGTGGAACACGATGCTAAGAAGTTCGATACTCAGGAGCTCGAAATATGAACCAAATTACTCAAAACATGATACTAGAGAACTCATTCAACAATGTGCAACCCATTTCCTATCTTCAACATCGACTATGGCGCAGAGTATGCCTTTCTATTTTTGGCTTCAGTAACTTTTTTGGCTCGAGTTGATGCGGCCCCTAATCTGCAGTTTGATTACAGGAAATTTAACACTTCATGCATCAAACACATGCACGAGCATTTTTAATCCGATTGGGCTAATTATGGAATAGGTTTAGGTGCAAAACTGAAACACGAGTTAAATGTCAGGCTTCTTTTAGCTTATGGTATCATTGGCTGCTAACAAAGTATTGGTTGGCAGTTATCTGATTACTCTCTGCGTTGCTCAAATCAAGTGTATTATCTAAACCTTTGTAACCAATATCTCTTCTTTCCATGGGATTGGCCACTGTATGTACTACCTCATGCGAAAGTGTAAGATTCGGCTCTACCTTCAGATATGAGACGAATAAGCTTTGTAGCAGTCTGTTGCAAGCTGAATACCAGCTGAGTTCCGGCAGCTCTAAGTTAATTTCACTTATATTCCTTCCAAACTGAACCCATTGCCTTATCAGAAAATACTATAGTCCTTCCATAGTGAAGCTCCAGATGTGCACACTACCGGAGCCATGCCAAAGGGAAAATAGACACATTTCTAAATCACGCATTTCGTAAACTGCAGTTTCCCTCACCCAAACGAACATTAATTTGCATGCACTGAGGGAAAGGTCTACAACAGCCGTAACTTTAATTACCTGGTATCTATATATGTCAAAATTACCAAGGCTCATTCAATTGTGGCTCAAACAAACGTCCTTTCTCATCCAGACCCTGCCACTGTAATTGCAGTTCCATCTTCACTGGTTGGACAGCCTGCAGGTACTCTTATTTCCCTTTTCACGGCTGACTGAATTCTGTTTCTTATTTTTTTTGGAAGTCGGCCCGCCTTTCAATCACGCATGCTTGGCTCGCACTTCCCTTCCCTTCAACGTTCTGTTGTTGAGAAAAAATGACAACTTCAGTTAGAAAGCGGGAAACGAATTTGTAAAAGTTGATAAACGTCCACTAAAAGGTTATTGGATTATCATTAGAAAACTAGCCAGTTTTTTGCCAGATTTGTTCGGAATAGCACGGAAACTTTCCAGGAAAAAAAGTAAAAACCATAGCACAGATTTATTAAAGAGTAAAGGACAACAAGTTCCTTTGGATAGAAACAGCTTCTTCTTTATATTTTTTTTTTTTCATTTATTCACTTTTCTACTTTATCTTCAATTACAAACACACTGCATCAGAACACTAGCATGTCCAACTCACAGGATTCTAAGGATATATCCATGGTGGACGTGTCGAAGGTTTTAGAATCAACCGTTCTGCAAGATGAAACGCAGACTCTTCAACCTCCGCAACGTAGAAAGTCCACGCTTATCTTAACAGATGAAATGGATGTAGACAACAGAAATCACACTGAACAGAGTAGCGGTAACAGTAGCACGAATGCCCTGGGACTTGAAGACAATATGCAAGTTGACAACCACGACTCAGAAAGTGGTGGTCGTAGTCAGCAAAACGAAGAAAACAAGCAGCAACAACAACAGCAACAGCAACAAGGCACTGAGGTAAATGCAGACGGCCAAGCAGCTCCTCTACCAGACCCAAGTGTCACTATTCCCGTGGACATCAAATGGGTTCAAGGAGGTGAAAAAGTTTACGTGACTGGTTCGTTCACAGGCTGGAGAAAGATGATTGGGTTGACCAAACAGCCTGATGGTGACTATTCTATCACGTTGGGTTTACCTCTTGGTACACATAGGTTTAGGTTTGTCATTGACAACGAGTTGAGGTTTTCCGACTACTTGCCCACCGCAACTGACCAAATGGGTAATTTTGTGAACTATGTAGAAGTTACTCATGAGAGCATTCAATCACATTTAAATCAGTTAGACGACCTGCAACTGCAACAACAAGATCTGGAACTCCAACAACATCAGCAAGTTCAAGAAAATGAACAAGATAAAGGGCCACAAGAGCAGCAGCAAGGCTCATTTGCTCGGAAATCGTCCATGTCGGGCTCTAAATCTAGAAGTAACTCTATATGGGGATTGACTAACGATGACGACGACATGGGTAATGGCTATTCTAGATACCATGAGGAAGTTGATAATGATAGCAACAAATTCCAATACATTACAGACATACCTCCAATCTTTACAGACCCAAAGGTAATGGAGCAGTACTACATGGCTATTGACAAGCAATCTAAGTCTCAGAATGGGCTGCAACAGGCTTGGTTACACCCACCACAATTGCCTCCGCATTTAGAGAGTGTTATCTTGAATAATTTCAACTCTATGGATAACAATTCAGGTGCATTGCCTATTCCAAATCACGTTGTCTTAAACCATTTGGCTACCACTAGTATCAAGCACAATACACTTGCAGTTGCTTCTATTGTGAGGTACAAGAGGAAATATGTTACTCAAGTTCTTTATGCTCCATTACAACAATAAGTTTGTAGAAAACATTAATTTCACATTTGCATTAAATATCACAGACTAGAAGTAGAGTAGAACACATCAAGGGTGTAGGAATTTTACTGTGTATGAAAAGAAGAGGAGAATCTACGTTTACTTCATTGATTTCATATCTTTTATTGTGATAAACACTTTTGTGATGTATTATGGAGTCTTAAGCGCTTAAGACTACCAGCCATAAACATCTAATAGTCGTCATTGTTGTTACCACCACGGCCAGATGATCCGTAGGAGTCGGAGTTGTCACGGCCAGATGATCCATACGAGTCGGAGTTGTCACGACCAGAAGATCCATACGAGTCGGAGTTGTCACGACCAGAAGATCCGTAGGAGTCTGAGTTACCACCACGGCCAGAGGATCCGTAGGAGTCTGAGTTGTCGTTACCAGATGATCCATATGAGTCGTTTCCTCCACGGCCAGAAGATCCGTAAGAGTCGGAGTTGTCACGACCAGAAGATCCGTAAGAGTCGGAGTTGTCACGGCCAGAGGATCCGTAGGAGTCTGAGTTACCGCCACGGCCAGAGGATCCGTAGGAATCGGAGTTGTCACCACGGCCAGAAGATCCATAAGAATCATCAGAGTCCTTTCCACCACGGCCAGAAGAGCCGTAGGAGTCTTGGTTACCTGATGATCCGTAAGAATCTTGGTTGTTACCAGAAGAACCGTAAGAGTCGTTGTTGTTGTCGTCGTCCTTTTTACCTAAACCGAAAACCATTTTGAATTGTGTATATATGTATATGTATATATCTTGAGAATGAATTGAATATTCTTTATACAAGAAGAGAAGAAGAAATGTGAAAAATATGAAATTCAATTGACGAAATTTCCTTCCTTATATACTAATATTTTGATGCTCAATTGCTTCAACAACTACCTTGCTTGTCGAATTTTCAAGACACGGGGGTCCAGGTGAGGCGCAAATTGAAACCACCACACATATACTTGGAAAGATGTGGGGCATGTATCATCATGACACCTGTAACAACAATGTCCTATAAACTTAAATAATAAAGCAACCTTTATGTGCACTACAACCCTGAAATATGCATAATTTAATTCCTCACTAAGCCTGTTCTTGAAAAGGGGATCTTGTAAAGTTTATTCTTAGTTACCGTTGTGAATTAAACCTTCTTTAACATTCTTTGCTTGGAGGAGGCTGCACAATGACATGGTACCAATTACCCTACCATTTCATCCCCATGCAGCAAAGAAGTCATTGGAATGTATCTTGTATTCATTGCACTGCCTCATAATATGTAGCAGATCGAAATCATTTTTCCATTTCATGTTCCTTTTTCATTCTATAGTCTTTTCTGTTTTCGAAAGAGCATGTCTTAGGTTGCACTTACACCACCTTGCATATTGTGTGTATTGCCGAATTGTTAAATAATACTTGAGCAAGAATACACCAATTCCCAATTAAAGTGGCTTTTCGCATGGAAAATTGACCCTAGGAGTCGGTCACAGAACGAAGGCTATTACCGTTTTACGGGATTACCATCAATTGGGCGGCAGGTGCTCCAACAACATGGCAATTGAATTAATTCACCGAGCCAAACGTCTAAATGTGGGGCCACGAATATTTTTCATCCACAGATATTTTTCAAAGACACCCTCACACGTGATTGGTATTTATGCGTCTCTTGCATGAATAGAAGGTAGGCTCTTCAACAACTGCCATCCTATTATTATATTCTAAATGTCAAGAGAACTCGATTTCTTCAGTTAAGTGGACACGGTTTTGACATGTTCCCCTGTTTGCACGGAGGACTGTTGATACTGATGGAATCCTTCTTAGTGATCCTGTTTAACTTCTAATAGAATTGCTTTTTTTAAGATCAATTTCTTGATGAAGCAAAAATGTTCTCTTGCCTTACCCCTTAATTCGAAAGAAACGTCATCATGCGACACCGCATATGTGGGCTTTGTGTCATAAAATAATTGGTGTTTATTCTAAGCCTAAAAGCAACAATCATCGTCTAAAGTCTACCCTTAAAAAAGGTAACAAAAAACAAAATAAGATGTAGAGCATACAATGTAGTGTACGCGGTCATCCCCCTATTGTAATATAATTCGAAATTTGGTCATGAATAATCTTGTATCCTTTTTATTTTGCCTCAATTTAGCTTGCATGGAATTTCGAACTGTACCATCATCTGGGTTTTTGTGCGACAAAGTTCCAAAGCTCTAATTTTTCAGTTTTAGGTTGCAACCATTCTCAGCTTTTCACGAACGATGGAGAGCACAACCGCTGTTGAGTGTTTGTTAACTGAACCGATTTCGTAGGACAGGTAGCTTAGAAAACGGTACAGTTAAGCAATTACACCTACACATCTATACTACCTACTCTTCTATATGTATCTCATCACTTTGTACTTCACCTACTCTCGCTTATACAGTTTTGAGAAGAATAATGCCGAGCGATGCTCTTATAATTAATTCACGAGTTGCAATACCTCAATATAGAGCCTTACAAAAGTGATTACATGTTACATGAACTCTTACCTGCATGTTTTACGCTTAATAAAAACTAGAAAAATATATTATAGGTAATAGTTACCCATAGCTACTTATAGAAAGAGATAGATATACTTCAATTAATTGATAGGCATCTTGCTATCACAAAGGCTATCACGTTGAGGACTCCAATTTATGGAAAGTGTCCAATTCTAGGACCAAAGTATCCATCTGGAGCAGATTCGGTAGCATTGAGAATTGATTGCTGTCCATATCCACCATCGACTCCGACATATGGGACATTGTTACCCCACCAGTTAATAGATTTGTCGTGATATTGAACAGCAAAGAAGATAATAATACTACTGAACGCAACACCAGCGTCTAATCCACCAGATAAAACAAAATTATACTTTTCCCACCAGGTCAAGTAGTGTTTCTTAATGTAGTACATAAAAGAATAGGACACATACAAACCTGGAGTATAGTATGACAAGTTATATGGTGCATAACTTATGAAGCCACCCATGAAGAGAGTTGGCTGGAAGTATCTTGTCCATCTCTTTGGACCATACCACTTGAAAGCAAGAGCTGGGAAAACCAACAAGAATCCGATTAAGAAACAGTATTGCAAGACTGGATACAATCCACCAAAGACTCTCTTTGGCCCGATTGTACCCCACAAAACGGATGCAGAAAAGAAAGTTCTCGAGTTTGGACAAGTGAATTTTTGTGATTGGCCTGGGTGACAAATATTTTCAATAGAAGTAAATTGCCAGTTCATAACAGCCAATCCAATGAAACTACCTACGAAAACTGCAAGTAACTGACCTCTGAAAAGTGCACGGGGTGGGATCTTGGCATAGTGTGCCATCTTTTGATCTGAAACATAATTTTGTGCTTGACCATCAATATTGTACCCGAATGCTTTAATAATCATTAAAGCTTGGGAGTTACCTGGGAGAGCATATCCAACAATCAATTCAACTAAGACATTTAATCCGAAACCCCAACCAGTGGAACTAACAAGATATGTCAATGGAATCAAGAATACAAAATTAATTCCAACAGCGAAGAAAATAGCCCACACTGGTGTCTGTGTTGGATATAATTCAACACACAAAATACCTAACACAATTGAAATGACTAAAATGACAAGGAAGCACCATTCTGGTACTTCTGGGTAACGGGACATCATCTTGGAATGTGGATCGTGAAACTGTTCAAGTATTGGCTTTCTGAAATCTTTAAAAGTGTCGATGATATCAAAGTAAGATTGCTTAAGTGCTTTCCATCTAACAGCACTTTCGTAAAAGATACCAAATGGATAAATAGCGAAGAATGCACCATAAACAACTAAGTTACCAGCAGTATAAAATGGTGGACCATATTGTTGATACTTTTCCTCATCAAGTAAACCTACGTCATTCAAAACTTCAGCAACTTGGTAAGTCTCTCCTACATTGTTGAAGAGACCATTAGAGTTCAAAGGAAGATAAGCTGACCACTTACTATTTGTCCAGTAAACGGCACAAATAACAGGTAATGCAAGAAACGTACCAAGGTAAACATTAAGCAGTGTATACCATGGCACGACCAAAGGAGTAGTATATGAAATAATATTCCAATCAAAAGTGGTGATTGGGTTTAATCCAAGGCCACCAACACTACCTGTGATCATTGCAAGATTGAAACTTTCAGGCTTGATCCAAGTCATCCAATTAAAGTATGACAATGCTCCAAACAAATAATCTGGGACCCAAAACCAAAGGAACGAAGCTCCAAATGTGGTGAAAAAGAAATAGTATCTCGAAACTTTCCATCCATTGATGTTTTCTTTCTTGGTAGGGTTGAGTAAGGCCTGATTCAAAGCAAGAGTTGGTAATAATGTTGGCCAAATTGCTTTGATTGGGTAACAAGCAAATCTTCTCAAAACACCAGCAAACCCGAACCCTAAGAAATTAGTAGAGAGTGACAATAAGACTTGATATCCCCAGGTTACCCAAGTATTACCGTAGAATACATCAACCTTTTGTGAATAGATGTTATAGGAGATATACTGACTACCAGAAGCAACAGAATAAATAATGGTAGCAAACATTTGTTCTTTGTATGTCCATGGACCAGGGTTCAATCTAAATGAGAATTTTCCAAGAGGAACAGTGACATCAGGAAAGATAGTATACCAAATCAAACCACTTGGGTAAAGGAAAAGTTGAGCAACAGCAGTTGACATTGAAATAGAAGGTTGTCTTTCTGCAAAGAATTGGTTAATAAATGCACCGATTCCTAACCAGATTATACCAATAACATATGCCCTTAAAGTTTCAACAGGTGTATTTGGATCGTCGAATGGAAGTGTAACAGATCTTACTTCTGGGTAAGGTGAGTGGTAAGCGACAATAGCAGCTTCTAATCTTACCTGTAAGTCCCAGTCAACAATTGTAAGGTAATCATGTTGGTTGGCTTCTAACTGACCATCAGCATCTGAATTAATGTTGACTGATTCGGTCAGTACCTTTTCAACATCCTTTCTATCGAGCTGATTTGCCAAGTTGTTTCTGACACTGTTTTCGAAATTATCAGGTGTGTGTTCAATTAACCTTAAATTTAAATCTAAATCCTCAGCTGGGTAGTTGAAATCATCCTCAAAATCTTTATAGTTTTCCTTTAAGATTTCTAAAGCTTCCTCGACCAGCAAATTTTCGATTTTTTCGATCATAAAGGTTGCTCCAACTGGAAGATCTTCCAAAGATTCTAAGACGTCATAGTGCAATCTCTTCAAAATGAAATGTTTCTGTTCATTAGTCAAGGTTACACCAACTTCCCCAATAGAAATCGCTTTAGATGTAACTGCGGCTAAATCAATCTCGTGGTCTTCGACCTGCCTGAAACTTGCGGCACTAGTGATACTAGTGACACTATTAATTTTCTCTTGTGACGCCATTCTGCTTCCAGTACTTGAGGTTAAATTGTCTGGGAAATTTTTAGCAAAGAGTTAATTAATTAAGGGAAATTAAGTTAATCAAGAAAGGTCTAAAATGTGTTGGACGAGTGCTTTATATATCATTTGTGGGAGAAGTTGTCAATCAATCTTTTGTGCCATGCTATCTTATCTTTCAACTGTGGAGTGCAAATTTGGAGTGGCTCATTTAGCAATATGCACCTAGGTCGTAAAGTAGCGAATATTGCATAAAAAGAAGGGCTAAGTACGATAGCGCTGTATTATCCTAGCTTCTTGCAAAAAATGATTAAATTGCCATGCAGCAGTACGGCTTCCTTTACACTTTCTCCTTGGTTGCAAACCTTATTTCTATCTGCACAGTCCGGACAAAAAGGGTTCAGCCGTCGAGCGCATTTTTAATTTTGTTATTTTCTTGTAATTTCTTAGCGATTTTAAGCCCTCTTTAACAAAGCAAGCTTCTTGAAAGATAGCAAGAGAGTAAATTCTTGATATTAATAGTATGAATTATGATACTTAATCATCACTTAGTCGATAATTAGAAGATCAAAGATAAGATATTTTGATTCAGTATGCAATAATTGATTGTCTTGTGTAAGACTCGGAATTAAGAATTTTTCTGTGACCTCATAAGAGAGGGTTATCAATCTAAGCTGATAAGGAGGGTCTGAACACTATACTTGATACAACTTTAATTGATTTCAGGAAGTTTCAACAAACTGGAAGCATTCATAAAAAGAAATATTTGAGTTATCATGATGGAAGTGAGTCTAGACACCGAATAGCAGAAACAATAGATTCCTCAAATTGAAGTAGTTTGCCTTGAAGGTTAGTGAAATTTGATGAAACGTACCTGGTAAACACTCTTCGAGATATCTTATCTGTTTCCGGAATTTCATTTGGTAAATCCCTCATCCTTAACAACGGGATCAAAGAGATGATGCATTAGCTAAAGTGCCTGTTAATCGTAAGGCACCTAGTATCATAATCTCTGCCATTCAGGCTCGTTCTAAATATTCATCGAAAATAGTTCGAATTCCCGTTCTTTAAATATAAAATAATTTCAGATTCTTGTAACTGCGTTGAACGGGGCTTTTTCTATAGTCAAGCCACTTCGCATAGATAATATCTATTGTGATACCCACAACTGAAGAATCGTGATATACTATGTCGACGATGAAAGGTATTGTCCTGCTCGAGACTATAATTGAAAGCGATTGAATGAATTAACTAGCTGTGTCTTTAGAACACTACTGTTAACATTTGAGGTCGCTTCACAGTTTTTAATATAAAGAATCTCATTTCTAACAACAAAATCTAACTGAACACGGCTTATTGTTAAGTTTCTATGCATATTTCATGCAGTTGCTGGTAAATTATTTAGACTAATGAAAAGTTCCATGCTTCTGTCAATCTAACTTTGCTGGACAGAAGAAGATGAATTTAAATGCCGATTCTGTAATACGATATAGCTCGCACAGCATATTCAATACCAGCACAATACTGTATTCAAAGCCGGGATCATTTTTCCTAGTTGTTCACATCAATGTGTCTAATGGTGACATAAAGAGTTGGAAAAGCATACTTTAAGATTCTTCTACAGCAAATACCTTATTAGATTATAATTTATTGGCTTTCAACTACCCTAGTGACTACAATTTGATTGATTACCTCTTGAAAAGAAGTACCATCTCATAACCATTTATGGGAAGTTACCCTTTCTTGGACCGAAATATCCATCTGGCGCATTTGCGGCATCAAGAATAGTTTGCTGACCATAACCTCCATCAACACCTACCCAGGACACATCATTACCCCACCAATCGATACTTTTGGCATGATACTCTACTGCAAAGAAGATAATAATACTACTAAATGCAACACCTGCATCCAATGCACCAGATAAAACGAAATTGTACTTCTCCCACCAGGTCAAGTAGTGCTTCTTAATGTAGTACATAAATGCAAATGATGCGTAAACACCTGGAGTATAGTAGGACAAGTTGTAAGGGGCATAGTTTAAGAATCCACCAATGAAAATGGATGGCTGGAAGTATCTTGTCCATTTCTTTGGGCCATACCATTTGAGTGCAAGAGCTGGGAAAACCAATAAGAATCCAATTAAGAAACAGTATCTCAATAGAGGATATAATCCACCAAAGACTCTCTTTGGCCCGATTGTACCCCACAAAACGGATGCAGAAAAGAAAGTTCTCGAGTTTGGACATGTGAAGTCTTGTGATTGTGTTTCCGAGCAAATATCCACAATAGAAGTAAATTGCCAGTTCATAACAGCCAATCCAATGAAACCACCTACGAAAATAGCAAGAATTTGACCTCTGAAAACAGCACGAGGTGGGATCTTAGCATAGTGTGCCATCTTTTGATCTGAAATATAGTTTTGTGCTTGACCATCAATATTGTAACCGAATGCTTTAATGATCATCAAAGCTTGTGAGTTACCTGGAAGAGCATACCCAATAATCAATTCAACTAAGACATTTAACCCGAAACCCCAACCAGTGGAACTAAGAAGCATAGTCAATGGGATCAAAAAAACAAAATTGATTCCAATAGCAAAGAAAATGGCCCACACTGGTGTTTCGGTTGGATATAATTCAACACATAAGATTGCTAATACGATTGAAATGAGTAATATGACAAGGAAACACCATTCTGGGACCTCTGGGTAACGAGACATCATCCTAGAGTGTGGATCGTGGAATTGATCGATGACAGGTTTTTTGAAATCTTTAAGAGTCGCAATGATATCAAAGAAGGATTGCTTAAGTGCCTTCCATCTTATGGCAGTCTCATAAACGACAGAGAATGGATAAATTGCAAAGAATGCACCATAAACAAGTAAATTTCCTGCGGTATAGAATGGTGGACCATACTCTTCATATTTGTCAACGTCAAGTAAGCCTTTTGAATCTAAAACAGAATTGACATCGTATGAGGTACCTACGTTATTGTAGAGACCATTGTCATTGAGTGGAAGGTAAGCTGACCATTTACTATTAGTCCAGTAAATGGCGCAAAGGATAGGGAATGCAAGCAACATACCAAGATAGTTATTGATTTGTGAGTACCATGGATAGATCAAAGGATAATTGAAGGAAATAATATTCCAATCGAACGTTGTGATTGGATTGAATCCAAGTCCCATATAACTTCCTGTGATCATTGCAAGATTGAAGTTCATTGGCTTAATCCAAGTCATCCAATTGAAATAGGATAACGCGTTGAAAAGGTAATCTGGAACCCAGAACCAAAGGAATGATGCCCCGAACACAGTGAAAAAGAAATAGTATCTTGAAATTGTCCATCCATTGATATTCTCTTTCTTACTTGGGTTAAGTAAGGCCTGATTTAATGCAAGAGTTGGTAAAATGGTTGGCCAAATTGATTTAGTTGGATATATGGAGAATCTTCTCAAAATACCAGCAAAACCAATACCTAAGAAATTAGTGGAAAGCGACAATAAGATCTGATACCCCCAAGTGGCCCAGGTGTTACCATAGAAAATCTTTTGAGAGTAAATGTTATAAGAGACATACTGACTTGCATCAGCGACAGCATAGATAATAGTTGCGAACATTTGTTCTTTATATGTCCATGGACCAGGGTTCAATCTAAATGAGAACTTCCCAAGAGGAACAGTGACATCAGGAAAAATTGAGTACCAAATGAAACCACTTGGGTAAAGGAAAAGTTGAGCAACAGCCGTCGACATAGTAATGGCAGGTTGTCTTTCAGTGAAGAATTGGTTGATAAAAGCACCAATTGCTAACCAGATTACACCAATAACGTATGCTCTGAATGTCTCTGCTGGAATACTGGGGTCATCGTAAGGAAGTGTAACAGATCTGATTTCAGGATAAGGTGAGTGATAAGCTAAGATTGAAGCTTCTAATCTCACTTGCAAATCCCAGTCAACGATTTTTAAGTAATCAGCTGCGTTAGCTTCTAACAGTGAATCTTCTGCGTTTGAATTAACACCGATGGACTCAGTCAGTACTTTTTCGACAACCTTGGTGTCCAACTGTTCATCCAATTTTGATTTGACATGCTCTTCAAAACTTCCAGGAGTATGATTGATTAACCTTTTAATCAAATCCAAATCTTCCTCTGGGTAGTTGAAGTCATCTTCAAATTCTTCATAACTTTCCTTCAAGATTTCCAAAGCTTCCTCGGCCAGCAAGTTTTCAATCTTTTCAAGCATAAAAGTTGCTCCAACTGGAAGATCGTCCAAAGATTCTAAGACGTCATAGTGCAATCTCTTCAAAATGAAATGTTTCTGCTCACTAGTTAAGGTTACACCAACTTCTCCAATAGATATCACTCTAGAGGCAATGGCGGCTAAGTTCACTTCGTGATCTTCAACCTCTCTGAAACTGGTGGCACTAGTAATACTAGTGATTTGATTTAATCCCTTCTCTGATGGTGGCATTCTGCAAGTAATACTTATATTTCCTTAGAACACCTTCAGGTTTTGATATTTTAGAAGAGATAATTAATGGAAACCAAAAACTAAATGTGCAGCAATGAAGAAGAAGAGAGACACCTATGGTTTATATAGGTCGCTGTAGCGAAGTGATTAGCTAGTGCCACTTTTGCCGGGATTTTGCGTTGTGGTTCTTATCTTGGTATTGTGGAGTAGGGAGTGGAGTGGCTCATTCATCAGTATGCAACTATATTACACACTAATCAGTCATAAGATAAGAGGAGTGATTGATTCGGTGCAACCTTCTTTCATTCTCCCTCGTAAAAAATATTATTATTCACTGCCATGGACTCGAACGGCTTCGATAAAACTGTCAGATTGGCTGCTAAAACTTCCTTTTTTTTCGGGGACTCGCGCTGTCATACCTAAAAGATAGCCAATCTTGCATGAGATCGCGGATTATTTTTTCACAGTCACCGGTACCTACTGTCCATGATATCTGGCTCATTACAGTTAAGTGTCTACGTTGGCGAACTACGAGATCATAAACCAGCTGATACCAGGCTCTGAAACTTACTTTAGACCTGTATGAATAGCATAATACCGAAACTTTGCAAATTTCGGCAATAATACTTCTAAGCTCTGTGTATGGATTTAAGGTTTTAGGAAGATTTTCGAAAGGATCCCCATTTTGGAATGGCTCAAAAAATAATTGATGCGTTATATATGGTTGTGTGTAAAATTTAGCACATAATTTTGTATTGATGCACCTTAACGAAAGAAACACCCACAGTTTAATGTGACGGCTTAACAACCATGACAAGTGATGTGAGTTATTTATGCCTTTTTTCTGCTGAATATGCAACATTTTGTTTGAGATGTCAATTGTTTGATATTGCTGATTAAGGTCTCTTCGTTAAATCCGTTGGTTTTTTTGACCAAAATTTCTAAGCGAAATTTTTAAGTTTCTCTAATCACTTTGATAATCCCGCAACTGAACGAAATTTATCTAAAGGGCTTGCATCATACATGCACAAAACCAGAAGGAGCCCGCCGATCGCATGGCTAGTCTAAGAAAGTCTAATTCAGAACTTTTGGGAAAGCTTTCAAACGAACGGAAGTGCCAGAAGCAATATCCAGCTTATGCTTCTTGAAAATATTTTTTTTATTATACACTAATGATTTAAGAATGCATCAAAGACAGTCAGTATTCCATTATGTTATCGCAAGGGTTTTCGCTTAGCCGGAGAATAGGATTTCTCTCTTATCACATATTGAATGAGCCCAAACCTGAATTTCATTTAGATTATGGTAATTCTCACTGATATTTCTCTCATTGTAATCGGCATATGGAATTTCAAATACCTGGAATGGTTGCAATTTTTTAGGTGGATTACAGTGCGATGTGTCAAAAGCTTAATGATCTCAATATAAGAAAGAATACATTCGCTCAGATTGCTGAACTTGGACCATCTGTGCGGTGTGTCCAGGAATCACGATGAACCTTGTCTGTTTCGGAATATGTCTAGGATTTACTGGCTACTTCTTAACATTAAATCAACTTAAGAAGGTATGTCCATACCTATGATACTTGCCTACTCGTAACCTATTGTTTGCTTACATGAATATAATGAATTTAATAACATTGTTCATTGTTCTTTATGGAACTTCTTGTAACCTCCCAGTCTAACGATTCCAATTTATGGGAAATTACCAATTCTTGGACCAAAGTATCCGTCTGGTGCCGATACAGAAGCATCAAGAATGGTTTGATTGTAATATCCACCATCGACACCTACCCATGACACATCATTGCCCCACCAACTGATGGACTTGTCATGGTATTGAACAGCAAAGAAAATTATTATACTGCTGAATGCAACACCTGCGTCCAATCCACCAGATAAAACAAAGTTATACTTCTCCCACCAGGTCAAGTAGTGCTTCTTGATGTAATACATAAATGCAAATGAAACGTACAAACCTGGAGTATAGTAAGACAAGTTGTAAGGAGCATAGTTCAAAAATCCACCCATGAAAATTGAAGGTTGGAAGTATCTCGTCCATTTCTTTGGACCATACCACTTGAAGGCAAGAGCTGGGAAAACCAATAAGAAACCAATTAAGAAACAGTATTGCAAGACTGGATACAATCCTCCGAAAACCTTCTTTGGTCCAATTGTACCCCAGAAGACAGACGCAGAGAAGAAGGTAGTAGAACTGGGACATGTGAACTTTTGGGATTGATCACTATGACAAATATCAACAATGGTGTCGAACTGCCAATTCATGACACCTAACCCGATGAAACTACCTATGAACACAGCAAGTAATTGACCTCTGAAAAGTGCACGGGGTGGGATCTTGGCATAGTGTGCCATCTTTTGATCTGAAATATAGTTCTGCGCTTGACCATCAATGTTATAACCAAATGCTTTAATGATCATTAAAGCTTGGGAGTTACCTGGAAGAGCATACCCAATAATCAATTCAACCAAGACGTTTAATCCGAAACCCCAACCAGTGGAACTAATAAGATACGTCAATGGAATCAAAAAAACAAAATTGATTGCAACAGCAAAGAAAATAGCCCACACTGGTGTTTCGGTTGGATATAATTCAACACATAAGATTGCTAACACGATTGAAATGACCAAAATGATGAGAAAACACCATTCTGGGACTTCTGGGTAACGAGACATCATCTTGGAGTGTGGATCGTGAAACTGTTCAAGTACTGGTTTTCTGAAATCTTTCAATGTCTTAACGATATCGTGGAAGGAAGTCTTGATTTCCTTCCATCTGATAGCTGACTCGTAAAAAACAGAAAATGGATAAATAGCAAAGAATGCACCGTAAACAACCAAATTACCTGCAGAGTAAAATGGTGGTCCGTATTCTTCATACTTTGCCTGATCAAGTAAGCCTTTATCGTTTAAAACAGATGCAACTGTGTAACTTCCACCAACGTTGTTGAATAATTTATTTGAATTCATTGGAAGGTAAGAAGTCCATTTACTATTTGTCCAGTAAATGGCACAAATAACAGGGAGTGCTAGTAACGTACCAAGATAGTTATTGAGCTGAGTGTACCATGGGTAAATCAATGGATAATTAAAGGAGATAATATTCCAATCAAAGGTAGTAATTGGGTTCAATCCAAGTCCTTTATAACTGCCTGTAATCATAGCAAGATTGAAGTTATCAGGCTTAATCCAAGTCATCCAATTGAAGTATGACAATGCTCCAAACAAATAATCTGGGATCCAAAACCAAAGGAAGGAAGCTCCAAATGTGGTGAAGAAGAAATAATATCTTGAAACCGTCCATCCATTGATGTTTTCTTTCTTACTTGGGTTAAGCAAAGCTTGATTCAAAGCAAGGGTTGGTAACAAAGATGGCCAAATGGCTTTAATTGGATAACAAGCAAATCTTCTCAAAATACCAGCAAAACCGAACCCTAAGAAATTGGTAGAGAGTGAAAGTAAAATTTGATATCCCCAGGTAACCCACGTATTGCCATAAAATACGTCAACCTTCTGGGAATAGATATTATAAGAAATATACTGAGTTGAAGCAGCGACAGAGTAAATAATAGTAGCAAACATCTGCTCCTTATAAGTCCAAGGACCTGGATTCAACTTAAATGAAAATTTTCCAAGTGGGACAGTAACGTCTGGGAAAATCATATTCCAAAGATAACCACTAGGATAAAGGAAAAGTTGAGCAACAGCAGTGGACATCGTAATGGAAGGTTGTCTTTCAGTGAAGAATTGGTTTATGAATGCACCAATTGCTAACCAGATTACACCAATGACGTATGCCCTGAATGTTTCAGCTGGAGTATTTGGATCATCATAGGGAAGTGTGACAGATCTGACTTCAGGATAAGGTGAGTGGTATGCCACGATAGCAGCTTCTAATCTCACTTGCAAATCCCAATCCACAATTTCAAGGTACGCTGATTTGTTAGCTTCTAACGGACCATCCTCTCTTGAGTGTACGTCTATTGATGTTGTCAGTACTTTCTCCATGTCCTTACCCTCCAACTGTTCGCCTAACTTGGTCTTGACGGTGTCATCTAGCTGGCCAGGCGCTTGGTTAATTAATCTTAAGATCAAGTCTAAGTCTTCCGCTGGGTAATTGAAGTCATCTTCAAACTCTTCGTAGTTTTGCTTTAAGATTTCTAAAGCTTCCTCAACTTGCAAGTTTTCGACCTTTTCAATCATGAATGTTGCATCGAGTGGTAAATCGTCTAAAGTATCCAAAACATCGAAATGCAATCTTTTCAAGATTAAATGCTTCTGCTCGGTTGTCAAGTTCACCCCAACTTCACCAATAGATATTTGCTTTGAAGTAACTGCAGCTATATCAATCTGATGATCTTCCACCTGTCTGAAACTAGTGGCACTAGTAATACTAGTGATTTGATTTAAATTCTTCTCTGATGGAGGCATTCTATATCTTATTGTTTTAAATATGAATGTCTTCAAGAATATTCAAATAAAGGAAGAAATTAATGAGAATAATTATAGAATCTACAGAGTTCAGCATGAGAAGTATACTACTATATATATACCAACTGAATTGAGTTTATCTAAAGTGTTTTGCTACATCTTGGAAACTGTCGTTATCGTGCAGCTGTGGAGAACACTTTGGAGGTGGCTCTCCTGTCTTCATGTGGCTAGATAAGAGAATTTTCCTTAATGGAATGATTCACCGGTGGAAGTCCAAGAATTCCAAGAATTTTTGTTGGCCACGAACAAGTACGGCTTCCTGGTGGTACAGTGCATTCAATAGCTGCTCGCGCAAGTGATGTCCTTCTGCCACAGATTACACGGCAACCACTTGAGTGGGTAGAGCTCACTAAATGGTTGCAAATTACTTGATAACCATGGTGCATGCCAAGCAAAAGAGATCTGAAATTCAAAACAAAGCTACATCAAAATCTACTATCGGCAAGTTGTAGAGAATTTACAAGAATGCTCTATCAGATTAGAATATGCGCATAATCAGAACTATACACTGAAACTGACGCCCATATACTCGATAAATTGACTTTATTTACTTATTGAAAGGTATACTTTGAACTATATTGAGTTCTTGTGGAGTTGCAGATGATAATTCTGGGTGATCATTCTGTAATATATTATATAATCAAGATACGAAGTCAATGTATCTTGATTCAAGTTCCAAGAATAAAAAATATAAAATTTTTTAGCCGCACTGCACTCGGGCCAATGAAGATTTCTCCTTAGTTTGGACCGGTGATTAAATGCGCCCTGCCATTCACCGAGATAAGACAATTCACATTTATTCCTAAAATGCACAAAGTTTACTTACAGCTGCTACTGTCTTTCAGCATTTGAAGAGAATATATGATTATAACAATATCTTAGCATTGCTTCATTCGCATCAGAACTCATCGGTTTCTGTCTGAATTTGCGATTATCACAAAAAATCGCCTACCATCAAGCGGCACCAAATTAAGCTCTTGGCGTTAATGCATGTATTGCGAAATATTAATGAACATACTACCGTATTATTTGAACTAAAGTATTTTTTACCACTTTTCGCTCAGGGCGGTATTAGCTGCTACCAGATTAGAAAGAAAAAATGGTCAGCGATGATATTGGTTGTTTAAGGCCATGTAAGAAGGTACTCAGATGCCGTTGCATGCCGCAATTGATTCAAAGAGTGAACGAACACCGGAAGCCCAACCCTCTTCTTCTGGAGTGAAATGTATGTTCAATGGATGACCTGAGGTGTCACCTGACTTCAAATGAGAATTGGTTTGCATTCTCAGTTCTCTCCCGTGACCCTTCTTTGCTATTTGACTTGTCATTTGAAGTTTTACAAGGCTTATGGTGACACATTTTGATACAAAAAACATTCAGAGATGAGTGGCATAGAAATTTAGAGCTGAGCAAACTGTTTCTGCAATGGTTCAATTTTCCAAACTTTACTCTAGTGCAATACAGATCAAGTTAAAGCTTGGGCTAATAGTATGTTGGAACTTCTACTGAAGGCAGTGGGTACTCTATTACTGATATGCAGTTCATTCTCTTGATTTCAACTGTTCAGTACCAATTATCAATAATTTCCTTGATCTCCTAATCATAATTTTTCCAACATTTCTGAATGCAGCACTACTATGTATGTGTAAAAGTTAACCTGCGAGCATTTCGTACAAGAACCACTAACATTAACCTATCATTTCTATCCCATCAACACCAGTTAAGCAGCAAATAATGAGACTAGGTAATATAGTGGGGATCGTACGCGAAGCTCTCCAGTGGTTATGTCTCTTCTACTACTTTTAAAAAATGTAGACTTCTTTTTTTCAATTGTTAGTATTCCTTAACCACAACTATAAACTCGAGTCTCAAGTACATCAATATATGAGCTTCTTAGTTCTCAATCCTTATCTCTGAAACTCATCCCTTTTCAATTTGAGTCTAAAAGTTTAGTACCTTGTTGCAATACTGTATACTATAGTTTATATCTTCAGCTAAGAGAGAGTATGCCATGCAAATAATTTTTTTACCAACTAGAATTTTGGACCAATATCTTCAATTCGTCTCACTCCTCACCATATTTGCGCTTATCTCAATCTAAAAACTTTGTTCTGATATCTTCGTATTTATGAGGCGTCTAGTTGCATATTTTGACATATGATCCACATTAAAAGTCATTTAAGGATTGAAAATGGCAATTTTATAAACGCTAGGACAGAGGAATTTATCGTTTAGTTCATTCCGCTTCGAATTAGCGACTTCGAGCCTCGTTTAGTATGGTTTGATGCAAAGCATGGCTTATTGTTGGATTTTGAGCTATTTGCAATATCAAGTACTCATTAGATTGACTTATGCAATGTAGTCTCATAGATCTGATACTAGAAAGAGTATTAACAAACCAAACCTTTGCTGCAATTGAGCTCTAGTCTGGCCCCGATTCTGGTATGGAGGGTTTTTTTCAGGAAATTTCAAGCCATCGTGGTCGCCCGAGTAATAAAAGATACAAGAAAAGGAAAACATAGTGTGTAAAGATTAAAATCCACGGAAGGCAGGATGTGCGTGTAGCCACTCCATGAGCTGGACATAAAGTATTCCGATGGAATCGGAATTAAAAAAATGGGCCGCTCAATTTTCGAAGTCAGTATGTGGCTTTAGAAAGAAGGCTTGAATATGTCAATCATTAGAAATGTTAGAGGTGGGGCTCGCTGGTGATGCCTCATGGATTTCTTTCATACGCCATTCAAATCAGAGCCACGAAGCGAGTGTAAATTCGGAATAACTGTTGAGTAGATGTAGCATGTGCTCTCAAACACAGTAAACATATATCTCGCAAGCCAACATTTATTTTTTGTAAATAATAATACATGCGAAATTATATCCCACTAAAACTAATGCTGGAAAAGAGCCAGTGACTTATTCTGCATTGTCTTATCCCATTTCGAACTATGCCTAATATTCATTTGGCTCGACAATAAGATCAAGTGTTAAAGTCGTGATGGTATAACTTCGTAAGGAGAGTCAGACCTCGACAAATTTACGGTGGAACATTGAGCCTTAAAAGATTATATGTGTATGCATGTGCATGACTAGACGTGCATGATGCATTCCCTTCAATAGATATAGACGTAAATAGTTTACGCTTTCCTGAGGCTATCTTACTCAAGTCCTTAATCTAAAGCTAACACTAAATTACATCCAGTTTCATCATGACTTAGTGATGACATATTTCATTTGATAAGGGGATGCTGCTTATATAAGCAGCGCATTTTGCAAAAATATAGCAAGGGGCAGCTAATTTAAGCAGTAAACGAAAATTATAACGCTTCGAGTAGGTATAGTATATAGTGTACTCTATTAAATAGAAGAAGTGGAAACAGAGGAGCAAAATGTTTTTCCACTTGCATTTGAATACGTTTAAGAATCGCCTTCGCATTGATCTCTCATTAATGTCAGAAAAAGCTTTAAATGATGAAAATATCACCAGCCGATCCGCAAATCGTTCTCTTAGCAAAGCACAAGGTGTCTCTCTACTTTCGGAAAAGGAATATAAATATGATGAAAACACTTTTAGTAAATCTAAAATTCGTCCTCGTAGAAGAGAAAGGGTTCAAAATATTAAGCAGTGTTCAATATGCACTGAAAACCAGCGAGCATTCGATGCCATGTACAAGTAAATGAGATGGCAGGAGTCCAATGGACTCAATTAGAGTGCGTTGTGCACATAATCGTCAAATAACTAGTCTATGAATTCAAAATGGCTCTGGAGACCTTAAATATATCTATGTTAATATACTTTTTCTTTTTATTCATAAAAGTAGAATTCTAGAGAAGTTGGTGAGCCGATTGTCTCAGGTGTATTCCTTATTTTCTAATCAGTGTAGCTTTTGTAACCTTCATGCAAATCCAAACTTTATATAGAGGTTCCCTATTCAAATCGGTATAAATGATTAAAATTTAGGCTTTATAGTTCAAGGGATGGGTTAACTAAAAAGAGCTGGCCAATTATTTATGTGACATGTTGGAATACGCTTATGTATTAAGCCGGAAAGGTGTAGAATACATGGTTGCATTAAGAAAGGATAGGGACAGGCTGCATAAAAATATTTTTGAACACTTTAGGGGTAGCTCAGCTAACCCCAATGAAGCATGTTCGAAGTACTAGCTTTTTGATTATACGATCATTAATCCCGCACAGGCTCTTACAGAATGGCAAAAGAACTCATGATTCTGCCAAAGTTCGTACGTTCGAAAAGAAATATTAGCCTATGCCGAAAGCAGCATTATCTAGTTCTCGTATATATTATTATAAGCCTAGTCGCACCGAAGACTTCCAATTAAATGAAATTAAGTATAAAATTAAACCATCGTAGAACAACGGTTGATAACAAGAATAGTGACCAAACTACTAATATTATTGAAACATGGTTACACACAAGAAGCAACCAAAGTATATGTATTATAGAAAAATTACCCAAACGAGCGTTTGGTCGCATCACTTACGTAAGAAGGATGCATGCCATATCGTTAAGTCAAGGTGCTACTTGAAAAGAGGTATTAATTTTTTTCTTTATGATCTCCTCAGGCTCTCTGAACCTTGTGGGAAAGCTCCCCTAAAACCTTTCTGAGATGAATTCTTATCTTTATTCTAGATTTCGCATGGGCTCTATTAACCTGTTGTGAGTATTTATCGGATTCACTTATTGTGCTCGTCGGCATACGCATATTAGACTTCACCCTTTTCAACTTTACCATTAAGGCCTCAGCATATGTTGACGACACATTAACTGGACGTACAATCTCTCTCCAAACAAACGACTTAAGTAGCATTTTCTTGGCTGTGGAAGGGTAGTATTCACTTTGGGTATCAGCCTCGTGCTCACCGATGAAAAGGTGGAAACAAGGTGACAGCCTCAAATTCAAATCCTTGAGGAAATACTGCAGAGTGAAGTACCTTGGGTCTGAAATCCCACGGTCAGCCTTGTAAGACCTACCTAGGTGGAACAATCTGACTTGGTCGATGTAGTGAAGATTCTCCAGTCTATCGTGATTTAGGATATAGATGAGCAAGTGGTTCACCGTTAGACTTTGAAGCACTTTATCTCTAGTAATCTTGTATTGTTCGATCTCTTCGTAAAGTTCTTTGTGCACATAGTCGACCAAATCGTTCAAAGTAAGAACATATCTCTCACCAGTAGAAGATCTGAGGAGTTCTATTTTGGTGTTGGAATAAGTAGCGCAGGCATCGGCAGCAGTAGAAGTAGAAGTAACAGATGCATCGATGTCTGTTTCCTCATCTTCATTCTGCTCAGTGTGCAAGTTTCTATTGAATATTCTATCAAGAGCTCTTTCACTATAGGGTATACTGTTCACCACTTGGGATGTCATTGTGCACATGGACGAGCACGGAGTCAAATTTCTCATGAACTCATCATAGGCGGAATCGAGATCGCTCAAGTCAATATCAGCCGGCTGATAGGCTTGAGAGGTCGGTTCCAGGTCAGATTCTAAGGAAGGCTTTGAACGACCTAATGTACCGTCTTTTGCAGCACCCAGTTCGGCCCCCTCTTGTGGCTTGGAATCTGACCCACGTTTAGTTACCTGGCTTAGCTCTCGATGTAGATCAAACTCAGTCAGGTATATCTGCCAATTCAATATTGGGTCCTGGGGATCTATTTCGTTCATAGTGAGTAGTAATAAGCGGAACGAACTCTAATAGTCGATAAATAGTGAAAAAAATCACCTATATATATTTCGGTTTCTAGTGAAAGAAAAATAACAAGACTTTTTAAGATTAGATTGAACGCCGTTCCACTAAAAAAATATATTGTACTACTAACAGGTGACCTAGTGTGTGAATGTTAACAGTATTGTTACTAGCATTCACTGTATTTGGGACTAGTTGTTGCGAAATGTTTTCACTGAGTGTTATATGCTCTCCACAACTACAATAGTATCTCTCAACAAAGAAAAACGCAGTAAGCTAGACATTTATTTCCTTTTCGAATGGCCATTCCTGAATGATAAATAATTCGATCTATGGAGTGTATGGGGGCGGTCTGCAGGTATCCTGCACTCCACATCGAACTTCCCAAAAAGGTAATGACCATACGAGGAAAATAAAATTAAAGTTTTGAATCGCTGAATTGAGCTGAAGCGAGAGGCATGGGCTGGGAATAATACGGCTCGTAATTATGTAAGGCTCTTCCTTGATATGTTTTATTGACCCGAAAATAAGCGGATGAAAGGTACATTGCTAAACCTATTATCATGTAGTACCTCAATACCTAAGATGATAATGTAGTGCACAGGGAAAGAAAAAAAAAAAGAAAAGAGAAAGGCTTACACGGCATCCCCACGCTTTGTATATTGAAGTAGTTGGTTTCGCGAGAATGCTCTCCCTCATGCACCCCACTTACCCAAAGCAGCGCTCTCAACAAAACCAGAAATGGATGCTCCACCTAAGTACACTATTGGTGTAGAAACCTGTTATAAATGAGCCTTTTTTTGGTTTTGGTTTTTTTCAAATACGAAAGGTCAGCCGTATCTGTTTCTTCAGGTTAGGCGGTCAAACATCAAATCAGTCTTTTGGTGCACTTTTTTTTGGTGCAAGTGCTCCCGGGCTGCTTTGGGTTTCATTGTAATCTCCCCTTTATTCATTATCCGCCTGTAGCTACACGTTGTCCAGGAATAAGGTTTTGGTTGTCATACGCATTGAACTCAAAACTGATTTTAAAGTACGGTGGACCACCATTTTAAAGATTGAAGGTTAACGTGCCGACTTACCTCGGCAATTGTGCTTTTTCTTTAGGCACCACTACACAATTTGGTGCGAACAATGTGCATAATCTACACTGAATAGAGAGTATACTCTTGCCTCATCATCTTAAAAGCTAAATTTTCTTATCCACAATTTCCTTATTTCTCGCATCTATCAGTCCATCTTTCAGGTCCATACATGATTGCCTTTTCCTAGCTTTTATTTTTCTGCTCCCTAACTAACCTTAATCAAATCACTACAGTGCAACGAAACAAAGTAATTAAGCTCGTCTAAAATAATGGCTTTGAAATCATGATTCGCTTCGGATTTTTTCAATGTCATTAGGATTTCTACAAGATAACAGTTTTTTTCTGTGTAGTCACTAAACCCATTGGAGAGTATCTGAAGTAACCCCTCCACTATGACAATAGTCTTCCTGTTACAGTCTATTCCAGATAAGTACAGTTTCAAGCTGACAATGTCATCTACTTTCTCATAGTTGAACTGTTTCAAAATGGCCTCCTTGTTTGATAATTTACTTTGTTTTACCAAGTAGAAAAGCTTATCACTGATAGTACCGTTTACGTAGAAGATCGTCAAGTCACCATGCTCACTTTCAGTTAGGACAATATCCAACGCACGTTTAATGCAATCAGACACGCTTTTACCGTGAATGAGAAACATCCATAAAGTAGAGAAGAGATTAAGGAGATACTGAGCGGAGCGGTTTTTTATGAACCTCAGTTATAGACAGCCATGAATTTCTCCTCTCTACTATATACATGATATCTACTTCACCAGGCCCGTTCTACACACAAAGCAAAAAGACTGCACTGGTTAGGCGTGCGTGAAAAATAAAATTTTATATAGCGGGAGATCCGAAACTGAGTCAGCTTCACTCACACACTCAGCTCAATGTGGTACTTTCAATACCGTCTATGCAAGTATCAGTTAGTTGTGATATTCCTGTGATTCAACGTTATTCCTTTCTCTTTTTCGATGCATCTCGAAGGTTTTGATTTAGTTACCCCCAACTTCTATTTACGTCTACAGTA
This sequence comes from Dujonia railenensis, assembly GCA_935541525.1. Taxonomy (NCBI): domain Eukaryota; kingdom Fungi; phylum Ascomycota; class Pichiomycetes; order Serinales; family Debaryomycetaceae; genus Dujonia; species Dujonia railenensis. Next base: position 320,371 of record CAKXYY010000008.1, on the reverse strand, counting down.
TTATTTCATCACTACTCGAACTACGTCTCTCTCCGTTTTCAAATGTTGATACCTATTGGATCGTTTCTTTAATATTTATTGCTCTTTTCTTTTACACAACAAAATTATACAAAAATTAAAATTACCCACTAATCGATCAGCTAAAATGATTTTCTGTTATTAACTTTCTTGCTTTATTATACAAAAAAAAAAGCTGTTTAGTAACCGAAAGTGGCTAATTGCTTAGCAACATCAGATTCAGCAGTGGAAGCCTTAGCTTGTTCAACCTTCTTGGTTAAAGCCTTCTTCTTGGCGTAGTATTCAGCAGATTGTAACTTTCTCTTTTCTTCTAACTTGTCAACAACAGATTCGTATTTCCAACCGACGGCGGTAGATAACTTACCGACAGTGGTGTACTTTCTACCTGGCTTTAATCTTAAAACTCTTAAAGCTTGTGGAACGACAACTCTCTTCTTCTTGTCGTATGGTGGTGGGACACCTTCGAAAACCTTAAGTCTTTCTAAAGCAGCCTTACCTCTTGGGGTCTTGTGGGAAACCATACCTCTGAGAGCCTTGTAAAAGATTCTTGATGGGGCTCTGAAATGGAATGGACCGTGGGTCTTGTTGTATCTGGTAGCCTTTCTTAAGTAGTCGTGGTACTTCAACTTGTTTCTGAAGAATTCACCAGAGATGTTTAAAGCTTCACATCTAACGACAACAACCTTTTGGCCGTTTAATAATTGCTTAGCAACAATAGAAGCTAAACGACCTAATAAGTGGCCCTTACCGTCAATAACAACAACTGGTTCGTAAGTAGACATATTTAACAATTAGTTGACTTAAGTAAATAAGAAGTGAAAGTTTTTCAAAACTATAAGAACTTTTAATGAAATTTTTTTTACACTTCGAAACTGAAAAGAGAACGGTACTGGGAGGAGGAGGAAGTCCAATGCTCGCACTGGCTCCAGTGTATGCGCAGAGCTCGTTAGTGTGAAGATTTTTTTTTTTTTCACTATTTTCTTCCTGCATTCTGGATGAATTTGGTGGGAAATTGAGGTTGTGTGCCGGATAGTGAGAGAAAAACAGGGATGGTCATGTGACAAAGGCACAAAATGTGCGAAAAAGAGTCACTGGTGATGTGGGCGGGCTGCAGCCCTAGGTGGAAACGTGATTGTGTGTTTACGAGTGGGCAGCTGTGGGAGGTGCAGCATGAGGTGCAGAATGGTTGCATTTTGATAGGCGAGGTATCTTGGTTAGCTCAGAGCAGTTGGCCTAGATATTAGAGCAACAGTGCAAATTCAGGCAAAATCTGTGCGTGGATACGTTCCAATGGAAGTGGCCAAATGGAGTTTAGCTATGTAAATCTAATGAGATTCTTTTTCTCTGTATTTGGTGTGGAGTCTTTATGGCTACTATTCCGTCCTACGGTAGTACCTAGAGTCTTAGCTGCAAATATTTCTTCAATCACATGGGGCCTGCCGGAGCTCAACTGAAAGTCCTTGATATGTAGTCTTGGTGTGCAGTCTTTACCTGCAAATAGTGGGCTTTGGTATGGAGTCTTGATATGACTTCAAATCACTCCTACAATCGCACCGGGAGCCTCAGCTGCAAATTGTCGACCTTTCTACAGATTCATTACCGTTAACATTTCCTATTACTATAAAACTTTATTTATGACTTTCTTTTTTTTGATGAAGTTGCTTATATATTAATTGTTTTGTCCCTTTTTCTTCTCCATACTCTTCAGGCGGAGATTTGCTTGGTTTCAATCAATGTGTTCACAATCGATACAATGGCTTGCATGGAAGCTTCGGAAACATCAGATCTGATACCACAACCCCATTGCTTAACCTTGGTTCCCTTGTCGTTAATGTAACTTAATTCTATGTATGTAGCAGCCTTGACTTGACTACCGGAGCCTAAAGAGTGCTCAACGTAATTTACTACTTCAAAGTGAGTGTTAAATCTTGAAGAGATAGCGTCAACAAATGCAGAAATTGGTCCATTACCCTTACCACTCACGTTTGAGTTAACACCATCAATTGAAATCTCTGCATTAAGGATACGTCCTGTTTCATTGTCCTTGTTCTTAGAAACGTCATAATCAACCAACTTGACAACTGATGATTCTTCAGAATCTAAGTATTGCTTCTTGAATAATTGAATGATTTCCTCGGTCTTCAATTCTCTACCAACCTTGTCAGCTTCAGTTTGAACAATAGAAGAAAAGTCAACTTGGAGAGGTCTTGGCATGTCTAAACCTAAAGAACGCAAGATAACCCAAGCTGCACCACCCTTACCTGATTGTGAGTTGACTCTAATGACCGCTTCGTATGATCTACCAATGTCCTTAGGGTCTAATGGTAAGTATGGGATGGCCCATTTGGTATCACCTTGGGCTAATCTCTTTTCAGCCTTGTTGAAACCCTTCTTGATGGCATCTTGATGAGATCCAGAAAAGGCGCAGACAACTAATGAACCACTGTATGGGGCTCTTGGATGAACTTGGATCTTGTTACATCTTTCAGAAACGTCAATAAGAGATTCAATGTCAGAGAAATCCAAATTTGGTGAAATACCTTGGGTGTACATGTTAAGAGCAACGGTAATCAAATCGACATTACCAGTTCTCTCACCATTTCCGAAAAGACATCCTTCAACTCTGTCAGCACCAGCCATCACACCTAATTCAGCAGCTGCGACACCACAGCCTCTGTCATTGTGTGGGTGTACTGAGACACAGACCTTTTCACGTTCAGAAATTTCATTACAGAAGTATTCGATTTGATCGGCATAAATGTTTGGAGAAGCAACTTCAACAGTGGCTGGTAAGTTGAAAATGATTGGATTCTCTACTGTTGGTTCCCAAGCCTTCTTAACAGCTTCACAGATTTCTACAGCGAACTCAGTTGGTGTGTCAGAGAAACATTCTGGAGAAAACTCAAAAGTCCATTCGGTTTCTTGCATATTTGGGTCATCTTTAGTTAAAGATCTGACCAATTTGGTGGTTTCGATGGCCTTGGCGATAGCATCCTCTTTGGACATATTGAACACAACATCTCTGAACACATCAGATGTAGCCAAGTAGGTGTGGATGGTTGCCTTCTTGGCACCCTTGACGGATTCAACTGTTCTTCTAATCAAAGGTTCACGGGATTGGGTCAAGACTTGGATAGAAACATCTGCTGGAGCGTTCTCTACAGCGTATCTGGTGAAATCAAAGTCGGTTTGAGATGCAGAGGGGAAGGATACTTCGATTTCCTTGAATCCAAGTTCAAGCAACTTGTGGAAATATTCTTTCTTTTCAGGGATTGACATGGGATCTGGAAGAGCTTGGTTACCATCTCTAAGATCGGTGGAGAGCCAACGTGGGGCCTTGGTGATGGACTTGTTTGGCCAAGTTCTATTTGGAAGCGATACACCTTTAAAAGGCTTATACTTGGAGGATGGATCCCTCAACATATTAGCAAAAGGCTGCTTAGCAGCCTTCATGAGGCGCATAGATTTGAACATCTTTACTTAAGTGCTTTTGGGAAAAGAAACAGTGAAGAAAGATCTACAAATCTGAACTGAAATTTTTCACTATCTTCTATGAACAACATGTGGTGTAGTTCCTGTAGCGGGAGAATTTTTCACGCTTCTCTGCGAAAGCGGGCTGCATTTTTTTTTTTTTTTTGGATGAGGTGATGAAGTGGAGAAGTTAGAAAGCCTAAGCGAAGAGACTTCAATATAAAAATCGCCAGGCATTACGAGGGTTTGGTAGGTGAGGGGTACTAGGCAGTAGTTAGTTGGAGTTGGAGAGTAGTCAACATAGTCTATTTTATGATTTTGGTATGAGGATTTTTGTGCCTAGTGGTCTTTTTCAATCAGCGTACCTGTAGGTGCTCGTGGTCATTACCAATGTAGCGACTTTAATTTGCCTATTTCTTTTTTCTTCGTAAATGCTGTAGGTAAAGATGAACTTTCCTGGCTGAGATTAACGCAGACTCTTCTGTTCGATTAATGAAACAGCACAGTTGATGTTTGGGAACGATTTGGTTCATTACTTGAGTAGAAGGTATATTATTGTAGTTCGATAAGAAGCCCGCTGATGTAGTGTAGATAGAGGTGGATGGTATTCTAGTCATTTCATGTATTTTCACTAGAAACTGATTAGTTCGCAAGCAATATTATACCTTATATCCTCCAATCATCATCCAAAATAAATTTACTAAGAAGTGGCAGAAGATGCGAAATAGGAATGTGACCACAGAGAATCGGGAATACATAGTCAGAGTTTTTAACCTGCCGTAGTGATATCCGTCAAATGTATGGATCTGAATTCACCATCTCCCCTTCTCTCGGCTGTACATCCCCAGAATTCTGCAACACTCATCTGTGCGAAAATTAGTATGCGACCGAAACGAAGGCATCGCACTCAGAGATGGCACCAACTGCTAGGACATACCTCAATATATTTACGACAGAGTGTAATTATCTCGTAATTGGAAAGACTCACCTTCGTTTCAGCTCTCAAAGTCTCTAGGAGTACATCCCTCTTTCGAATCTATTGCTCACAATCCCATCTACTCTGTCTCTTCCACGCCCATCATTTGCTCCACACTTCGACTAAATCACGAGACCACAACGTTTTGTGTAACCTCATCTCTTCTCGATTTTTTTTTTTTTTTTTTTTTTTTCACTTGATGCCCTTGGTAGAAAAAAATTAAGCTCATCTTGTTTTATTGCTGTGCTCTTCTTCCTCTTCTCTTGATATTATCGAAGCTTATATATACACAATGGGTAAATCATCATCTAAGGCTGCTAAGGCTACAAAGGTCTCCAAGAAGGAATCCAAGAAGGTTGTTAAGAAGGAAGAATCCTCATCTTCTGAATCTTCATCAGACTCTGACTCCTCATCAGACTCATCTTCCGATTCTGAATCTGAATCTGAATCTGAAACCGCTAAGTCTGAATCTGCTAAGTCAGACTCTTCTGATTCTGATTCTTCTTCAGGCTCAGATTCCGACTCCGACTCTTCAGACTCCGACTCTGATTCCGATTCCGATTCCTCCGACGAAGAAGAAGAAGAAAAGAAGGAAGAAGTCAAGGTTGTTAAGAAGGAAGCTAAGAAGGAAGTCGCCAAGAAGGAAGAATCTTCTGATTCTTCAGATTCTGACTCCGACTCCGACTCTTCATCTTCATCATCTTCTGATTCCGACTCATCATCAGACTCCGACTCCGATTCCGACTCAGATTCCGATTCCGACTCTGAAGAAAAGGAAGCTCCATCTAAGAAGAGAGCTGCTGAATCATCTTCATCTGAATCATCTTCTGCCTCCACTTCCCCAGAAGCTGAAGCTGCCCCAGCTCCAAAGAGAGCTAAGTTGGACGAAGAACCAGGTACTTTGTTTGCTGGTAGATTATCGTGGAACATTGACGACGATTGGTTAAAGAGAGAATTCGAACATCTCGAAGGTGTTGTTGGTGCTAGAGTTATCATGGAAAGAGCCACTGGTAAGTCAAGAGGTTACGGTTACGTTGACTTTGAATCTAAGTCTCAAGCCGAAGCTGCTTTACAAGAAATGCAAGGTAAGGAAATTGACGGTAGACCAATTAACTTAGACATGTCCACTGGTAAGCCACATCAATCTAACCCAAGAAATGACAGAGCCAAGCAATTCGGTGACGTCCCATCCCAACCATCAGACACTTTATTCATTGGTAACTTGTCATTCAATGCTCAAAGAGACAACTTATTCAACATTTTCGGTGAATATGGTTCAGTTATTTCATGTAGAATTCCAACCCACCCAGACACTGAACAACCTAAGGGTTTCGGGTACGTTCAATTCTCCTCATTAGATGAAGCCAAGGCTGCTTACGAAGCTTTGAACGGTGAATACATTGAAGGACGTGCATGTAGATTAGACTACTCTACACCAAAGGAACCAAGCCAAGGTGGTTTCGGTGGAAACAGAGGTGGCTTCGGCGGTAACAGAGGTGGAAGAGGTGGATTTGGTGGTAACAGAGGTGGATTCGGTGGTCGTGAAAGACAACAAGGACCTCCAAGAACTGGTGCCAACAATGCCGAATTCAAGGGTACCAAGAAGACCTTCGATTAAGCGAAGTCATAATACAAAGAGTAGCATAGAGGAGCAGAATTTTCAATAATCGAGAGAAGAAAATTATTTTTTTGTACCATATTTTATAAAATAAGGATTTGGTATCCTTTATATTGCATATATAGTTTGAATTAAAAAGAGAAAACAATAAAATAGAAAATATAACACACTGTAGGGGGAGATAATGAGTTTGATGGTGCGTCAGATGAAACTGAGCCTAAAGGTGTACACTGACACGGGATAGGGCCCGGAGTTGTACAGACTGAAAGTTAAGGGCCGGGACGTCTGCGGAAAGACCAAAAGAAGAAAGAGCTGCACAAACCGCGAGACACTAACACTCACCAGCTGCAGAGTGGGTAATGAGAGTAATGAAAATATGGCTAGCACCCAAGGTGAAACTCTGACAGGTACCGCACTATACCACATCTCTCATCAAACTGCAGCACGACCTGCATATAGACAAATTTCTTTCTTTGTTTTCTCTGAATGCTGTTGGAATGAACGGGTATTTTTTTTTTGAACAAATCAGCAGTAGAAACGTCCAAATTTAGGCATCTTAATGCAGGAGGGTTGAATTGTTAGTAGAGTAGTATTCCAAAAAATAGATCCACCTTTCATAGCGAAACTGAAACATGTACTTCAGTTGAATCACCAATGCAACATGTACTAAAGGAAAAATTTTAGACATTCGGTAACTTATGTATTGTCCAAGACTTTTAGATCTGATTGGCGACATTTCACTATCTAATTTTTTGCTCCTTTAGGATTTTTGACGTGAGCTAAGGAAGGAATTGGTTGGGGAAAGCAGAGGAGACATTAGAGAGAAATCCAAAAAAAGTGAAAAAAAAAAAAAAAAAAAAAAAAAAAAAAAAAAAAAAACAAAAAAAAAAAAAAAAAAAAAAAAAAAAAATGCTATAGACTTTGACAAGTCAAGACAGACACCGTCAAGTTTGTTAGGGTTTGCTCCTACTATGTTCCTGCTTACAGCTTCGCTATTGCTATCATTACGTAAATTAAATGCTATTGAAAGATATACTTAAATTGTACATCAAAGATCATTAAAATTAGAAAAGTGCTCTTGCCCTTTCTCCTAGCCAATTGCTTATCAAAAGCAACCAAACTCTCTCAAATAAAAAACCGTTTAAACATAATCAGGGATATCCAAGTGGAAAAATGGAGTGTTGGTTTCAACAGCTGCATAGTAACCATGGTCAACGTTCTCGAAATTCTTACCAGCTTCAAGATCGTATTCAGTTCCAATGTGAACGTAGGCAGTTTCACTGATTAATCCATCAGCTTCATAAGAACCGAATCCTGCATTTAACAAACCTCTTCTGATCCATGGGGATAAGATTCCTGAGAAATGGAATTCAACTTCTCTGTCGGCATAGGCATTTAATGCCTTTCTTAAATCGACAAGGGACTGGATGGATGTAGCATCGATGGAGGCAACTGAACTGAAATCAAAGTGAACAATTCTTAATGGAGGTCTGTTATCAACTTCGTCGAGTTGGTCCAACTTAGAACCAAACTTTTCCTTCCAGAAAGGTAATTTCCAGGTTAATGGACCAGGGTCATTCCAAGGTCTTGAACCAGTATCTTTAGCGTAAGGTTTACCACGTCTAGTGAGCCTCTTGGCTTCGTCGTTAACCTTGTCTGTTTGTCTGGATGCATTTGGATATGTGAAAGTTTCAATTGGCTTGAATACAAGAACACCTTCTGGTGGTGGCAATACGTTCAAGTGCTTGTTTATATTCTTGTGGTTCAACGGTACCCATCTGGTGTGAAATTTGATATTTGGAGACTGTTCAAACAAATTCTTGGTAGTGTTAGGATATTCAACCTTGTTTTCACCCTTAGATAAGGTAGTATCTTTCTTGTTTGAGGTGGAGTTATAGTTAGATCCATTACTCAACACTTGGTGAATTTCAATATCTTCGTCAGATGTCGAATGCGAATTGTTAATTGAAGTCGATTCAGGTTTTCCTTCGTATTCTTCACCAACGCTAATAATCTCCGAATCGCTGGACTTCTTGGTAATAATTGGGTTGACAACTTCGGTAACTTGAATTCTACCTAAGAACACACCTTCTGGCTTAGCAACTCTGAACAATAAGACAACGACTGATGCACAAACGGCAAAGTAAACACCATCTTCAATGGAAGCAAACACGGTAATTATAACTGCAATAAGGAAAATTCCGCAATCTAATGGAGCAACATTCCAGAAGTTCAAAGAAGCCTTGTAACTAGCGATTAAATCAGAAACAGCATGAATAATAACTGCACTCAAGATAGCTTTAGGAATGTAGTAGAATGCACTGGTCAATTCGTATAAAGCTAACAAGACAACACATCCTGTAAAGATACCAGCCAAGGGAGTTCTGACACCACACTTAGCCTTTAATGCAGATCTAGAGAAAGAACCAGTAGATGGGTAAGCATTAAAGAATGTACCAATCAAGTTATTGACACCAATAGCAACCAATTCTTGATCTGGGACAACTTTATAATCGTTAACTCTACCAAAGGACTTGGCAATAGCAATATGTTCTAATAACAAAATGACGGTAGAAACAGGAATTTCTCCAGCCATTGACGATAAAATACCATGTGGAATCTTCATAACACCAACGTCACGTAATCCTGAAGGAACAACTCCAATAACAGAAATACTTGGCTTGAATGTTTTTCCGGTACTGCTGTGGAACTTCACCTTTTGTGGGTGAACGATACCCCAAGAAATAGCAGTAGCGACGATAATAACAATAGCATTTCTTAAATGTTGTGTGTAAAAGAACCAAGCCTTGTATCTTGGCCAACGTTTCATACCGTAGTTGGTAGAAAACTTCCACACATACAAAATGAATAATCCTACCAAACCAAAGGCAGCATCTTTTTTACTATGTTTCAAGTTCTTCAAGGTATTGATAACAATTTCATAACTTGCAGCTCTAGTGTTCACCAAGGAACTACTAATACCCATTAAAGCTGGCACTTGACCACAGATAATATTGAAAGCAGAACCACTCATGAAACCCATGATAGCAGGAATTGAAATGAATTCCAAAATGAAACCCAATCTCAAAACACCAATAGCAGCAGCGATACCACCACAAATCAAGGATAAGAAAGTAGCAATTTCTGCAGCAGAATACTTGTCACCTTCCTTTTCTAAGATTCTAGCAACAACTTTACCAACTTGTTGGGACATAACGGCAACTGGACCAATAGAAACATCCTTGGATGTAGCGAAGAATGAATAAATGAAAACACCGACGAACGACGAGTAAAGACCATACTGAGGAGCTAAACCAGCTAAAGTGGCATATGACATAGATTGAGGCACCAACACGACACCAACAGTGATACCAGCGACAAGGTCACCATAGGCCCACTTATAGTTGTAATGCAAAATCCACTTAAGAATTGGGAAAAGTGAGATAAAGTATCTGACAACCTTACCCAATGGATCAGCGAAAACCTTTTGGAGCCACTGGAGGGCAGTTGGAAGTCCTTCATCGTATTCTGGTACAGCGATGTTGGAGTGCTCACGTATGTGAGTTTGATCCAAGCTTGGATCGTACTGGTGGGAACGTTGTGCTTCAAGGTGGTGATCATCCAAGTGATCAGCCCTCTGCAAGTGAGGCACTTCCGATATAGCACTCATACTTATTTTATCTTTTATTATATATGTAAGTGGTTGATGAGAGACACTGGATGTGCGATGACTTATACACTAATAGTAGTAATTTAGGTTATAAGAAAAAATACCTGAATCGCTAAATCCAAAATATATGAAATGAATGCTGCTTGCCTTAGGTTTATATATGCTAGGCAAACTTAAATGTGTGAAAATTTCTGAGCTACAGCTGTAATTAACCTTCTCTGTAAACTAGCGTTGGCCGTCTCTTTTAATTACGGTTGATCTAGGTACTATGGATAATATTAGTGCTTTAAAAATTGTGGTTCCCTACAACTTTAGCTTTTTAGCAAGTTCCATGTCTTTTATTAAGAAGAAGGTGCCATTATGGCTTATAAAGCATCCACAGTTAGCTATATTCACGTGACCCATCCACAGTTTTATGGGCGAAAAGTGAAAATTTTAGCTCAAATGGTAACAAAAATTAAAAAGAAACTCTGCAATGCTGCAGGGCATTCCGAGGGAACAATACAGAGAGGTTGCAACCACGATGACAGGAAGAAGGAAAGAGAGAGATGCGGTGTCAGCCTTGCTGATGAGAAATTTCACAGAGATGAGGGACTACAGGAGGAAGGGAAATTCCACTCCATTTTTGAGTTTTTGCTGCGGGCTAAAGATGCTGATTAGTAACTCAGGTACAACAGTCTTTCCAGTAGGTATAGTCTGTCTCGCTGTCAGTGTCCCTTACTAAGTTGGACCAGAAGAAATATCTGATTCATAAAATACACTCATTTCACGTGAGGTGTTGCAACATTTAATTTGGCGTTCCTGCATGTTTAATTGTTGCAAAATAGAACAAAAAAAATAATAGAGAGAAAAAAATAAAAAAAAATAAAAAAAAAAAAGAAGAACAAAGAAGGAAATTTACAGATCAGAATTGGTCTGACGCAGTAGAGACGATACGGGGCCGCATAGTCAACTACTGGGGTGGAGTGCTTCACGGCTATATTGACAGGTGCATGCTTTCAGCAAAATGCCCCACCTTCTGTGTGGGACTCTTAGCGACTCTTAGCGACTTCGGGGCTCTCCGTCAGTGTGTACGATAGGGTACAGATTTGTGGGTCTCATCGATTCTCACAGTACCCACACCTCACTCTTTTTTACACTTCTTTCCCTACCCCATTCAATTGAATCTCTTGGCGAGGTTAAATTCCAAGCTCTAGGTGCTGATAACCCACCTAAATGAAACTGCCTGAACAGTTCATAGTTCAAAATTACGCTAAGGGGCACAATACGACAAGTAATTTTAGGGCGTTCCCTAAATCTATAAAAAATACTTAACCGCCCGAAGTCTAAAGTGTTGAAATGACGACTTTTTATTCACTCATTTCTTTTTATTATTTTACCTTTCGCAAATGCCCTTCACTTTAATTAAAGATTAGCCAGATAAGGTTTATTGACGAGCTTACGTTAAAATTTTACGAAATAATGCATAGCTTTTAGTGGCTAGATAGCGCCGTATATATGTTTACATATGCTCTGGGTGTAAACATGGGGAAAATAATACAAGATATTGTGTTGATTGCGTTGTTGACTTTTGTTCTCTCAGAAGCAAACGAAATATCAACCTCCCAACTACAATTCCATCGATAAAAAGAGTACTTCTCTCTTTCGCCTACAATTTCATTTCTCTGCAATACGTTGAACTTTTTTGTTGCATTTCTACTGAATAATTCTTCAATTATATTAACTAGTGTTTAGCATTTTACTTTCATTCTTGTTTCTTTTCTGTTTTTGTCACACGGTCATTTCATATTTGCTATTTAAACCTTCAAGCCTTTGATATTCTCAGATTCTACCAAATCAACCAACTTTCTATACTCTTGTTGCTTGGTGCATTGCTCGAGGAAAATCTCGTACTTAGCTGCTAACAACTTACGATCTGGATGATGTGGATCGGATGGTAAGACAACTTTCCCTGGTCCCGTCATCTTTTCCATCACCTTCCATAACTTATCACCAGGATTAACCTTCTTAGAATCAAGTGTAGACAAAGGCTTGAGTCCAAGTTTATTTAAGCTTTGAGATAAGCCCTTTTGAACATTTGACTTTGAGCCGAAAGACAAAGTCTGTTCCCCATCGTCATCCAGGTCATCACTTTCAGCGAATGACTTTGATTGCTTGTGCTTAGCAACTGGTTGGTTAAAGTAATCAACATTTTCTTCTGCACCTTCGTCCATAGGAGTCATAAGAGCATGAGATCCTGTTGGATAAACTAATGAATGCATGTTAGTTGTAGATGCGGTAGCTGATGGGGCAGTGTAAGGAGAATGAGGTTCTTCTTGTTGGTTGTTGGTCAAACTTGTCTGGGATTTCTGTGTTGACAAGATAGAAGATCTTCTGGACCTTCCCTTTGGCTTACTGATGTGCTCTTGGACGGATTCTTCTGCTGCAACTGCACCTAACAATGCAGATCCGAAAACGACCGCAGCATCAATATATCTTGGAATAACGACTGGTAACCCGGTACAATCAGCTAATAATCTCATTAATAACCCGTTTCTACATTGACCTCCTGACATAAAAATGCAAGAAATCTCATGTCCACCCTTCGTCATAGCCTCAACAATTTGTCTAGTTTGCTGAGCAATGAATTCACAAGCACCAAAGTATTGAATTGCTAAATCGTTGACACTCGAATCCATTGATTGTCCAATGATAGATGCTCTCATTCTAGGGTCAGCGATTGGAGATCTGTTACCGTGAAAGTCTCCGTAGAAGAAAATATGCTTAGCTAAACTGACCACTGATCTGGATTTAGTTTCACTAACCAAATTCTCTAAAATTAAGTTTAGATAGTCGAATTTTGAAATATTGGAGTCTTCCAGCAATCTAGACAATTCCGCAGTTGCTGGATGGATAGCCAATACATGGGCCAAAAGGGCCCCAGTACAAGATTGGCCACCTTCTGCAAGCCAAAATCCTGGAGCCATCACATCCTTGTATGGGCCCCAGACACCATTGACGAAGCATGGATCTCTGGTCATTGCAATGTGGCATGTTGAAGTACCAGCGACAGCTGCTAATCTACCACATGAGGTACCAATAGAACCATCTGATTTCTCTGCCAACTCTTGCAATGTTGGAATATCGACTTTGGCGGCAACTGTACCAACCCAACCTGCATAAGCATCAATTACTCCACTACCAACAATACATTCAGTAGTTAAACCTAATTCTTCGGCTGATTGAGCAGTTAACTTACCAACGATATCACCGGCCGATAAATATTTCCCGTTTTTACCTTGAACACCTCCTAATTTTCTGAAATTGTCTTCAACTAATTCCTCTAAATCAACAGATTTTAAGAATTCTGCGGACCATCCGGTGGTAGATCCATCAACACCTAAGGGAACAAATCCCTGCTTACAGACAGTAGAATTGAAAGATCTAGCTTCTGAGCCAGTGGCTTTGTGAGTCAAGTAATCAGGTAAGTCGTAAAATTTTAAATCAGTCAATCCCTTTGGTAAATTGTGCTTTAACCACTTAATCTTGGGCAACTCCATCTCAATGGACATTTGTCCACCGACATACTTCAAGGATTTATCGCCTGTAGCATTGATTACATTTGTTTCGTCTTCTGCTCTGTGATCCATCCAAAGGATGATATTTTCCTTGTTGTCAGTGAAATCTGGACCAACCCCTACAGGTGTATCTTCCAGCTCACTGATTGCAACAAGCGAACAAGTTGCATCAAACCCGATACCAAACACTTCGGAAGGGTCAACACCAGAATCTCTAAGACAATTCTTCACACAAAAGCAAATAGCATTCCAAATTTCCGTAGACGATTGAGTAATGTGGTTTGGCTTCAACTCATGTCTTGTGATGGGCCTTTCACTCAATCCCAAGATAACCCCGTTCGTGTCGATTATGCAGGCCCTTGCGGAACCTGTACCTACATCAACACCGACATAGTAAACGTCGGCCTGAGGTGGTGGTTGGTGAAAGTTGAAAACTGACGATCTGCGAGAAGCCAAACTGGTGTGTGACTTGGATAATGGTGGCATAAGGGGCTAGTAGTCAATTGGAGTGTTTATAAATTATACTCGGATTCTTTATCTGCTACTTGGTGCTGAAAAATTCCAATAAATAGGTATAATTCTACAAAATTCAAAAAGTTTGTCTAGTGTAGTTGGCAATTGAATAGCTATATAGGAACCTCTTTCGAAAATAAAGTTGCTTTTTTTTTCCCGGGTTTTCAATACTAAAATCAGTTGCTTATTAGTTTAGAAATGCATCCCCCCATGTTTCTTTATAGTCTTCCTAAATTTTTTGCGGAGCAAAATTCGCGACTCAACGGAACAAATTCCGGCAAGATTCTGGTACCATCTCAGGCGCCAAATGAACAATAGTGTGGTATTTTTAGACTGGAAAAGAAACGCTGCAATTCATGCGTATACCTCATAGGCCAGGTGGGTTCAGTCAAGGTCAATGGAGGTGCTTGTGGCATTGAAGATACTTTCTATTCAAGTAATTGTATCGTTTGCTTTCCCCGATAAGTCTTGACTTTTGGTTCTCCTGCAGGGAGGTGAACAATGATATCATACTGCAGATATGAAGGATCATCGCCTACCTAAAAACATACTCAGGTTACTCATTTGCTTGCTTACAGCTGTACCTACAGGGGTCAGTTTGGACGTGAGTGTTATATTTGGGTATAATAGCACATACTTTAGGGCCCAAAGAACAAAAAAGTAAAAAAAAAAAAAGAAAAAAGAAAAAAAAAATTATATAGTATCAGTTCACATAACTCTAATCTAATCTATTGTACAACTAATTAACAACCAAACAGCAGCAGCAGCATGCACTGCACCGAACCATCGCAATATTTCCTAGGTTCCAGCGGTTCTGTCACTGCTCGAAGTTTTTCCTCGTCTCCAGTAATCTCTATAAAGCTCCAATTCCTTTCCTCTCCCTCAATCAATTCTTCAACGGTGGGTACTTGTCCATCGCATCAACGAGGAAATCAAATTGGTCAGTATTTTCCACCGCTGCTCGCACATGAGATGCTCCAATCCTGCGTACACCATTTTTTTTAGCCTCTATCACAGCGGCCTCAACCAAATTGGCCATGAAAATCTCCAAGGCTCTTCCAACCACAACCGGTGTAGCCTGGGCAACCTTCCCAATATCTTCGTCAGACTGCATAATCTTCTTGATTCTTGCAGCCGGGAAGTGTGTCTTTATCTTTTCAAATGAGTCAAGAATTGTTTCTTGAGGTACCTTTGTATCCTCTGACATCGTTATTTCTTATAGTACTGATTTATTTTTTGTGCGTTTTGAGCGTTGTGTTTTCTGCTTCAAGAAAACCACCTTTGTCCTTTTATTTGGGGAATTTCTCGTTCTTAAATACACCAGATGCAAATTCAACCAGATGGCCACTAATATAGGTCGTGCGCGCGCTAAATGATCTAAAGTCAAAAAAAAATAACAGAGGAATAAATAAAAATAGCGTAGAGATGGATCTGGAATTTGGAGCAACTGGCTGGATCTTACCTTATAGTAGGAGCATATTAATTGAAATGAGTAGTATTTTGTATACAAAGACATAAACTGGTCCCCACAGATAGTTGGAGGCAAAAAAATGCCTTCAGCCAGATTCGAACTGACGATCTCCTCATTACTAGTGAGGTGCCTTACCAACTTGGCCATGAAGGCGGTATTTTACTTTAGAAAATATTCTTGGTGATGAGCGGTGTGTGTAGACTTTGCTGCACGGTTTGTCCCACCGCTTGTTGCACTTAAAGACGTGTAAATTAGAAGTGAAGAAGTAGAACCGGGCGACTTGCGTTTGCTTGGTGCAGGTTCTATGCTGGACTACTGTATCGTCCCATTCTTTCTCTCTTTCTCTGTTTCATGTGGTAACTTCTACCTTTACAATGGAAGGTTCGGGATTCGAAAAAGTGTTTCCGTGACTTTTTGTGAGTGTGTGAGTGTGTGAGTGTTTATTAGTCTCTACTTTTACTTGGAGTCCACCGTCTATATAAAATCTCGGTTACTTTGTACAATTTAAGCAAGGAGGCGATATCACTTACCTCAGATAGCTCAATGTCTTCTATCGGCTCATCCACATAGCACAACACCAAATTTTTCTTCACTCCTCCGACAACTCTCGCAACACTTGAAACATCAATCCAGTTGATGAATTCTTGTTTAGTTGGAATAATCAATATACCAAATTCTGCGTGGCTGAAAGGCGGGCCACGTTTGTATAAAAGCATGTCACAACCAAATTTGATTCCTGATCTGGCACACCAACCTAAAGATCTAAAATGATGGTAAACAACATAGTTTAGCATAAATTTAGAATCGATAGAGTTACATTTCTTGAACAATTCAAGCGACGATAAACTTTCATTCTGTTCAAAAATGTCAATCGCGCCCAATGCAAACTTTAAGTAGAATGATTCGACTGCCTGTAACTGAAGGTACTCTAAATTGTCTAATCCTTCAATCAACAAAACCTCATCTTCTTCTCGAAGAGAATTCGATGTAGTAGAGATGGCCTTCCGAGCAGGGACGATTTTTTTGAGGTTGTTCAATGTCTCTCTCAAATCGTTTAGTTCTACTTCTTCATCTTCATTTAAGGCTCCTTGTCTTTGCTTGAGTTCCAAATTTTGGACTTTGGCCCTTTCAAGTTTGAATCTTTTACGTTCCTCTCGTCTTTGCTTTGTGATTTCTTCACTGGCATTCCTGCCCTGTTGAGTATCGTCATCTAAGCCAAGTCTTGCACTTGTTCTGTCGGCCCAGTTAGGGTCGGACCGAGACAATGAACCCTTACCAAAGAATCCATGACTCCATAGCCTATTCATATCAGTTGGATCAAGAACTTTGAAAACATCGTCTTCAAAGTCGACTCTCACAACATTTGAAGGTATCAGCTTGGCTTGAATTTGTAGGTACCTCAATCCAAATATCAACCAAGAGATAGGGTTGTGCGGGATAATATCTGGCAAATTTATTCCATAGGCATCAGTTGATAACGTTATTGGGACAGGATTAGGGTATAGCTCTTTGAAATTCTTACTTCGTTTTCCCATAGTACTATTTCTGAATGAACGTTAGTAAAATTGATAGCACCAATATTTTTTCTTTCCTTCGTTTAAAATTTCTTTGGATTTCCTCTTTCTTTATTTTCAGATACCGTTGTAGTCTATTGAGTGCTTACACTGATCAAGCGATCTTAAAGACACTAGTATAGTTTTATCATCACTAAAAAAGAGCCCAGAAAATTTCCAAAAAAGAAAAATATTTCTCTCCTGTTTGTTTACTTACTAGTTAATTAACCATTAACGTGATCCTTTAACAGATCAGATCATGTTCTTTAGATCTCGAGTACTCAAGGAAGAATTGATGTCCTAGGAAGAACCGCCAGTCGCTTTTTCATTTGGACGCTAAAAAAATTTCTCAGATGGTTGCCAAAAAAAAATAGAGCGATTCGATGTCCGGGTAATATAAATTGATGGTATTAGGTATGAGAAATCTTTGCAGGCATGTACTGTAAGGAAGTACCTTGTGCAAGAGATTGGGATATAGGGCAGATACTTTCTGCTTGTAGTCTTAATCGTAGCAATTCTAATGGGAAATGGAACAGTTGACTTCGTTATCCAAAACAATGCTTCATCGCAAGAGAATAGCCCTCATATGCTAAGAAGTCTCTTTTCCCAGCCTTATTTCTCCCTGTCAGAGAGTAATTATATTTCGCAGCCATTTCGCAGTTCAAAGGAAATATTCTACACCGTCACAATGTCAACAATTGGGAAAGGAAGAAGTATAAATAACAGTTCCCAAAAGAAAATGAATTAGATAGCTAATGAAGCTGCTTTTGAAAGCTCTAAGTTATGTCTTCAGGGGAGAAATGTAAAAAAAATGCTGGTCCCAGGAATCGAACCTGGGTTTGTTCGGCCACAACGAACTGTACTAACCACTATACGAGACCAGCAGTTTCTTGATGTTGGAAATTCAAAAAGCTGATGGGCTACGACAATTACGTGAAAACAATAAAAGGCACCAAATAAAGGCATTGGCTTCGAAATTACACTAGAACGAACTGAGAGAACCATTCTATGACAACCACTGCCTTTCTTTTGAATTGAACCTGGGCCTTTCCACCGTTGGGGCAGAAAAACAACTGGCGGTCCTGTAAACGCTTAACTACTATATGCAGTACACAATCAAGCTCATTTCAGATAGATACGAGCTGACTTGAAGGATATTGGTACATTGGTTGTCTAAATACACTTCCTCGTCATCAGTTATGCCAATAAATACCCTCAAATGCCAGAAGTGCAACTCACCACTTCATATAGACAAATCTTTGCTTGGGTTGAGCCATGCCCAGCAGAATCTTCTTGTGGGAAAGATTGATTATGCAGACAAAGGCAAAGAGAGGTTGAACCCTCAAGACTATATCCCGCCGGATAGATTGAAATTGTACAATGAAGTGATCAGTAATAGCAACAGCAAAAATAATAATAAGAAGGCAATGTATGATAGTTTAAGTGATGAAAGCGATGAAGAAGCTAAAGAAGAAGAGCACAGCGCAGCGCAGGTGAAACAGGAAAGTGGGTTCGAGGACCATGGCACTGGTGCAGACGACAAGAGCCACCTTGAAAACTCTCGTTCATTTGTATTGCTAAACTCAGAAAATGATGACTCTCTTTCGTCATCCTTGGAGAGAGAAACGACCACAGATCCTTCCGCTGTTAAACAGAACAATAACTCCAAGGAAACTTCTCCAAAGAGAACTGCTGGGTATGGGCGTTCCAATGCAGAAATCCATACCTTTTCACAACGTACAGCTACACTCGAAAACATCTTTAAGATTCTTTCTTCGAACCAAGACATAGACCACCCCTTGTGTCTTGAATGTTCCGACTTTCTTTTAGTGAACTATAAGTTAAAATTCGATAAAGACCAGAAGGAAAAGGAAAACTACCTAGCATTTTTGAGGAAGTTGAAAAGCCAAGAGAACGCTTTCAGCACCAATGACTTGGAAGATAATTTAAAGTCTACTGCAAAGGAATTCAAGCAGTTACAGAAAGTGGAATCTAAGAAATTAGAAGAATTGAGGAGCTTAGAAGCTGAAAAGTTGAAGTTGGACATTGAATTAAATGCAGTAGAAAGAGAATATGATCAGCTAGTCAGTGGACAGTTGAATGCTGTCCTTCAAATGAAGAACCAAGCCGATTTTGCGCTTTCAAATAAGGTGAACGATTTAGACAAGGCGAGGGCGTCGTATCAAAAAAGTTTGGATCATTTGGATGAATTAAGAGGCTTGAATATCTACAAGAAAATCTTTAATATTACTTTTGACTCACAATATGGAACCATAAATGGGTTCAGGCTTGGTTACAAAGTTCCCTGGCCAGAAAATAATGCGGCATTGGGGCAAATTGTATTGCTCTTGTTGTACTTGTTAAAGCGGTTCAACTTGAAGTTGCAAAACTATAAATTGACTCCCTTAGGATCGCAGTCCCATATAGTGAAGATCACTACACCATCTGATGCTACAGGTAGCACAAATGGAGACCCTGGAGCAGGGGTAAACAGTGTATATATAGAGCAAAAGACTAAGACGATTTTGGATCTTCATACATCCAATGAATTTTCTTTAGGGAAGCTTTTCAATTTCAATAAGCTTGATGTGTCTATGATAGCGTTGCTAGATATTGTGAGTCAAATTGAAACTAAAATAGTATCGATTGACTCTGAAATTGTATTGCCTTACTCGATCTCCCCCAAGAGAGATGCCATCGGAGGAAAAAGCATAAGAGTAACAAGTAACGGTGAATGGACCACGAGCTGCAAATTTTTGTTGATCAACCTCAACTGGCTCTTGCTGCACTCATCGGTACATTAAACTCACTTGAAAATATCGAACTGAACCGAACTATCAGTTCATCTTCGTCGACCTAGTGGGTGCAACATTGTTCAGTGCATTACGTGCAGCCTGCCACTTTGTCTACTATTTTTTTTTTTTTTTTTTTTTTTTTTTTCTATTTAAGGTCTTTTTTTGCAACAATTGGATTTGTTAGGGACTTGTTTCATAACTTTAATAGCAAGATATATAAATAAAGGGAAGTACAGTACCTAGGAAAATGGTGTAGAAGTGACGTAGAACGTACTGTCAGTGTTTAGGAAAAATGCCTAGTAACTATTCTGAGAAAATTAGAAAGGTTTCGAAGAATTTGAATCTGCATTTTGAGCGATTGGTGACGGTGGGCCTGGGGAAAGAGCTACTGAGATTGACCTCGTTGCAGTCTCCAATCGAAGTTGGCACCTGGGGCAAAGAAAAAAAGAGAATGAAAGAAAAGGAAGTTGGAGATGACGGCAAGAGAGAAGAGAACCCACCCGTGCAAGTCGAAGCACCTAGTAGCTCGATGATAAACTTGGCTCGGTTTAGGCAGATCAAGCAGAAACTAACTAGCTTCAAAATAAAGCCCATAAGAAGAAATGTGCCTCCAGCACTCATGATGAGGTCAAGAACTTCTACTAAGTTGAAGCTAAGGTACGTCGCAGAGCACATGACTGACAGCGACATTAGCAATGTGGTCGTAAGAAGTGGTGCCAACCAAAAGATGATGGAAGACCCCTTTGGTGGACCTCCAAGTGACCGTGACCCGCTAAAATAGTGGGAGCTGTGCAACAGTGAGCGCCAGTGCGACAGTGAGCGCCAACGCGCCCTAGCGGCCCAAAGCCCCTAAAAAAAAAATTCTGTGGGGGCCATGCTCCGAAAAATGAACGAGTGAAAACTATATGAGTGAATAAAAGTAGAACTGCAAAGGGATCAAAGAGCCGAAAAGCGGCGAGAAGAAAACACATTAGCTGAGCTAGCTAATTCCACCACGATAGGAAAATCGTCACAAGACGGTTTTACCACTTTCCTACGGCTACCTTCACACAATTGGGCTTGTCATTGGCTTAGTTTCCAGTACTGTGTATAGTCCATTCTTCCCCCAAAAGAGGTACGCATTTTTGACGTAATGTGTGCGCGTTTTGGGAAGCTGTTTGGGACACGTCCAATCTGAATTGGCGGATGAAGAACAATGCCAAAAAAAAAGTCATTAGGAAATGGAAAACCTATTCGACTTAGTGTTGTTTATTCCTGGCCAGCTACTAAACTAAACATCATCAGCAGTATGTACTTGTATCAGCTAGTTGCGTCGTTTATCTGCTTGATAGGCTTTGCGCAAGCATTTTATTTGCCAGGTGTTGCTCCCACCAATTACAAGGAAGGCGACAGCATCGAATTACTAGTAAATCATTTGACACCATCGTTGCACCACATCTCAAAAAACAATGCCAAGGTCAAGAGTAAGACTTATGTGTATTCGTATGATTACTACTACCCTAGATTTAGATTCTGCCAACCTGAAGGTGGTCCTCAGAAGCAGTCTGAATCTCTCGGATCAATTATCTTTGGTGACAGAATTTTTAACTCGCCTTTTCAAATTGATATGCTCAAGAAGGTCGAGTGTCAGGCTGTATGTGACTCTGTCTATCAAAAAACTGATGCAGTTTTTGTTAACAGAAACATCAGAGCAGGCTATAGCCACAATTGGATAATTGATGGATTACCAGCTGCTAAGCACTTGTTTGACAAAAAGACCCAACTGGAATTCTACGGTTCTGGATTCCCAATCGGTGACGTTGACGAAAGGAACGAAGCGCACTTAAATAATCATTTCCAGATCAATATTGAATATCACAAGAGATCTGATGAAAACTATAGAGTTGTTGGGGTCACTGTGAAACCATTTTCCTTAGATAGATCTGAATTGGACAAGGACGCTGGTCCTGAAAAGTTATGTTCCGAAGAATTGAAACCGTTACATTTATCCAAGGAGAGTGAAACCAGAGTCAAGTTCACTTATTCGGTAGACTTTATAGAATCAGACACTGTGTGGGCCACCAGATGGGATAAATACTTACATGTTTATGATCCTAAGATTCAATGGTTTTCATTAGTGAATTTCTCCATAATTGTGATTATCTTAGGATTCATCATTGCTCACATCTTAACTAGAACTTTAAAGAATGATATCATGAAATACAATGAAGTCAACTTGGATGATGAAATTTCGGATGAAAGTGGATGGAAATTAATCCACGGAGACGTCTTCAGACCTCCAAAGAACAAGATGTTGTTATCCGTTGTTGTAGGTAGTGGATGTCAAATCTTATTAATGACTTTTGCTACCATTGTTTTTGCACTTTTCGGTTTGTTATCGCCTTCAAATAGAGGAGCATTATCTACCTTCATGTTCATTTTGTTCATACTCTTCAGCATCGTGTCAAGTTTCATCTCAGGTTACATTTATAGATTCTTTGGAGGTGAAGAATGGAAATTGAATATGATTCTTACCCCAATCTTAGTACCTGGATCGTTGTTTGGAATTTTCGTATTATTAAATTTCTTTTTAATTTATGTCAATTCCTCAGGTGCTATCCCAGTTGGTACAATGGTTGCAATTATAAGTATTTGGTTCCTTTTCTCAATCCCATTATCCATTGTTGGTAGTGTGCTCAGTGCCAAGAGAGAAATGATATCAGTTCCAGTTAGAACCAACCAAATCCCAAGACAAATTCCAGAGCAACCATGGTACTTAAGGACTATTCCAATTATGCTTATGTCTGGTATTTTCCCATTCGGCTCAATTGCAGTGGAAATGTACTTCATTTACTCTTCGTTGTGGTTCAACAGAATCTTTTACATGTTTGGATTCTTATTTTTCTGTTTCGTATTAATGTTGTTGACTACTGCTTTAATTTCAGTCTTAATGATTTACTACACTTTATGTTCAGAAAATTTCAAGTGGCAATGGAAGTCATTATTTATTGGAGGTGGTTGTGCTATTTATGTGTTCATTCACTCATTGTTCTTAACAAATGGTGAGAGTCTCGCTGGGTTGACCTCTTTCGTTTTGTACGTCGGATACTCGTCTGTCGTATCCCTCTTGGTCTTCTTGTGCTGCTCATCTGTTGGCTTCATCAGTAGTTTATTCTTCATCAGAAGAATCTACAGCGAAATCAAAATTGATTAATTTTAGGACCGGATAGACTAAATGACTGGAGAGAAGAAAGCTAATAAGTTGAAAATTATAAATTAATTTGAGTGTAGCTTGTGGATTTGAATGGAGTTCTATTCTGTATAGTCCAATATAAAAAGAATTTCATTGCGTAACAAACTCAGTGGTTAGCAAGAACCACGTCTGTAATTAATTTAAAACTCTTTTCTCTATTAAGGACATCGGACAGAACTATAAAGGGAATTCCATTGTGGGATAAAGTAGAATTGGGCTCCGTGGCTAATTAGAACCACCTTTCTTCTCTAGTTAGTAAAGCACTCTTCCCTGTCAAGCACGTTAAGGAAGATGAGATGACATAGTAGCAAATATCCTGCATATGCACCAGATACATAAGCTTCTCTTCTGCCTAGCCACCTAGATTTAACTTCAATGGCGTATTCTTCTTAGATTATCATACTTCTAAGGACATTGGAGTATGGCCCCGGAATTACCTGGCTTCTACTATGACAAAGACAAAAAGAAGTACTTCAAAATTGTAAATGGAACTTCGGACAAACACACTAGTCGGTATCACAACAGTATAGTGCAATCAGAGAAGCGGAAAGCGGATTTTGAAAGGGCTACGAAAGGTTTCCCTTTGAGTAGACCTAAAGAAAAGAAGGGGAAAACTCAAAAGCAAGAGGACCTTAGGTTAAAAAATGCATTGATCAAGCAGAACAGAAGGTCAATTGACAAAATACGGCTGAACAAGATCGATCTCTTGGCCCTCAAATTGCAACCCAATTCGAATAATTTTGATGTTGCAATTTTGGACATTGGGTTGAATTTAGAGCTAGTTGAGTGCAAAACAGATCTGAAATTTGCCAGGTGTACCAATCTAGCTGTACACTCTTCCAAACAGGTACAGGAACCGGTGTTAATTAGTGAATTTGGAATGGAGACAATGGAAGCTCAAGAAGTTAGTGGAAGGGTGATACCTATGGAATGTATGTCTAGCGTGAACTTTGCGAATTTTGTCCGCACATTGGGGGATGATGTACTAGTAGAATGCTATACTAGCGCTATGTCTTGTGTTAGCAATGATAGTAATACCCTGGTGCTAAGGGTTTCTACTGCATACGTGCCTTCGGAGCGCTACGGCCCAAGATCAGTGATACTAGCTGATGTCTACAATATTGAAAATCACAATCCTCGATGGCACTATGATATTACTCGTGAGTTGAGGTTTCTAGGTCCCAAGAGGCCACATCTATTTGGCTTTGATATGATTGCGAATTTAGGACTGGAGCAAGCTGTCGAGTCAAACAATAGGATTGCAATCCAATTCCAACTACCAGCAGAGCGACAAGAGGGACATACTTCGTATGTAACTTCTTCACATCTATATGATACGAACCTATTTCTCGGCACAAGTATAGGTGAGATATATGTTGTGAACCTAGATGTCTACGGTATTTCATTCCTAGAAAAGGAAAACTATATCTTAAGGTTATTCACAGTTCCCATATCTACAATCTGCTCTGTCGATTCCGTATCCAGGTTTCTTGTATCAGATGTATCAGGAAACATTTGTGTGGTGGATGAGGGAAAACCATTCGGAGAAAGAGAGCTTTACATATCCCATGAATCTAAAGTTACGAACTTTTTCCCTTTTGAGAATCATTTCATTGCTGTAGGTCTACAAGGGATTAGTGCGTACGACTATCTGGGAAATGCTATACACAAGGTGGAATACTTCAATAACAACATAACAAATCAGATATCCATAAAGTTTGGGATTAATGGAAAACAAAGAAGTTTTATATTGGTGAATGAATCTAACAACGAGTTGAGGTTGATTCATCTCGAGACTTTTCGATCAAGAGTATTAAAATTACTGGAGCGTCATAACATGGGTCACAAATTGAAGAACATGGTTGTCTTTGAAGGTTCGAAAGTCTTACAGGCGTTCTTCGAACATAATGGGAATGGATATAGAAAGGTTTATAAGTTTAAATAACGGATAATAATGAATATTTAATGAACGAAACAAAAAGGACTATGTATGTAGAGTAGAGCTGTTGACAAATGCCTGATATTTTGGTACTTGTCTAATGATTTAAAATGATTTTTTTGAGAATGAATCTTCAGATAATTCAATGCAATATGTCTTACAGTTTCCACTACAAATGAAATATCCCGATATAATTATATTCCAGTAACTAAAACCAACCCTCAATATACTCTCTTTCTATGAACTCAATGATCTTCATATATTCACTTTTCCAAACGTCAATACCTAAACTTGCCATTTGATTTGATATTGGTGAACCTAAATTCAAATTGTAATATTCAAGTTTACTCTTAATCATGTTCAATGCCATAGATCCGATTATTGGATTGCTCGTATTCAAATTACTGTTTAACAAATTGTTAGCAATAGACAAATCATTGTTGATCTTTAAACAACGATTAAACAATTCATTATCATTGGTAGTCTTCACTATACTATCAGTAATTAGTTTGGATACTTTAATCAATTTATATGACTGGCCAAAAGAAATGTTTAGCAAAGGAGTAGTTAACTCGTTTTGACTTAAGTTGGTAGAATTGATAGTGTTGTTGCTATTTTGGATACTCATTAAAGTACTGTTTGATGAGTTTGTTGGTATATAGTTTGCTAAGTTGACGATAGAAGCAGTCAATTTCTTAACTATCCTACAGAGCTTCAACTGGAAATCATGCAAAGTTTCTTCATCCATACTAGGCAAGTCTTTAGCAATTTCATTCAAATAATTCAAGACCTCAGACTTGTCCTTAGTTAATTCCACGAAGTAAGATGGGAAGAGCCTTCTTTGACCATTGTCAATGTACCTATTCCAATTGATGGAAGAGTCCACAAATTTTCTTTTATCACGTAAGTTTATAAGATCATTAAGTAATTCCATCAATTTGAAATTGCCAATGCCATGGACCAATTGACAATCTTTGGGGACCAATTTATCCATGTTCGAGATTAAATTTTGACCCAAAGCATTTTCAATCGGAAAAGTCTTCTGTACTGCAAATCCTAATGAATAGATCGAATCCAAAATCATAGTACATAGGTAAATCTTAGGTAAATAGATTTGGACGCTGTCACTAGATGGAATGGCCTGTTCACCACCACTAGTGAGTTCTGCAAATTTCTCTAAAACTTTGAAATCGTTCAATATACTTATAGTGACACCCAATCCTATAGAATATATATCACCATTTAATAAAATGGAATAATTAATCAATATCAAAGAAGAGAAGAAAAATATTAACAAATTGTCACTCAATTTAGCATTGAATGAGTTGAAAGGGTACATACTCAATATTTTGTTCAAAAGGACCATATTATCCCTCAAACTAATCGTATTGTAATTGTTCAAGTTGTTCAACGAGCAGTTGAAGAGGTCAACAATCAGCTTGGCAGAATCGTCCAGAGTTAACGACTCAAGAAGATTTTTAATATGAGATTCGTTAAAAGACAAAATGGGGAAATTACCATGAAATTTGATGTAATAGACGCTCAAGTTATGTTCTAAAGTAGCAGGTGGTGGAGATATGTGTGGCAATTGATTAAAGGGCGCACCATTATTATAAGGACCTTGGGGAGGTTGCGGTTGTTGTTGCTGAAGTTGTGAATGCTGTACTGGTACTGAATAAGCATAGCTAGTCTGTTGATATGGCGGATTACCAGGCATAAATTGGAAGCTGGGAGCGTACATTGGTTGATATCCAGCTGCCAGCTGCTGTTGTTGCTGATGCTGAATAGAAAAGCGAGGCGGCGGAGCTTGAGGGTGTGGATGTACTTGAACATGAGGTCCCAGAATAGGATTTTGTTGCCCAAATGGCGGTACCTGATGCAGTTGATTGCTCTGTGACGGAATTTGAGGGCTTTGGCCAATGTTTACATTTCCAATTCTACCATTCAAGCTACTCATTGAACTTACACTATTCCTTGGTGATAGCGATTGGGAGGATCTGGATCTACTGAAAGACTTGACACTATAGAAATCATCTTCACTATCGCTGATGCCAGTCTCACTTGCTGATACACTTGCCTTGAGAGAAGGTAACCTGGACCGAATCAGTATTCCACTAGCACTTGAATTTGCAGATGATATGGATTCAATTGAAGATCTTCTATTATCCACAGAAGAATTCGAGGGCATTTCATAGGGGACCTTCCAGAAGGGACCTTGGATACGAGGGCTTTCTGTTTGTGGAGGATTACCAGCGCCAGCTGCTGAGCCATGAGAAGCCGGGTTTAGTATACTGTTGAAATTCCCATTTCTTGGAGAGGCCGGTGATATTGGATCAATATTATTATTGGAGCCAGGCTTAAGGTTGTTATTAGTATTAGTATTAGTATTAGTATTATTATTATGATTATTGCTGTTGTTGTTATTAGTCGTAGTATTATTGATATTATTTTTGTCCACTGCAATTTGGGTATGCACTTGAGGGAAAGTTCCAATTAGTGGAGGGAGAATTATTGGAGAAGTACCCTGCTTAGAGCTTATTGAAGTTGATGCAATTGGGTTGGCTAATGTAGGAGGAGGGTTACCAGAGTTCATCGAGATGTTGGACTTAGAGCTCGAGTTCGAATTCGATGCTTGGTGCTGTGGATAAGGCAAGTGTTGCTGGTGAATGGGTATAGTGGATGGATGCATCAGGTCTGACGAGCTTGAACTCGATGTAGAGTGAGAGTGGGAGTTGGGCGGCGAGAATCCATTCGTCTTAGTGCCAACTGTATAGCCAGTCGTTGCCGAAGACAACGACAGCTTTCTAGGTCTGGAATGCTCCAACTTTTCTTCCAAATCTCTGATGTAGCCCTTAGAAGGACCTCTCTTCAAAGGAACCCTCAGAAACGTGCATGTGTCATGGTTCTTGTGGCAATTGGTACACTTCTTGATTACTTGGTTGTGAGTGGTTGAAAAATCACCATCGCACTTGACCTTCTTCCTCCTACAAGCGTCACACGCTCTAGAGACTTTGGATCTCTTCCGAGGAGCAGTGTCTAGCATCTTTTCATCCGTCATTCTGTGAGATAACAACGGAGCGGAAACAGGGTCGATGAACAGGTCAGTGAAGCAAGTGTTGCGTAGTTGGGTAGCAGGGGGTGCTGGATCGTTCACTTGTGGTGTTTCAGCTGAGTGGAAATATTTTTGCTTTTGCAATTTTTCTTTCCCCTCCGGTGATACTTATACTAGTCAGAGTGCAGGTTAGTTTATGCCGAAAACAGACAAAGACAACGTCGTTTTACTGGTACTTCAAGAAGAAACAAGTGGGTAGAGTTGAAAATAACGGGGTGCTTTTACAGCTAATTATTTTTCTTCGGGGTGGTAAAAAGGAAAGGAAACTTTTTTCTTCCGGAGGCCCTAAAGGAGAAGCCAAAGTTAAAGAAAATCTGCACTGGGGAAGCCAAATTAGAAGAAAATCAGCAGTGGACAGGAAAACGCAAAAAAGAAAGTCAGGCAAAAAAAAAAAATAAAAAAAGTTTTAAGCCTATTGGATTTTTCACATAGGGAAATGGTAAAGCCTAAATTGAATCAAGGGAAAGGGTTGGCTTACACACCAATTATAAAGGAATTATAAACGCTCGGAGTGTTTTAAACTGTGTTGATGCATGTGGAAATCGACTGAGGTAGAATAAAGTGGTGGTCGATTGACCCATTTGGATTAATTTCTTTTCTTTTTTTTGTTTTATTTAATTTTTTTTCCTCTTTGCTTACTGTACCCCATGTAACTCTCCGGAAAAACTGATCACTTGAAGATCCTGGGGTGCAGTTTTTCCCTGGTTTCCGGGTAAAAGGCTGCTTGCGGGGTCGGCTTCCGCAAATGCCCCGGTAAAAATGCTGGAGAATCAGCCCTTGCGTACTGCACACATTGGAGAAAGAGTCAAAGAGAAAGCCGCGAACTCACTTCTCTAAGGGCCGCCAGCGAAGCTCGCTCAGTAGACGCAGCGAGAGCACCACTGCAGTACACTGACATCGCATGGCCGCTTGAAGTGGATTATGATGAATGTAATGCAGCAGTTTGTAAATTATTTCAAGGCAAACGTATTTGTAAGACGGTGTAACGTAGTGGGGGCAGAATGGGGGACAGCAGTGGCTTTGTCTTATCTTATTTCTTTTTTGTCTCACCTTCCACATTGTGACCCTGGTCATTTGCTCATATACTTAATATACCTCTGCTATTGCTTGACAATGCCTTGCTCTTGAGTATCTTCGCTTTTGCTCTGATTCACTCTGCTCTACACTACTCTGCTCTGCTCTGCTTTGCGCGCGCCCTACTTCTCTTTCACCTTTCTCTTGTGGAGCTATTTTTTTTCCGCTTTAGAGCGGATTAACACATGCCTCTAAATCCTCGAAGTAAGGTTGATCGGAATATGTAGCTTTAGGATTTATCTAGCGGAGATTACCTATTTATTATAAGTAAATGAAGTTGAGGTCTTACGATTCAGAGATTAATGTTAAATGGTACCATTGTTAGAAATTCAGCGGAAGAAAATATCTTGTTCCACGCAAAAAATAAAAAGAAAGGAATTGACACGGACAGGAATCGAACCTGCAACCGTTCGATTTGGAATCGAAAACTCTACCATTGAGCCACCGCATCACCCTTGAATGTTAAACTATACTGCTGTGCTTGACCAAGTAGAGTAGACTCTACATATATACCCCATCTCCATCTCCATCTCCACCTCGAACTTAGTCCTGTTAAGCAGCCCTTGAATAATAGATGGTACATGAAGCACAAATATATGATTCACAATAATGTATAACTCAATTTTCCGGCTTGTTTACCTTGAAACTTGCGCTTTTGAAGCTGCTAGTCTTGTTCCTCCTCTTCTTCTCCATTTTCAAACAGAGTCCGTCAGGGCTCACCCGAATGATATACATGCGATTCTTTTCAGATATTTTTCCCTTTTCTCGAACTATATTGAGAGTATCCTCAATCTTACACCTTTTGCAATGAGCAAGTATCACATTAAAATTATAAATTTACATCCCACTAACCTAGCGACATTACAACATCCCACTCTCTCACCATATCCATCCACGTAACATCTTCTCCGACATCTCTCCTCTTCCAAACCTCATAAATAATTTGCTTTGCTCTCCAGTAGTTACCCTTTCCACTAAATTCGTCACTAAGCCAAATTCTTTGATACTGGCTTCTGATCTTTGGGTCCAAAGCATCAGCTGCACAGACCAAAATTTGCCAAAATGAAGGTCTAAATTGAGCCTGCTCTCCGTCACTTTCACCATCTCCTCTACTAAGATTATTCAATGAAATCAATTCCTTTAAATGGTCCAAAGTCATATGAATATGGTTTTGGAAACTCAGTGTTTTCAGTTGCTTGACAAGTTGATAGAAATACACTATTAATGAATGATGGAATGACTTAATGTTATGATACATTGCCTGATGGAAATTCAGAATAAATTGGTGCTTATCATTAAACAAGGTCCAGTATTTAGATTCATCCCACGACAACAAAGCGTCTTCAATATCTGCACATATAATTGGGAAATTTCTGGGGAAGACCTTCTTTTGCAGAAAGACCTTCTTATGATTAGTCAATTGTATCACTTTATAGAAGATATCAATCAACGACTTGGGAACTCCGAACAGAATGTATATCAACTCAGAATTGAAAGTGTTATACCCCATCTTATTAGGATCTGGCACATAGGGATATAGTACGGGGCTATCCGTATATATCAAGGTGCTTTTAGAAAGAATTGGCAAAGTCGAAGTCGTTTTTCTTCTCTTTCTCTTGGATTCATCGTCACTCCTTTTACCCTGGAAATTTATACTGAACGATAAGTTATCATCATTAGATGAAATCAAGTTAGAAATTATAGGCTTCATCAGGACCTTCCTATGACTGTTAATAGCTGTATCAACTATTTTGCTTACCTCACCATCATTATCACTTTCACTATCACTGTCGCTGTCACTGTCACTTTCACTTCCACTCTCACTACCACTTTTATCCCCATCTCTATCTTGAATTAAATTATAGTCTTCTCCGATATCTCTGTAGACTCTTTTTAAATCATTTTCGTCCATAGAATAGTTAGACATATTTATTGACTGAGTAGATTCATAGAATGTGTGATAATAATTGAATAATCCAATGAGATATAGTGACATGTTCAGCACATTTTTGATGTTTTGCTTGAAAAATTTTTCCTTAATCAAGAACTCTCCTATACCATATAGATAGTCATAGTTTTCGAACACCGAAAAATAGCTATCTATTTGAAGCTGAAGTAATATTCCGAGTAGCAAAAGTTCTTCATATTCTAAGTCAAAATTACTGTCACAACTAGTGCTGTCGGTCCCTTCTTTATCGGGCACAATAACTTCGTCATCCCCATACTTATCCAAATGACTGTTTATAATGGTTATAGTCAATTTCCTCAATTCGATACTTAATGTTAAGTAATCCTGATTTTCAAAGTGCTGTTGAAATGCTGCTATACATAGGACTGAATACACTATGCTACTCTTAATGTGGTCTATCTTTTCCTCCATCGACCATGGTTCCTTTTCATTATCCTCGTCTTCGTTATCAGTATCTGATTTGTTATCTTCTCCTTTGTTTATATCCAAGTACAAGAATTCTCCAAATGTCTTATATATAAATGGAACAATGGTCTTTTGCCAATAATTCTTATCATAATTTATTCTCATAAAGCATGAGACATTATTCTTAAAGCACTTTAAAAGTTTATTGAAGAGTGGAAAGACAGTTATCCCATCAGAAGGGGAATATTTGAATAACTTGTTCAATACAAGCACGTTCGCTTTCCAGTCATCAGAATCGATATTAGGGAAGAATTTGGGATATAAAATATGAAGCATGTTTTGCTCGTCAAAATTATAATTAATTCCTTTTATAGCCAATATTGTTAATTTGGCATAGTCCAAAAGCTCGAAGTGTACCCATGAGTTATTGATATTCTTCGAGAATATTGAGGGAGAGTCCTGCTGTTCCCCATAGGAATCGGTGAAATCAAGTATATTTTTCTTTTTTTGTAAGGAATGTTTGAATTTTAATGTATTATCTTGTGGTCGACCAGCAGGTTGACCATTTTTCAGGTTCAATCCCAGACTATTGCTCCAGTTTTCCGACTGACCAGGGTCCTGTGCCTGTAGCAGGCAAGGTGACCGAAACACAGAAAACGGCCCAAACTGGTATTGTTTCCCGTCAAGCACATTCTTATTGTTTCGTACTATCCAAAAGTCAACTCTTTCAATAGCATCTTCAACTTCTTTGAAAGTGGTATACGCCAGCAGCTTAGGGAATGGTACTGCTGCAATCTTTCTTCTCTGAAATTCATTATTTATGCTTCCATTATCCAAAGACAGACCGTCCTGTATTCGGATGGTAATCAATTCATTATGAGAATCGATAGTTAGTGGGTCCGACCATCCCAATTTTATGTCATAACCCTCACACTTGAATTTTGCTTTCACACATCGGTTACACACTGGTTTAGCTAGGTCGCACTTGACCTTTCGGGACCTACAGGTCCAGCACCCTTCAAAGTTTCGACTTTTCTGGGGCATTCACTTATCTCTGTAGATTTGGAGAGTTAAGCTCGAGCAAACTCCAAGAATATCAATATCAACACTGATAATAGCGTCAAATACACAGCAGAGATCAGATCTTGATCGGATTTCTTTCTCTTCTTATTTTTATTTTGCACTGATAACGGTTTTGATGTTTTAGGAAGGTGTGCGCGAGCTGGTATAAGATGAGAGTCGGTGCAATAAAGTGCGGGATAAGCTTAACCACAACAACCACCGAAGGAATGAAAAAAGTCAAGACGCAAAAAATACAGCCGTGAGGTTATTCTCTTCACATTTCATTAGTCTCTGCTAAGGTAACAGTGACGATCAATCGACAAACATAGTTACTATTGCTGATAAGAAATTCAACTTCGTCTAGTGAGCTTTTTATAATTCACATCACTTTTTTTTATCTAGTTGACAATATGTCGGTCATCATTTCAGAGGAATTCAATCCACAGATACCTTTGATTCTTGCTCATGATAAAATCTTTCAAATCCAAGTTGGTACTAAAATATATAGACTTTCAGGAGCTTCCCTTTCCTCAGATGCTCCTTCTCACTTTACAAACTTTTTTTCAGTGCCAGTAAACCAGGACAAAATCTTATTTATAGATAGAAGTCCAGATATCTTCGATTTGATATACCAGCACTTACAGGGGTACCAAATAAGTGTAGATAATGATTCCCAATTCATTCAAATTTACCTGGATAGTTACTATTTCAGCTTGAGAAGATTACAGAAATTTCTTGCTGAAGAAGATGTATTTGCCAACGTTGGGAATGAATCGTTCAAGATTTCCCGATCTCTATTCACTCAAACTGGTAACTTCCCAAACTATTTCACTATTTCGTTAAGTTCATTATTGACAGATAATATAGAATCAATTAAACTGAAAAACATGATCAGACCGCCTCCACAGAGATCTGTGACGGTACCGAATAGATCTCCCAAATTATTTAGAGATTTATTGGAATTGCTTCGGAAGAACTATTTGGTCATTGAAAATGAAGAGCACAGAAACTCGTTGCTCAGAGAGTGTAAATATTATAGATTTCTAGAATTGGAGCAGCAAACTATCAAGCATAAGATCTTAAACAATCCCTTTGGCACTGATAATAAGCAAGAGATTGTCATTGGCTTGAAAGATTTGAGCCCCAAGGGATTTTTTAACGAATCACCTCCTGATGGATCTAGAGAGGTTGCATTGCAATACTGTAGGCCATACATAGCAAATGAGCCTAAGCGTACTTTAATATTTCAAATTGATTCAGGCTGTGATACTTACATAAAGGACTACAGTGAAGTTAAGTTGATCGTCAACAAGGCAGTGGGAATTAGTGTTGTAAATATTACGAACAAACTAAGCAATAGAATGATTCAATTGTTCAAGGGGATATGTGAACCATTTGAAGTTAAAACTAACGCAGAAACAGGATCTCAAGAGATTTCCGTACTTGTCGGCTTGAAAGATTGTAAATCTACCGTGAACGGATTAGCTATGAAGACAAATTGGATCTATGGGTTACTAAATGAGTCTAAAGGTGCTGAAAATGACGAAGAGGTAACCACCAAGAAAAGAAAGCTGGAACAACCTCATGGTGATATTTTAGAAATTAGGTTAACGAAGTCATTATGGAAAATGATGTTTAGAGGAAAGAAATTAAGATTGCACTGTATTTCTTTTGAAGGATTGACCGATGAAAGTGCTTTCATAAAGCAAGAAATTGACTTTTTATAGAGTATTAGCAAGTGAAGAGTAGTAATTGTATGTATCACTATTTAAGCTTTGTACTACATTTTTTTTTTTGTCCGATGTTTGTTCCTTGCGGCTGAATGTCATTTATTAGGGGCTCAGATATGCTGCATCGTAAATATCGCTGACGCATAAAAAAGTGTTCCAAAAGAAGAATTCAGTAATTCAAGCTAAACTTTGTAAGTAATGGCCTATGGTCACTGATTAAAAGACCACTAAAGTTGGAATTCAAGACATCGTGATTGATGACTGTAGTCTGGTGATCAGATTGGTAGAATGTAAAGTCGATAATCTTTTGCTTCTCATTGTTGAACCCTGTCCAAGTTTCGACGAATCCAGTGTCTAAAGACTTTTCAGTTGAGGCGTCAATCAATGTACCATTGATTGTTTTATAAGCATCTTCAGTAGGTTGACTATTGAAGTCCCCCGACAAGTATGCAGGTAATGGGTCCGTGAAATTTCCAATAATTGAAAGAACTTCTTGTGCTGAATGTAAGCGAGCATCAGCACCATCTGCATCAAAATGAGTATTCAAGTAGTGCAATTGAGCCCCAGTGGCTCTGTGCCTAAACTTGGCAACGCTGACGATTCTATTGAATTTGGCATCCCAGCCCTTGCTCGGAACCTGTGGAGTTGGACTTAACCAATAGGTCGTGAAGTTAAGATTTTCCCAAACGTCATCTTGATAAAGAATTGGAGAATATTCACCAGCCTCTTTCCCATCATCTCTACCAACTCCGAGACTTTTCCAGCTTCCGCCCAAACCACTTGTGATATCTACAAGTTGGTCATGAAGAACTTCCTGAAGTCCAACTAAAGAAGGTGAGGCTAAAGTATTATTTCTAATACTTTCGATTAACAAGTCTTTTCTCTTACTCCATGGTTGTTCTCCTGGGCCAGGGTTACTGTTCTCTACCTTGATATTATGATCATAAATATCGAACTCAAACGCAGCTCTTCCAACCAAGTCGATAGGAAAAGAGGTTACAAAACTGAGACCAAAGAAGATGAAAATATAGAGTGATTTACCAGAAAGCATCGTGTAATTGTTTTAGAATGTTATAATAGTGTTTAAAAGCATTAAATCTCCATTTTAGGAGAGGAAATGGTTCCCTTTAATACCTCTCCTTTGATCAAACATGTAGGGTGGTTAGAAATACTTAATACCTAGTACATGCGGCTCACACACCTTTTTCTTCTTCAGAGAAGTTCAATTATTGTTGCTGGAGACATCACAGTGGATGCAAAACTCTTCATATGTTGTCATTACAGTTAATTTGGCATCATAACTAACTATATCCAACGTTTATCACCTTGTAAAGAGTTAGAAACATGCTGCAACCACAATCATGCACGTGTGTGACAAAACGTTTCTGTTCCAGGTTACAAACCCTGTTGCAACCACGATGTATTCCATGAAATTTCATTTTTTTAGTAATTGATTTGAGGTATATACCAACTTGTCTAATGTATCTGGAGAGGAGAATCAAGACTATGCACCATGACTTATCTAATGGAAGAAAGAGATATCTTTTCAAATCATTAGTTGAGGGTACGTATAAGTGTTCATGCGCACACAATATGTCAAAGCGACAAAATGTAACATTTAAAGTTTTATGACAACATGATGCAAAAGAATACATCTAGTGAAGTTTAATTTCAAGGGGAACCATCTTGACTTCAAAAACGTGCTACTAAATTACTGGATTTGTTTAGAGTAAAGAGAAGAGCAATTGCTTCATGTAATATAATTAGTAAGGAGCTAAAGGATGCTGTTACCAGGTGTAACTACTCCTTCTGCATTTCAGACCGATTTTCCATGTGAGTACTACGAATCTTCATGACTGGTTTCTCATGTAGGTACACCAAATTTTCTACTTAGATATACAAATTAACCATATTCTTAGGTAAAAGTACACCAGGCAAAAAATGGGTTACACTAATTCATAATTTTATTGAGTACATTGCTCTTTGAAGATTTTCGTAAATGTGTATTCTATAAATGCGGAAAGAGGTAGCTCCTCTCCTCTGCCAAATTTCACTAAAGTATGCAACTAGCTTTCAACTGAAAGTACAATAGGTTAATTAAATCATAATTTTGCATACGTCATTATAATATGTTACTCTATAGAGATTGCTATAAATAAGATTTCTTTTGTGGCGGAAATAAGGAAACCTTCACTAAATATATCTTAAACTTTAACCAATTTGAATCCTCTGTACAAGTATCTCGACACATATGCTGACACTGCACCTAAAAACGACAATACTGAGATAAAGATCACCAAATGATCAAAACCCAGCACCAGTTCATTCTTTCCAATTATGGCACCTCCAATGGGAACCCCAAACAAGTCGCCAAAACTTAATATGAAGAAAGCAGTACCAGCTCTTTTTCCAAAATCCTTTGTCTTACAGATCTGACCTATGCATGCAGGGGTCAAGGATAGCACGGAGCCACTAGTAAATCCATAGACACCTGCGAAAATGTAGATCGACACTGTCTTATGACCAATAGGAGGTGGTAACCAGATTATACAAAATGCAATAGTAGAGGTTGTGGCAATAATGCATAATGTGTTAAATCTACCGTACCTGTCGGCAAATATTCCTGGAATTATCCTTCCTGGAATTGACATGGAATTAAAAACCACCAACAATAGATAAGAAGAATTTTGGTTTGCCCCATTGGCAACCGCATAGGAAGGCATGTAAGTCAATGTAATCAAAAAGGCGAACCCATTGAAAAGAAGTGCCAATACTAATCCCGAATAAATGGGGTCCTTAAACACTCTAAAGTCAATAGATTTTAAGATTTCTGTAGTAATATTATCTTTCTGAATAGACTCTTTGTCTTCGCCATTCTTCACATGCGACTTTTGTATAATTGCTTTTCTATCAGCAACTAAAAGGAATCCAGTCATCAAGAATCCAAAGACCATGAACGCACCAATTCTTATCGTCCAGCCGAAGCCAACCTTTGGAAGTAAACTTCTAAACAATAAGGGAAAGATGATTCCACCTATTGCACCTCCTACGTATGCAAGTCCAACAACTTGAGCTCTATTTCTATAGAACCAATGACTAATACACCCTAAGAGCGGAGCAAACGTAAATGAGGTACCTAAACCGCCTAAGATACTGAAACTGAGGATAAACTGATAAAGTTCAGTGCTTAAAGACATACACATGAATCCAGTAGTTTGCATTATTAAACCTACCAACAATGGGATTTTGCAACCCAATCTGTCAAAAACGGGACCCAGAATCAATGTCATCCCAAAAGAAAGAAACCCGTAGATTGAAAAAATCCACCCAATCTTTGACTCCGAAGTGCTCGTAAGGATATTGGTCGTGATGTATGTTTGAAGCACCCCCAACGAGTTCACAAAACCAAGGGTCCCAATAAATCCGATGAAAGCTCCGACTACTACTGTATAAGCTCGCAAACCTCCATCTGGAAATAGGTTTGGATCATCCAATAAAACTATTCCGTCATCACTCTCACTGTCTTTGAAGTCATTCGGCTTTTCCACTTCAAGGCCCTTACTTTCAAAGTCCTTGAAGTCGTTTGGGTTATCAACTTCATGTTCTTTACTCTCATATAGCACCATCCTCTATCTATAACCAGTAGCCAATAAGTTGAAACAAGTGGTATTGAAAAATTAAGTATTTTTCAGTTATGTAAAATAAATGTGAAATGCCGAAGTCTTTTTTTTTTTTGATTGTATTTCGATTTCTAAGCCATAACTTTAAACTTTGCAACCATTATGTTCTTTATGTGTTTTTATACTCAAGCCTCTCGTTTAGCTCAGAAACCGAAATCGGAGAAGACTTTTCCCACGTATAAAATATGTCACCTACATGCTGTGACACCTTGAGTAAGTGCGAGATGGAAGCTCATTTTGCCACTGTCGGTGTGAGATCAGCCCTCTGCGCACGGCCCTATCATGTCGGGAATAAAGCTTAATTAATATGGTCCTGAAATTCTACATTCCAGATAGTTTAGCCATGGATACGACGCGGTTAGAAGCTCACAGATTTCTGTTTCGAAACCGCCGTATAGATGAACAGTCTCAAGAGTAGACTCAGGAACGACCGTATAGGCAGTTTATAGGTATGCATGGTATACTTTCTTATCTCTGCTGTCTCATGCACAGAAATAGGACAATATGCAAGAAGTGCTTTGACGCAGTTTGCTGATGCATAAAACGGTTGCATTTTTTCAATGACTTGGGTGCCTTCTAGATAAGCTTGACTGCCACTCTATTACGCTTACAGTGACCCAGGCACATTATCATATTATTAAGCACTTCTATAAAAGCTAAGCTAGGCAATGATGTAAGCCCCAAAAAAGAAAAAAAATTCTAAAAAGAAGTAAAAAAAAAATAATGACTAATTGTAAAATCTCAACTTGGACGCACACTGGATATCTCTGTAATTCAGAGCACCAGCAGCTTGCGTATTAACTTGCTCGAAATATATTTCATCTTCCCACCGCTCTCTCTGCGTTAGCTTACTCGGAATATATTTCATCTTCCAACCGTTCTCTGCATTAACTTACTCGGAATATATTTCATCTTCCCACCCGTTATCTTCGTCGTCGCCAGCTCTCTTTGGCATCAACTCACTCATCAATACTCCACCAACTTCTTTCAACAATTCATTCACTTGCTCCACCACTTCTTCGTCCACTTCGGAGTCATCAACCTGAGAAATTTTATATCCATTGGTCAATGCAATTCTGGAATCATCAATGAATGCTTGAATTTCTGAGTCCCCCACGGTCTTAGGTAACTTAATATCTCTATAATCTTTCTTCTTTCCTTCCTTTACACAGTATAATCTTTTAGCTTCTAATAAGTTGGCTAACCCCTCGTAATAGTAAGCATCTAGCAAAGACTCGTCTATGTCCTGGGAACTGGATGCAGCTTGGATAGCTATTTCGTAGAGTTCCAGTTCAATGGCCAATTTGGATAGTGTTAATAAGGGTTGTAACAATTCCACATACTCCAAACCAACATCAAAGTTATCAGCATCAGCATTGGTGGTTTGCTGTTGTGCAGCCTCTTCCAAGTCGGTTTTCTTTTCGTTGAAAAGCTCCCACGATTTTGCCAATGCTTCCTTTGCATCTTCTGGTCTTTGTTGAGAGATTCTAATGGATGCCAATAAGGACCAACTTTCAGCGTTTTTATCGTCTATAGCCAAGGACTTTGTAATCAAGCCATCGCACCTCGATTCTGCTTCTGGTTCCATGCACAAGTCGGTCATCCAGATCTCTATTTCGGCGAATATACCTTGATTTAGCTTCTTAATTAAGTATTTTGCAATTGCATCTTTGGTAGTATAGATTTTACCAAGCTCTACAAGGATCTCATCCGCTTCTACAGACTCATCGTTGCTGGTAACAATGTTCAACTGTTCCTCGAATCGCCTTAAGCCTACGTCTATATAATTTATACCGTCCTGACCTCCGATTATTTGCCCCAAGTACAAGAATTTTTCGACTCCTTTGGAGGCATTGGGGTCAAGATCACACCCGTGGGTCAACACTTGGTATGCTGTTTCGACCTGATTATTCTCGAGCAATGTTTCTCCAAAGGCCTGAAGGTACAGGACATCGTTCTGCTTAGCTTCGGCGTGAGGAGCCAAGAGTTCTAGTGCCTTTTCGGCCTGTGAAGACTGCAACAATGCAGAAGCAAGTCCAACCAATTCGCTAGTGGCTGACATAACGTGAATTTTCAATACAGTCCAATACAATCCGTTCTCTAGCTATAGAATTGGCGATGAGTTTGGCATTTTTATTTTTTTTTCAGTGCCTGGAAATTTTTCAGTGCTCTTCTCAAAATATGCAGAACCAAGGTGAAGAGAAGATGAATGGCGATGGGTTTCTTCTTACAGAGTTAATATAGAATGATATGACCGGTTCACCATTCTTGTCGCTTCAGAATGAATTCTATATACTCCATTTGTTGTACCATCGAAATAAAAACCAGCATAGAGCGCTGTGCTGGTGGAAGTACTTGAACATGATGCATCGCCATTTGAGAAGCATCTTAAAGTTGCATGGCTCAAATTCGCCGGAGGTGGTCAGGGCAGTCCAAGATTTCCAGAGAAGGAAGATATTGGACAAATCGTATTGGGAGTTTAACAGTATTGTTGCCTTGGGTCAATTTGTCGCTTTGGGTATGACTCTTGTCGGGTTGGTTGCTAGGGTGTGGGTGATTTTAGATGAGATAAGTCCGCGGGACATGGTTGGGTTAGCTGACGGGCCGGCTATAGCTTCGGTTTCTGCTTCTAAAGCCAATGCAGCTGCTGGAATTGGCAAGAACTTCCAAGGACCTCAGCTTCAGTCAAATGTAGAAGTTGATTTTGGGGAAGAGCTAACGGTTTCTGATTCGCTGATACTACTGGAACCAGTAGCGCCGGCTCCTTCGAAACGGGCACATGAGCTTGACGAATTTAGTGGTCCAGTCAAAAAGAAGTTGAAGCCAAGGGAGAAGAAGAAAAAGAAGAAGAAGAGAAATGAAATGGACGACATTTTTGGGTGATGTGAGTAGGAAACCTGGTGGTCGGGAACTACCAGGCTGTATACGAATGGATAGCACTTACTTACTGTTAACAATGTTATGAGCTGGTGTGAGCGTTCTCAGTGGGTAGAGAAAGGTTTTAGAATACATGGTCAGCTCGGCCTTGATAGTTTCCAATATTAAATGGTGAGTAGTCTACTGGAGCAGTATAGATGAATAAAGAGAAGTAATTTCATACATGGAAAGTTCAAACAGTAACCTGCTAGTGTAGTGATCAGGTGGAGTAATAACGCTTGCACTTGGATTAGTAGAGAGAAATAATTGGATACATGGACGGCTCTCCAACTCTGTAATCTGATCATGTAGTAATCTTGTGGAGAAACGCTTTACATCTTTCAGTGTGGGACCTAGACTGTATCTATTCAAGAAGGTACTGACTATTACCTCTGTAACTCTCTATACTACCAACAATCACAGCATCTCTTTCTCTTTCTCTTTCCTTTTTCCTTTCGCTCTCCTGAATTCCTACATTCCTACATTCCTACACTTTTTATTTCAATTCCATCATCTATTCCTCGTTCATCCTATACTAATATAACCTTAGTTCATTTCCTTTACCCAGGTGTTTCGTATTGAAGATCTCTCCTTATTTGAGTTTTAATATTTTCTTCTTTATTTTTTCATTTTTACATTTTGCTTTTTTTAACCAGTCCCATATCTCTTTGTTTGTGAGTTGTGTGATCCATTACGGCCACTTTTGTCTTCCGTTTCCCATTAATATACATACTTGCCTGTTTTACTTAAAAGTAAGCTTCCCCGCTAATTGCAGTGTTCACTTGGTTGAGGTTAGAGTTGCTAACAAACAATTGATCAACATCCAAGCAATATTCATCATCGTAGTCTTCAGCCAAGCTATTATGAACTACCAGACCGTGTTGAAATTGGTCAAACTGGAGGAATGGCTGTTGCTGTTGCTGGCTTTGTTGCTGTTGAATGTTCATTTGCTGGTGTTGGAGTTGATTTGCATATTGGTGTTGCTGCATATTCATCTGCCCATAGTTGATTTCAACTGTGGCCTTGTTAGGAGGCGAGGGAATAGGGTATGTAGTAGATGGTAGCGAATTAGGTGTGTTAACATAGTTGAACGCCATGTCAGAATTTGATGATAAGGCAGGTGAGTTGGTATTATTGTTTGGAACCAACCCCGAGTTCACCTGTGGGTAGTACGCATAGGATTGTGGAGTATCATAGTTAGAAGGAGTCTTTGAAGGGGAGGTTAAAAGAGCAGCGCTCATGTTGCCTTCGACAAGCTGTTGCTTACCGTTCTCCTTCATTCTTTGTCTTTGCTCCTTTCTTAACTTGTTCTTGATTCTACTCTTTCCCTTGAACCCAGTAGGCAAGTGTCTACATTCACCACCTTCAATGTGAATCTCGCACCATATTTCGCTGTTAGGGAAGTATTCATTGCACATTCCACAGTATCCAGGAGAATTTGTTCTTTCTTTGGTCTTAACTCCCTTAGGATACTTGAAATGTCTAGACTTCAAGTGTGTCTTGTAGGTATCTCTTCTGGAGAACCCTCCGTTAGGGTGGCACTTGTGTGTGAGGTTGTTCTCATCAACGTAGATGCTGTAGTTGTAAAAGGGGCACAGGTATGCTTTCTTGACAGCGTGCTTCTTCAAATGACGAGTCAAGTAGCCTCTGATCTTGAAGCTAACATCACAGTGAGGACATTGGTGTACGGTTCCATCCTGTTCTCCTCCACTCGAAGTCTTTCCTTTGTCATCTTCTTCACCCTCGGAAAAGGACGAGTTGTTGGTCAAAGGGGTGTCATCAAGCTTCTGGATGTTACGATACTGACCGTTCTCTATGATAGAGTCTGAGTTAGATGAGTTCGAAGTGGTTGGAGTAAGTACATCTCTCTCTGGCTTTCCTTCCTTATCCAACTGATTACTAATAGAGTCAGACTTGATCTTGAATACGTCGAGTTCGGATCCAGGGAGCGACAGGTCGTCAGTGAACGCCCATTCGATTTCCCCGTTCTTGTTCTTGAAAGGTAAGAGCCTTGTGGTCAAGCCAGTGGAGCAGGACTTGGCTGTGACACCGTCTGTTTGAATGATAACGTCGGTTATCGATGGGAACAAGTCTGGGATGGTCTTGGATTTTTCAACACTGGCAATATTGGCCACTTCCTTTGATTTGTCATCTTCCCTTGGCTCTTCTGCCTTAACATTACCGGTCTTGGTACCGGCTTCCTCATAGGCACTGTCCTTAGTAGTCTTTCTGCTCTCTTTAAATAACCATACTATGGCCAAGAGCAACAAAATGGACCTGATTGCTGTGGACGTGGTGAATTGCAGTAAGGTGCCACCGAACATAACTACAGGTGGTACCATCTTATCAGCTACTTGTTCAGCAACTTCAGTCCATCTTCGACGGCGTTGGTTGTTCAAGTTTAAAGGATCTGCAAGAGTTGTCATGCTGTCCTTTGATGTCGTAAAAAAATGTCAGCTCTGTGTTTTCGTTTGCTCTTTGTCACTACTATGCGCTTTTGTCTTTGAATGTTTTAAGTGCAAGTTGTACGCAAAATTACTTGACTTATGATTTAGCTAGCAGTGGTTATATGTGAGTTGCTCCTGCTATGATGATCTTATCTTCCTTATAATAGCACGAAGGTGTATATAAGGTCGTTATGAGTTTTTTTGGATTATTTTTTGTTGTCACTGTCACTAAAATTTTCAAATCTCCTTATGTAATTAACCACAAAAAAAGAAAAGAAAAAAAATCCCCTTTTCTAAAACTATGTTTGATTAGAGGTTTACTGATGTTGGCAGGGAAACTAGGTTTGGGCCAACTCGAAAGATAATCTTCTCCTTACTCTGTTATTAAGGATAAGTACCGTTACTAGTAATGTACTGTAATGCA
This sequence comes from Dujonia railenensis, assembly GCA_935541525.1. Classification (NCBI taxonomy): domain Eukaryota; kingdom Fungi; phylum Ascomycota; class Pichiomycetes; order Serinales; family Debaryomycetaceae; genus Dujonia; species Dujonia railenensis. Next base: position 276,739 of record CAKXYY010000008.1, on the reverse strand, counting down.
CTATTAAGTGAACTCTAGTTTGTCGTCGGCTGCACTGTTGTTGTTTCTCTCAGCAAGGGTGACTTTGTTACCGTGTGATGGTAATTTTTGTCGGTGGTCCCTGGATCGTCTACCTAAAGTCGTGCACGGAACAATAGTCGTTCAAGGAAAAAATAGGAAAAAAAGGGAAAAAAAAAGCAGTTTCCTCGTCTACTCGGAAAAAAAAGAAATTTAAACAATGCACTCACTAACGGGTGAAAAAACGATACGAAATGAAACAAGTGAGATTAATTAGTACCTTGGTATTCCATTTGTATTTTGGCTAAGGATCTATACAAGTGCGGGAGTGGCTGTTCGTCCCTGTATACGACGGGGAAGCAATTATGTTGTCTTTTGTGTGGTGTGTTCTTTTGGGTGTCACTGGCTCTCTCTTGGCTGACCACATCCGGGCTTTTTTTTTCTTTTGTTTCTTTTTTTCTCTTCCATTTTTACCTTTTCAGCTTTCACTCTTACCGACATCCTTACACCCAGCAGTTTAACTAAGTTTTTGAATTTAAGTTTCTTAAGTATTCTAGTTATTCGGCACTTGTTGTGATAGCTATAGGGCGATAATTCTGATGGTTACGGAATGTGAACCTCAATTAGTCGCTATACGAGGTAAGATCAGAGCGTTGTGCTCTCAAAGCACTGCGTGCTTTTCTTGGGAGCTCATTTGTCCTTATTGTTCTTCTCCGCCCTTCACATGTATATGTGCAACATTTCGAGCCAAATTAGTGTCAAGTACGAGAGAAAGCTGGGGAAATTTTTGAAACATACAGCAGCACCTTAAATGGGTGCCAAGTAAAAGTACACCTAAAGATAGAAATTGAGTTCAAAGTTAGAAAAGAAACGAGACTTGAGAGTAGAGAATAAGACTTGCGAAGCTAAATGTTACCGTTGACGGTCCATGCAACGTTGCAGCAACGGTCAGATGTAATTTCATGGCTATGTATCACCCACCTTCAGAACACGGCATCTTGAATTTGTATACAGGTCAATATGTGGAATCAAGCACACAGTGTTGAAGCTCTATGAGGACGGGGTAGGACTCTGTGATTCAAACTCACCTGCAGTGCTTGCTCTGTATTGCTCTGGCTCCAACTTGGAAAATAATGGCGAATTCACTCTTGATTTCTCATTTTTCTCCCATTGACGGAGCCCATTCTCATGGCAATATGTTTTCTGAGTCTAGTCGTACTATGTACCACTTTGTAGTATGCGATTTTTTATGAATTGTGGACAAAATGAAGGTTCTGTTAACTCAAGAAAGGGTATTTTAAAGCAATATAGTAACACATTGCTTGTATTGGTAAATCTCGGTATCCTTTCGTTTTTCTTATTGCACATCTCTATATGTCTTCTATACTCCAAGAGCTATAAACTTCTGAAACAAAAGGCAGAACGAAATGCCAATTACTAGTACCATTTCTCCTTCATTTTAAGAATTCCACGATTTGCCTTTTCATAGTTACATGTTCTAGCAGGCTCGCTTTTCTTCTGAACCAGGAGCTAGGCTTTAACCGAGACTGCTTTAAATATATTTAGCCCTCATTCGAATTTGCACGCTACAAATGTAGAGTGAGACATGTCATATATCTAGTTATACTCTTGCAGCAATAGATTAAACCATTCAATTCGGCTGAAGTACGTTTTCTAGCCAAAGGATGAGATATTTTTCTTCAACTAGATCAAAAGTAATGATGTAGAAGGAAAGAAACCTCAGCTGGAAGTACAATCACTGCTTGGATTTTCCATTGCAACACACATCTTAGTCCATTAAACCAAGCTAGAGCATTCCGGACTTCTTCTAACATTCCTAACTAGATGTGCAGCAGGTGAAGCCTGTTATTCTTCGACTAACGAATATTTATTCCGAGAGGAAGGCTGAAGTCGACAAACGTAGGAATAATTCCGCCCAGAAAATGATCATAGATTTGAAGCACAAGATAAAGATAACAAATCCTCCCAGTTGAAGAGCATTATGAAATATACAGATAGCTACAAAGATAAGCTTAACGAACTGTAATTAGATGCTGGTTCAGTATAGTCATTTACTCACATTTAGGGTTTGATTCATTCCTGAAACCAACATAATATACAATTGCTTGTTCATATGAAGAAATATCAAAGGCATCGATGAATGATGTAGGTACTATGAAGAGATTACAGTATCCGGGGGTAATCTTCTGAACCATCGGACTTTCGTAAAATGTTTGCTACGATTGCAACTAATTTTCCGTGATGATATGCATGAGTATTTGGTTGATGCCTTGCGTCACTGCAAGTTGCATAATTCTACTTGAATTACTACGTACGTGGAATGTTTTTCGGACACCGAGAGCCAGAAGAAGCTAAATTAGAAAAGAATAGTTTTGCTGCGGAATGTCATACGTGGTATATGGTTCAATAAAATAGTTCGGAACGCTTCTTCCACTTAAAAAAGCCTTGAAGTATATATAGAACGGACTAGATTACTTTGGAATGAGCTCGAGGAATGTATCAGTTGAATCTTGCATAAGCGTTTTTTTTTAGGTTATAACGCCTGTTGAGCAACGGATATAATTCCACTTACGGAAAGCTGGTAAAGGAACCACATGAGCAAAACTCTATAAAAGAAATAGAAACTATTTTTGCTTCATCTGTTGATGTTGATTGATACTAAAAACTAAACGTCTCGATATGGTCGACCGTTGAATACTTTCAGATATTTTGCGGGAATTGCCGTATTGTGTGACTGGAATTTGCTTTGCATCAACCACCAAAAATTGCGATTGCAGATCTTTCAAACGGTCGATTGAGAAATTCGTGAATTTATTTTTTGTAGTGCGGCTCACCATCCGAAGTAAAATTTAAAAAGGTGAAAAATCAAGAAATCTGAATGAAATGTAACGCATATTATTATATATCTAATTATTAGCCATGAAGTGTGAGATTAGAAAATATCAGATGACTGGCCCGAGTTGTGGGGTCCCAAAACAGAAAAATGATACAGAATCCGATAAAGTTTGAGCACATCTGACTTAAGAGTAATTTGTCGTATACATCAATACATACCCTAATTGCATGCAGCCCATACATTTTAATCGGGTCCCGATTAAATTCTATGTTTCTCTAAGCGAGTACTAAGTGAAAAATGGAATATATACGATGTCAGAATTCCTTCTCAAGAACTGTAACGAATCCAAGACGTGCTTCTACGTCCACAGTTCAAAGGGGGGATAGGAGCCGTCCTTTGATTATTCCCCTAGTCAACAAGTTGCGTGTTAGCTCATGCACAACTATATATTTATTTTTTAACTTTTGTAGGAGGAACTTTTCAAGTGTGGTACTCTGAGATAGATAAGTGCGAATGGTATCGATTCAAATGATACGTCCCGCAGTTACGCTTCTCCTTTTGAAGGCTTCATTTAGGCGAATGTGAAAACACAATTCTCGGCTAGGTACTTCTGAGGGGGTTCACTTTGAAGCACTGCAGCGTCTGCATTTGCTGGTAAATTTTAGAATATCCATATCTTGCATGTATAATTATCAAAACGCCGTGCTATCAAGAGATAATGGACTTCTAACCTCAGTTATTAATACAATAATTGCTTTTATTAATGACCAACGGACTTTCTCCTTATTTTATCTTAATATTGTGCGGCGCAGCGCATTCTTTTTGCAAAATAGGGTTCACAGGCGATATTTTCCTGCAAACTTAGTAAGAATCATGTGTTCAGTTTCGAAACAAGAACCACAGTACGGTCTCTTTTCGAAGTATCTCTTCATGTAGCTCGGTGCAGGGGAGACTTTTTTTTCTTATTGTCTTTTTTTTTCTATCGGGCCTTCTTCCGGAACAGTCATGAAGATTGAACTGAAGAAGTTGAGTCCTCAACAGTCATAAGTAATAGCCAATTGATGAAAGACTCAATTGAGTTGACGCTCTCCCTGTATTGCTCCTGTCAGCAATATCCACTTCAACAGCTTTATTTTGTAGGGTACCCGAATGAATGCAATCTATTCGTATTGATATTTTTTAGACGATGGCTAAGATTATTGCTGTTCTCAACAATCGCCTTCATTTGCGTATAAACTAGTTCTTGCATATTCATGCAAGTATTCTGCAAAATTAGCCGAAAGAGGAAAGTCCATCTTGCGCTAAAAGAGTACAACTTTTGACGAGTTTGCGTTGATGTAGCTGTGTGACTACCAATGCAAGGAGTTATAGTAACTAGCGCTAACCTGGGGCTCCATTTACTTTATTTTATTAACTAACCCCAATTGCTGTTAATAAGTAAATTATGGAAGAGGGTAGGAGTAGATCTGAAAATCTCAAATTCTCAAAATCTTGATTGCATCAGATGTAAAAAATAAGATATTAAAAATATTTCTTAGATGGTCATCTATGTAACTAAGCTTAAATCCAAAATCTAAACAGTCAATATTTTTCCGTACTTCTTCAATGGCAATACTATTGAGGTTGTCAAGTCGAATCATTCTATTTCATGTCATAGAATGCTGTGATTTGTTCTTCCAATTGTTTCTTCTTCTTCAGTGTTGACTTCGACTTTTTTTTTTCCTATACCTTGAGTTATTTTTTGACCTTTCCTGTTTAGTCGTGCAGCTGTAGCGGCTGCTGCAATCCACCATATGTTAAAAGATCTGCATGAGTTTTTTTTTTCAAAATGTTTCACCTGGATCCTTAACTCCTAGGCTGCGAACCTCATCATAAACATCATATACGAACTTAGTTCGGAAAGGGACAAAAGCTAGATATAAATGTAGTCTATATCCCAGTTTTATTTTCAATTGTAGGCCTCTAATTCAGAAAACTTGCAAAAAGATGATAACTAGGGTGTATATAAAATCGTACTTGAGATGCGTCAGTCGCTTGATAACCAGAAGCAATACGTTCCATGATAATACACTTCAGTGTGAACAATATCTCTTCCTTATAGTTAATTCCTTCGAATTGAGCATGTTAAATCTCTTTCGTAGTCTTTACTTCTTATATAAATACTCTCAAAATCAAGTAATTGCAAACGACAATAGAATTGAATCAAATTTGCATATATACTTGATATTGAGCTCTCTCATTTTATCGCAAAGTGAGCAGAGTAGAAAAGGGTACTCCTTAACTACATGGAAGGATATCAGTAACGAAATTTCTGAGTCGAGTGGCTTGAAAATTCAGGTTGACACGAAATTGCTAGAAATGTTGGAATCTTATTTCCTAGCTTGTTTAGGAGGTGAAATAACCAACACGCCCATGGATTTAATTGAAGACGATACAGGGTTTTTGATGAATATAGAAGAAGCTGTGAGGTCAGGATACACTCAAGAAGCCAGGAAGTTTATTATCATGAATAGTGAGAGAGGCATGCATTCTAACTACAATTGGAATGCAATATCACCAATACAGAGAGCACATACTTCATTCAGTACCAATAAGAGCGACGAATTTGATGAAACAGAGACAAGCTCCAACGAAGAAAGAGATATTGAAAGTCAAGAATTCACCTCAATTACGCCATATCTTAAATTTTACGAACTCAGAGATTTAAATGTATCCAAGAATACAAAAAAGTTTAGATTTGTACAGCCACTAACTGTGAATAAGATGACCGAAGGCTAACTGGTCACACACGAGTGGGAATATAAAAGCATTGCACGAAATGCAACAAAATAAAAAGTAAAAAAAAACTGGGTAATTACCATATTGAATTAAATGATCATGGTAACCTATGGCATGAAATTGAATAGGTGGACAAAAAAGGACTAATAAGTGAATAAATAAATAGATAGACAACGTATATGTACCGTTGAATAAAAGTGTAAATGCATTGAACTGCAGAAAACGAAAAAACACCACTTGTAGAGAAATTTGGACAGGATTTGAACCAGTCTAGGAAATCTTTCGGTAGTTTTCGTTAATATTTCTTGTTCGAATATGCCAACAGAGGTAAATTCAAACTCTCATCGGCATAATAGTATTTCAATATTAACTTTTGAAATGTAGCGGTGTGCTGATATTTTCCACCTAGATTCATGAATATGAATTTCTTTTGCATTATACATTCAAAATATTAATGAATATTGATCAAGTGTGTGAAAAATTAAGGGTTCCCCACGCCTGAGCTTCGTGACAAAGGAAACATGCTTACAAAATTCTGGAGAAGGAATTATTCATTTTTGCCCGAGGATGTTCTGCTCGATATTTTTTGCATCATAAGATAGATCTGCTCAGTATTTCTTGAACTACGAACAGATTTACTTCATCTGTTTGTTGAAACACTCGAGATACGCACGTAATATTACCATCTGCAGCCAACAATAGATATAGTAATCTTTTCTACTAAGGTTGCAGCTTCCTGATTGGAATACCCTCAAGAAAGTTGCAGGACAGCTGGTAAATAATATTTCGAAAATCAGCCTACTTTATGAGGGGCACTATGATAAGGATGGCACTTTATAATTCAAAATGGTCTTGCTGCACTAGGCAGCCTGCTTTCTGTGCTGGATTGCACAATTCGTAGCCAGAAAGTTTATTTTACAGTAGACGCTCTTTCTTTTTATGCATTGATGATAAATAATTGGAGATCTCTAGATCTAAAATATTGTACAGTGCTCAGCACCACTTCTTATTCCGAATCCACTATGCGGGAAACATCGTTTACACGCTTCCATACGTCATCTGGAAAAAAGGTTAATGCCAAAGACTCGATGGTGTTTAGAGTGGAAAGTTTCTCTTCTTCCCAGCTTGATTCCTTCAATTCTGACTGATTTTCAACTTCAAATGCTGCAAGAAGCTTGAAGTCCTTTTCCTTATTCGTAGCCATTGCGTCTTCTATAAATTTTGGAGTATCTAGTACGTAGTCATTGAAATAAGTTTTCAAATCATCGGTGCTTTCTTCCTCTCTATTTCTATTTGTACTTTTATTGTGATCATCATATGTAAGTAATGATTCTATTTTGAGTCTTTCTCTTACCTGTCGTACATCCAACTTCATTCTCTTTGGACTTGGTCTTCTGTCTCCGACGCTTTCTTCTTTGAATTCTACGCTATTCAACCTTTGGCACACTGAGATGGCACCTGCTATAATCTCATTTACAAACCACCATTTATTTGAGAATTTCTTTAGCTCTTTGATCAACTTGTAAGTAGATAAATCGAGATACTTATAAGTCTTTTCATTCCATCGAGGCATAAACCTTACAAATTTAACATTTGGTGGAATTGGTGACTTGCGAGCTGCTCCTCTAAATTTATGTCTCAAGTGGATAGACACCCCCAAACACAAAACTGTTGGAAAGAGAGAAATGTTGATGATGTCTTCATGAGTTTTGAAATACTGGATATATTTCAAAGTATTTAAACTGACAACTAGTGGAATATCACTTATGCCAGTACAGTCTTTGGAATTCAATCTACTTTCCAATGTGTGCTTATGCACCAAAGAAATTACCAAACAGTTGCAAAACCTTTCTATCAAATATGTCATATTTGTACAATACTTCCGCAATGCTATGGCCGGTAAGAAATATTTAGTAGCTTTAGTATAATTATTCCTTTCAAAGGCGGACTGGAAATTGCTGAGGAAATCTGCTTCATGTCTTGCGAGTTCTTTATCAATATATTCTGTTGTCTCCAAGTCCAATTTATCAACTTGTGGCACGAGTGTCTTAATGGCCATTGGGTATAAGATTTGAGTGCATCTAACTAAAGCCAAAAGATGCTCATTCTGAGGCAAACCAAGCTTATCCTGTAAGGAATCTTTCATCACTAGACCCCTGGTATTTACAATTGAGCCAATTCTATCAAAGAAGTAGGAAATCCACCATAATTCAGCTAGATAATCGTCCCTTTGACTTATGTATAAGCCTTTTATTATATTTATGGAATCCGTCAAATCATTGAAGCAGGCATCTGTTCCAAAGCGATCAAAATTGAAGTGTAACACAAGTAATAATTGGCAAACCAGCCTATTTAGTAGGTCATTGTCACCAAGTTCGGGTGAAACCAACAAAAGCATTCTGATTTTCAATATTAGCGATTTAAAGAAGGTTTGCAACAGTTTATCGATGTTATTTCCTTCGAAGACATTATTTTTTATGAAAATCTTTTCAGCTGACTTATCCCTAGCAATTACCAACACAATGGCATTGATAATAATGTTGGGGACGAGATTGTTATGAAAATCTTTCCAGAATTCGGATTCTTGTACGATGGGAAAGATACTATTTACTTTAAAGAAATACAACTCCAAAAGTTCCAATGTAGTCTGATAATCCAACTCCAATGTAAATGCTTTTATTGAAAGTAAGAAAGTGCACATCGTTTCACTTTCAATAGCTTCTCCCTTACCTATTCTAGAATCTTTATCTCCATTCAAATTAAGTAACTTCCGAACTGTTACCTTAGTTTCGTTCTTGTTTCTCTTCTTGTGCTGAGAAATATTGAAATTGAACCGTTTCTTAAGGTAATTGGCTGTTAGGGGTTCAGTAGGCAAATTGGAAGAATCACCACATTCATTTGCAGAGTGATTCTTCAGCTCATCGACATGTGCTTCTATTTTGTCTTTATTTCCTCCAACCTTCAGAGGTAAGTTCGTCTCTTCCACCTTTTTTTCTTTTCCCCTCTCATACAAGTCTGGATTCACTTTACCCTCACATTCGGTATCGTGAACTGAATGTAACAGAGATCTTCTTACTTTCTTTGTAGGGCTCTGATTTCTGGCCGTAATATCAGGCATATATTCCTCTTGGAAGTTCATTCCAGACCTTTGTTTCAACTGAAATGGCAGAGTACTACTTCGATATGATGAGGGTGGAGCAAGTGGTGAGCCGATATGCGCTGGTGACTGGCCAGTGAGATGTTGTGCTTCAGGTGTCACAATGGGCCCCACTGTAGATGTGTGTGCCGTCGTCATACTCAATTGAGGCAGGCTTTGATACGGTGCTTGAGAGTCAGGGTATTGCTGGAAGTGTGGGGTCATGTGTGTTGGGACAGTAACAGGATGGAATAGACCTAACGGTGCTCCGTTCATCTGCTCATAAATCTGCGAAGGAGGTTGTTGGTGATATAAGTGGCGGTGCAGAACCTGAGACTGATGCTGAGGTTGTTGCAGATATTGCTGTAGCTGATGCTGGATGGGGTATTGTTGTCCAATCTGGGGAATGAAATAGGGACTAGAAAGATTACCTCCGTCCTCCCACTGGGGAATGGGTGTTTCTCCTGGAAACTTCTCGTGCGAGGAAGTGGAAGATGTCTTCGAGTTGCTTCTACTAGTTTGAGAAGCAATAACAGTATCTTTCGTAGTTGTTACTATCAAGTCGCATTCCACTCTATTCCTTTTACAATTATCACAACCAAAAGCCTCATAATTTTCCAGCTGGATACACCTCATTCTCTTCGTACGGCATGTTCTGCAGCATTTGAAAGTTCTCTTTCTAGTCTTATAATTTGAGTCAAAAGCTGGAAACACAAACATTCCGCTAGAGAATTAAGCTTCCACTTTGAAAATGTAAAGAGTATTCTATCAATGCTATTTAGCCTTACTCCTCTCTGCCTCAGCTTGTCACTTATTAATCTTCGTTTTTTTTTTATTATTAATTATTTTTTTCTGTTTTCTTTCGTATAATGTATAAGAATGAATCAGAAAGCGACAAAATATACGGATATGAATTAGCCCTAGAACCTGGCTATACTTAAGAACACCTAACTAGCAAGAGAATGATAAATCCGCACTAAGAAGAAAACAATTATATCGTGCTAAAAATGGAAAAAAAAAAAAAAATTCAGCCATCCCATTACACTTCATGCAGATTTAGAAGATTATTTTTTAGATCTGCAGACTTCCAGACTTCGAATGTGAAGTTTTAGAACGTTCGACTTTTCTAGACCAACTAATTAGGCGAAAATCTAATATGGCCACTCACCACAGTCTGAAGCAAAGTGGCATAGCCATAGAAGCAATTCAGATGCGCAGAATATATGTACTTCCACCACGAGCATCACCAGTCTTAATGCCAGTGATAAATTATGCACCATGAAGCATTGCACTATTTGGGCCCGGATCTTATATTTAGATCGCGATTTCCATTTACGAAATCATTGATGCAGGAAGGGAAGAGTTTAGAATTTCATTCAAAAAAAACACATACCAAAGCGAATTTTCAAATACCCTCGTGTTCTGAAAGCACATGCATTCAATGAACTCATCTAGCATTGATATATAAGTAAGCAAGGATATTATTTTAAAGCATATTAGTATAAAATATTATCCCTGCTCGTCATTAATACGTTATGCAGAAAACAAAGCAATTGAGCAAAAAATTATTTCTCAAATTAAGGTTTCGGCGTTACAGACGTCGGAAAGCTTGCAATTGTTCTACACAGTTCAACAATTTCAGATTCGAGCGAATTCTGCGACACTACACTGCCATTTGTAATAAAATACATGTCTCTATCTAGAATTATCTCATCGAGGAGCGGAAATTACTGAATTGGGGAGCGTACCACCATAAATTCAAATGAAATCTGGCACAAAACGACGCTTATGCAAGGACGTACATCAGTAAAGTTGCAGTGTGGAACACTCAACTGCCTTCTTCTTATACAGATATCTTACAAATCAAAGAGTAATTATTTTTTCTTGCGCGAGGCAGAAGACGCAATGAGTGATTCCAAAATTCGTAATTCAAGTCGATCCGATCGGTAATAAGGTGGGCCCCGGAGAGTGTTTCTGGGAATTTTGACAAATGCATATGTTTTGAAGTAAAGTATGTGATTGCTGCATTGCATATATGACTAGAAGAAATTGTTGGCACCTCGAGTAAATGCAGGTGGGTACACCTAAGGGTAGTGGCATTACATAGAATCTCAGTGCAGGTAGGACAACAAAATACCAGTGGCATTACATGGAATCTGAGTGCATTGCAGCTCATATGCAAGTCGCTCTCATCCATTTGGTTCTTTGTTCAATGCAACCTTGCATTGCAAAGCTTGGGCGGATAATAGGGGTGCCCCAGTTTAGATAATATTATATATATATATATATATAGATCTTGTTTGTATACGATATAACCACGAAGGTGTCTTACGAACCAGCTTCTAAAACCAAGTACATGGAAGCTGGCCCTACGCGATTGTTCGAAACAGGAAATGCAAACGCACACACGGTAGTCACCAACCCATATAAGGAAGGTCTAATCGTTGCCCTGTTAGTAAGCTGTACTACCCACATTTCAATTATTTTTTCACTCTTCACATATTATTTCACACTTAACCAGTGGAGCTAGGTCAGCCTAATTCTTGACTTAGTCGCCAAGATCTTTCGCTAAGATTGTAGCACGAAAAAAAAAATAGTGTATTCTTGAATTCCTAAGACCCCTTCCCCAGATCTTCATGCCCATCACGTAAAAAATTTATTGGATCTTAAGCTGGAAAACGGTGTAGGTTCAATGCAATGAGCAGTGATCCATCTCAGTAAACTGGACTAAAGCCATTTCGGTTTCGAGATCACCCATACCTTTGAGCGTCCTCACGCACATTTCGAATTACAGCCAGCCCACTTATCTTTCCATAAGAGTGTCAATTATCAGCCTTGAACACGGACTTTCGCCTTTGTCTGTCTGACCTCGGCCTCTGCACTGCATAGTGGCTACTTTACTTCTCTGTGCTTTTTCCTATTTTTTTTTTTCGTTTTTCACACTTTTCAAGATGAGCGAAGTGTGTCAATCTGAAACTTATCAACTGAAAAAAAAAAAAAAAAAAAAGGAAGGTAACCACCAACTAAAACATTTTTGCAGCAACAGTTCATCGCCATGATCGATTTGGCTACATTCGAACACCCGGCTGTGACTACCATAAACGGTAAGCATTGGTTCCACGAACTCTCTGAAGAAGCCTTCCCCGGCCAGGCATTCTCGCTCGAGATCGAGGAAGTATTGTACCACACTAAATCAGCCTTCCAAGACATCCTCATCTTCAAGCTGAGCAAGTTTGGCAATATCTTAGTTTTGAACGGAATTATTCAATGCACCGAAAGAGACGAATTTGCGTACCAAGAACTCATTACACACTTGCCTATGTTTTCGCACAAGGCACCGAAGAGAGTGCTAGTTATTGGGGGAGGAGACTGCGGCGTAGTGAGGGAGCTCATCAAGCACTCAAATGTGGTAGATAACATAACCATGGTGGAAATCGATGACATGGTGATTCAGTTGTCCATAAAATACCTCCCACAAATGGCCAAGTTCCATAACCACGAGAAGGTCAAGATAGTTATTGACGATGGTTTCAAGTTTCTCTCGAATCTCTCACAAGTAGACGAAAGTGAAAAATACGACGTGATCATCACCGATCTGTCGGATCCCGAGGGACCAGCCGAAGAATTCTTCCAAGTAAACTATTTTAAGCTCTTACTGAACTCATTGCGTAAAAATGGGATTGTTATCATGCAATCTTCTGAAAACATCTGGCTCAATTTGGACTATGTTTCAGATTTGAAGCATAAAGCTCAAAAAGTGTTCCCCAATGTTGAGTACAGTCAATGCTACATGCCCTCATACACCAGTGGTCAATTAGGGTTGTTAATTGCAACACACGATGTTGAGAACAATTTGAAGGTACCTACCAGAGATATCACTGAGGAGAATGAGATAACGGACAAGTTCAAATATTATTCCGAGAAAGTGCACGAAGCCAGTTTTGTATTGCCTAAATGGGCCGATAGCCAAATCAACAAGTAGCTATGCATTAGATATAGAAATGCATTGATGCTATGATGTGTGTAAATAGAAGAAACACGCTACTGCTGTGTCGAGTGGATACAAGCAGCTATGAGTTAGATGTAGAAAAGGATCGATAGTGTGGTAAGCACGCTAGTGTACTGTTGTATCCAGTAGAGGCACGGAGAAAACATTAGTATATAGTCGCGAGATGTGTAGATGTGCAGATGTATAGAAATATATGTGAGGTACCTTGGAGAGAGGATAGGGTTGGTAATACCGTGGAGGAGTGATATGAATGTACTAAGAACGAACAGAACATGGTTTTCTAATAATACCTCGAGAAGAGGACACAGCTAAAGGATGTGGCCTTAGTGACGTATACAGTGTCATGCACAGCTAAGCAGCAAGTACAGTGTAGAAAAGTGCTGAGACTAGTGTTGCATGTACCAATCAACAGAAACATGCAGCTAGCTAGACGTGGTCTGAAAAGACCAGACTTAGACAGGCTTCACTAGAGTCATATTTAACACTCCTAGCGAGCATATGTTACAGGTACAGAGTGTTATTTATAGTATAATATAGTTTACTAGTAGTAGTAGTTAGCGTTATGCAGCACTGCAAGCCGCATACAGTGAACCATACAATAGAGAACAGTAGCCGCAGCCATTCACCTCATGGCACTCAGCTCTACCTTCAGCTCTACGCTCAACTCTACGCTCAGCATTGAACTCAGTATTACATGCATGACCCACGAAAGAAAGCTCTCTACTTCCTACCTTCCATACCTCCCAACGTACCTACCTCCCACACTCTCCTACCTTCCCTACCCCTACCTTCCTGTCTTCCGTACCTTTTCCAATCACGTGATGCATCACCTTCCACCCACTCCCGTCCCGCGCCCACTCCACCCCCTCCTCCTCTCCTGCACACGCCCGACGTCGTGGGCAATCCATATTTCATTTCCAAATAAAAACAACACCAACCACACTACTTTTAATACTCTTCCACGACCTCTTGTACCAAAACTGCACCAGGAGAACCAAGGGCTGCAAAAAAAGGAAATTATGACAAATCCAGCAGACTACCACACAGCTATAGACGAGCAGCTTCTCGCTGTTGCACTGGCCAAGTCCGACGGCAGTTCGGCGCTGCCCCAAGAAATTGAGGCCACTCGAGTGAAATTGGAAGAGATCGCTCACGCTGCTGCAATGAATAAGCTGCAGCAGAGCGTTGCGCACCACCAGAGGGTTGACCAGGCAGCACAGCAGGCAGCCCAGGCACAACACCAGTTGAACCAGTTGAGGCAACTGCAGCTGCCGCAACTCCACCAGCTCCAGCAGCAGCAACATCAACAGCAGCAGCAACATCAACATCAGCAGCTCCTCCACCATCAACAACACCAACACCAGCAGCAGCAGCAACAGCAGCAACAACACCACCAGCCACAGCACCACCACCAGCACCACCAGCAACAGCATCAGCACCAGTTTGACGACGACCCTTCTCAATACAATATCCAGATCCCAGACCCCATCATCGACGCCAAGCTGAGGATATATCCTGTCAGCGAGAACACAATCACTGCCGAGGGGAACCTCATCACCAGACCATACCCGGAGCAGGTATTCCAGAGCCGTGACGACTTGAACGAGTTCATCCACGAGTTTGCTCGCGACAATGGGTTTGGAGTGGTGATTGCTCACTCGAACAAGAAGGCCATCTACTACACTTGCGAGCTTGGTGGTAGATATCGTCACAAAAAGTCCAAGAAGAACGCCAACGGTGTGCATCTGGAAGGCGGCAACGACGGTGTGGACGCAGAAGAACTCGGCGCTGACGTTACAGATGAAAATGGATACCTCTTAGACCCTTCCACCAAGACTAAGAAGTTGCGTTGTCCCTTCTCAATGACTGCCAACTTCAAGAAATCTACAGGAGTTTGGACCCTCAGAACCACTTGTAACGAGCACAACCATCCACAATTGGACCCACTCTCGAACCATCCCATGCTCCGCAAGAGATCCGATGAGTTGAATTTGCTTATATTGGATTTGTACAAGATCGGTACTAAACCGCTGCACATTGAATCTAAGATCAAAGACCAGTATCCCGACGTGTTGATTAAGAGAGAAGACATTTACAATGAGATCCGTGGCTACAAGAGAAAGCTCAAGAAGCAGAATAGATTCCTCACCAGCAACAACTCCCGTCACTCGTTGTACAATAGTAATCCAAATGCCAAGAAGAGGTCAAACGCATCGTCATTCCAGCAAGTTGGTTTAGATGACGATGACGATCAAGGTGACCAAGTGTTAGACTACGATCTACACCAAACGCACCAAGATGTTGAGTTGCAACGTCAATTGGCTGCTGCTTCTCAACAGCTGCAACATCAGCAACTTCAACTTCAGCAACAACATCACCAGCAGCACCACCACCACCAACCTCAACTGCACCACCAGCACCATATCGATGAACAGCAGCTCCAGCAGTACCTGCAGCAATTGCAGGAACATGACTTGCACCATGGAGGTGGGGATCCTGATTCTGACAACACTGCAGCTGCTGCTATTGCAGCTGTTGCCAGTGCCACTCAGCAGCACCAATCTCACTCTCACCATCATGACAGCGAGTTATCAATGGATAATATCGACAGTAGACTTGTTGGAGAATAAGTTGATTTAAATGTATAGTAAGTTTTGAGTTGTATAATATTAATAAAATTGGAATAGAAACGAGATGTAATGGAAAGAAGACTGAGGTGAATTTGAAGCATATGAAAAGAATAGAACATAAGAGTGAACTCCTACTTTACTGTAAGTTAAAGGGTAACTTCATTGGAATCATATTTATATATACATTCTGTCTACATAGTACTCAACACCTCCAATGCTTCTGCTCTCTCCTCGAAGAGCTTGGCCAACTCCCCTACCTTCCGCCCTCTTATCACCGGTTTCTTAACTGAACTTTGGTTTAATTTTACGTTTTCGAATTGTTTCGCTAATTGGTAAGAGGTTTGCACGGAAGGCAGTGATTTTTGGAACTTGTACTTCTGGGGTGGGTATTGTACTGTTATGTTGGAGACATCTTTTAAGGTTGGTTCCTTTTTCAATTTGTGGTTAATGCCGACTGTTGACGAACTAGGAGAGCCTGCCGGAGAAGGAACGACAGTGCTTACTGATCCAATACTGCTAATTGACCTTGACACAGTATGACCATTTTTTGGAGTTGTACTCCCAAGGCTACTTGCAATATCCAAAGAGCTGCCGATAGACTTGGATGTTGAATGCGAGGAGCCTGGTGATATTGACTTTGGTGGTATATTCGTGGGCTGTTCCGCCAAATGGGAGCTGGATATATTCCCACCGATGCTGCTGCTCTTGACGTGGCTATTTACACCGAAGTTTGGTGGAGTTACTTTAGCAGGTGAGAACAGGCTTCTCTTCTTAATTGCTGGTTTCACTGGTGTTTTCAACTTCGGCTCAGGCTTCAATTGTGGGGACTCTAGGCGACTCTCGGCATCGATTCTTTTCAAATTTTTGTCATCACTCAAGATATTCGTGGTGTTGAAAGCAACACGGTATTCCAAGTCTTCCTCATCATTGTCTATGGTTAAATCGTAGCTTATATCGTAGCTATTGAAACTTTGTGCTGTGCTTACTCCTTCTACCTTCTTTCTAACAACCACATCTACACTGGGGTACGAGCCCACGAGTTCCGTCCTGATTTCGCCCCAATGATCGAACACATTCTTTAAGAATCTGTTCACAATGGAGATACGGTCCTTGTTCAGCAGAATCATTTCATGGCTGAGGCAGTGACTCACGCTCTTTGCAAGTGATGCTGAAGTATGCTTAGTAATTTCGGAATTATTGAGGATCTTATAGCACAATTCTATGAATTGAAACAATATCAAGTGTAAGTAGTCCTGCTGTTGGCTCGAGCTTCTCAATATATGCTTCAAGCTAGTTTTAGTGTATTTCAAGTTGTCTTGTATGGGCAATTCTATCGAGTTTATTGAGATTATTGGCTCAGGCAAGTCTGTCAATATCTTTTTGAATGTAGCTCCAATACACCACAAGTCCCAATCATTAATCCATATTCTCTGATCACGATTTATGCACTGGAAAAGTATGTCAGTGTTCAGCTTATTACCTGGCTTATGAAAAATCAACTCTACCTTATCGGCATAGTTGTTTAAAATACTGAATATCTGGTAAAAATGATGGTGGAAGCTTTCATGCGAGAGTGTAGGGACGAAATTGGACAGCTTCAAACCTATCCCATCGTTCTCCAATAAATTATGCTTGTATATGTTTAAACTTATCTTTAATTTGGTTATGTCGACGTACTTCGATAATTCCGAGAGGTCTGCGCAACGAATGATCTTGGAGCTTGTAGTACTACTGTTCGAAATCATCGAGTCTAGTCCATTAGTTAGACTGAAATTATCAATCATTCTCTGCAACGACTGGATATTTTTCTTGGTGTTGAAGATCTGCGTGATGGACTTCACAAACCAACTATCATGAACGGTGTATATCTTTAGCAATTTGCTCAAGTTGTCGTACTTTTCATCATCCAAAAACTGCTTTAAGAACTTTATTCCCCAAACCCACAGGATCTTGTTTAGACCACAGTTGAACATCACCAAGGCGTAGGGCTCCAGTGGGAGGTATTTCATCATGGTGGGGATGAATGCGTCATAGTTTATGAGCTCTGTGGATGGGAGATACGAGGTATCGAATATAAATATGGGCAAATCAGTGTAGGGGTCCAACGAGTCTGATTTGTAAAATATCCTATCCATACTGTTGAGGGTAGCACGTAGCCAAAGTGAAAACGAGAACGAGAACGAGAACGGGAACGAGAACAAGAACGACAACGACGAAGATGTGGAAATGGTAGGGCTTGTAAGGTAAGTAGAGCTGTTTTTTTCGATTCCCCTGTTAATGAGCCTCTCTCTACTACTTGAATGCAGTCCTTTCTATATAATTTTTGCCTACTGGCTCCTTAATTCAACACCCTGTTTCTAATGTGCTTTATCACCTTAGATCTTGAAAAAAGACATACCGCTAAAAAATATTAACACAAATAGGTAAACAAAAGTGATCGAATAGGAAAAAATGCGAACTAATCCGCACTGGGTCACATGTGCAGCAACGCGCGAAATGGTTGCAAAAGGGAAGTGGTGATGGGCAGGTGAGAGGTGAGCCTATAAGGAATAGCGTGGGATCTTGGCTAGGGAGACTAGAATGAAGGTTATGAATGGGAAAAGAAAGGAGTTGATGCTTGTAACAGAGAAAATAGAAGCTGGCCAAAACGGCATCGTTGGCATTTTTTGCTTCTATTGATTTGGGTATAGGTCCGGTAGGTTGGGTGGCCTCTCTCACCCACACTCTCTAAGCTTACTAGGAAAGATAGGAAAGCATCATTTGTATCCACTGATGTAAAGGTTTCAGATCGAATCGATTTCTTGCCTAGTGTAAAGTTTTAAACGCTCAGGTATGTTTAAACTGACTACAATCATGTATCCTGTCCTCGTCTTGTGTCCTCAACTTATTTGGTGTACGAGCTAGCAAGAGGGACACTGAGAAGGCTGCGAAAAGATTGAGAAGGTTGCGAGAGAGACACACGGTACAATTAGCCACCACGAAACCCCAGATCCAGTAATAAAAGAGCTACTTGTTCCTGCTACGTCATACATATCCATCAGTACATCTGTCTAGACCACCACACTGTCTATCCCGCTGTTCATCCCGCTGTTCATCCCGCTGCATCCCTCCAACGAGCTGTCTCACATACTAGCCCACTTCAACCATTACTAACAGTTCTCTATATGCACACCACACTTGTATACACTCTACACAGTTCTATTCTCCTTCCACTCTCACCAAATCCTCCTGACACAAAGTCGTTGGTTATCGTTTGCCTTCCTCCGAAAAATCCAACGACAAGACGTTAAGTTAGCTGCTCAGTAACACATTTATTCAGTTCAAATTACCGGCATTCGAATCAATATGGCCGTCAAAGATGACTTGAAGGAGGATACCAAATCCAAACAAGCCAAAACAAAGCAACCCAAGGAAGAAGAACTCTCGGAAGAAGACCAGCATTTAAAGGATGAATTGGAAATGCTTGTGGAGAGATTGAACGAGTCGGATCATGACACAGAATTCTACGATCAATGCTTGAAGACTTTGAAAGATTTCATCAAGGACTCTACCACATCGATGACTGCAGTTCCAAAGCCATTGAAATTTTTAAGACCACAGTACCCTGTGTTGACTGAGATTTATGACAAATGGACCAAGAACTCCAATCACTCGGATGTTGTCATCAAGTTGGCTGATATCTTGTCTGTATTGGCTATGACTTACTCTGACGATGGTAAGAAGGAATCCTTGAAGTATAGATTGCTTTCATCAGAAATTGATGATACCATCGCTGACTGGGGTCATGAATATATGAGGCATCTTGCTTTGGAGATCGGTGAAACTTACCAAGAAAAGTTGGGAGTTGACGAAGATTTAATCCATCAATTAGTCCAGTTATCCTTGAAGATTGCACCTTTCTTCTTAAAGCACAACGCTGAAGCCGATGCAGTAGATTTGTTGTTGGAAATCGAGTGCATTGACAAGTTACCTGAATTTGTCGACGAAAACACTTACGCTAGAGTCTGCCTTTACATGGTTAGTTGTGTCCCACTCCTTGCTCCACCTGACGACTCATCCTTCTTAAATACCGCTTATTCAATTTACTTGTCCCACAATAAATTAACTCAGGCCTTGACTTTGGCCATGAAGTTGGACGATCCACAGCTCATCAAGCAAGTGTTTGAAGTCACTGATGACGAATTGATTCACAAACAACTAGGCTTCATTTTAAGTCAACAGATGCCAAGCTTCAAATACCCTGGTGACAACGAAGAAGTTCAAAACACCATCTCTAATATCAAATTGCACGAGTACTTTGCGTACTTAGTCAAAGAATTAAATCTCTTGGATCCTAAAGTTCCGGAAGATATCTATAAGTCTCACTTGGAAAATGCTAAGTTTGGTATTGGTACTTCTGGATCTATCGACTCTGCAAAGCAGAACTTGGCTGCTGCATTTGTCAACTCATTCCTTAACTTGGGTTACGGTGTTGACAAGTTGATCCAAACAGAAGAAGACAACAAGTCTTGGATTTACAAAACCAAAGGTAACGGTATGATTTCAACTACTGCCTCCTTGGGTTCAATCCACCAATGGAATATCAACGACGGTTTGCAGGTATTGGATAAATATACTTACTCTTCGGAAGACGAAGTCAAGGCTGGTGCTCTCTTGGGTACTGGTATTGTATCTGCTAACGTTCACGATGAAATTGAGGCTGCCTTAGCTTTGCTTCAAGAGTATGTCAACGATCCTAAGAAGATCTTGCAAACGTCCGCAATTAATGGATTGGGTATTGCTTTTGCAGGCTCATCTAACGAAGAAGTTTTGGGCTTGTTATTGCCATTAGTAAGTGATTTGGATATATCTATCGAAGTATCATCCTTGGCTGCATTGGCATTGGGTCATGTTTTCGTTGGTACATGCCATGGAGACATCACATCAACCATTTTACAGACCTTATTGGAAAGAGACTTCACCCAATTGACCAACAAGTTTGTAAGATTCTTGTCTTTAGGTTTAGGTTTGTTGTACATGGGTAAGACCGAACAAGTAGAAGACGTCTTAGAGACTATTGATGCTATTGAACACCCAATCAGTAAGACCTTGAAAGTCTTGGTTAATATTTGTGCTTATGCTGGTACTGGAAATGTATTACAAATTCAAAGTTT
Organism: Dujonia railenensis; assembly: GCA_935541525.1. Taxonomy (NCBI): domain Eukaryota; kingdom Fungi; phylum Ascomycota; class Pichiomycetes; order Serinales; family Debaryomycetaceae; genus Dujonia; species Dujonia railenensis. The sequence continues at coordinate 256,179 of CAKXYY010000008.1, read as the reverse complement.
GTTGCAAATGTGTACTGCCAAGCCAAAGGATGACAGTGAAGAAGAAAAGAAACTAGCTGAAAGCGAAGAAGACGCAGCCGTCGCCGCTGCCGCTGCTGAAGGCGCCGCTGAAGGTAGTTCTACTGATGCTGCTGCTCCTGATGCTACAGAAACTGCAGATGCAAATGATGTTGAAATGAAAGATTCCGAAGACAAAGAAGAGACCAAAAAGGAAGCCGAAGACAAGAAGGATGCATCTGCAACCACGGACGAAGAAGAAGAAGAATTATATCAAGGTTTTGCCGTCTTGGGTCTTGCTTGTATTGCTATGGGAGAAGAAATTGGACAAGATATGTCATTGCGTCATTTCTCACACTTGATGCATTACGGTAACCCATTGATCCGTAGAGCTGTTCCTTTAGCTATGGGACTTGTTTCCTCTTCCAATCCACAAATGAAGGTGTTTGATACATTATCACGTCATTCGCATGACCCAGATTTGGAGGTTGCACAGAATGCTATATATGCTATGGGTCTCGTTGGTGCTGGTACAAATAATGCAAGATTAGCACAATTATTGAGACAATTGGCATCTTACTACATCAAATCGACTGATACATTGTTTATGGTCAGAATTGCACAAGGTATTTTACACTTGGGTAAGGGAACATTGTCATTGAATCCATTCAATAGTGAAAGAACCATCTTATCAAAGGTTTCATTGGCTTCGTTGTTAACCATATCAGTTGCATTATTGGACCCTAAATTCTTCATTTTAAGTGATTCCAACACTGCAACCAGTCATCAATTATTGTACTACTTGACCCCAGCTATAAAACCAAGAATGTTAATAACAGTTGACGAATCATTAAACCCAATTAAGGTGAATGTCAGGGTTGGGCAGGCTGTTGATGTGGTGGGACAAGCAGGTAAGCCTAAGACCATCACTGGTTGGGTAACTCAATCCACACCAGTTTTGTTAAACTACGGAGAAAGGGCAGAATTAGAAAACACCGAAGAATGGATCAGTTTGAGCAATGCCTTGGAAGGAATTGTAATCTTGAAGAAGAACCCAGAGTATATGGAGGTTGATAACTAGACTCAAGTATACTAATGTGTATGGATATATTTATAGATATATTTATATATGTAGATGAAAGAAAAGAAAAGAATAAAATCATAATAATAATAATAAATAGATAACGAACCTGGCTTGTAGACTGTATGGCATATAACCCTTATTGTTATTTCGATAATTTGTATATTATACGGTTCTATAGACTATGAGATAGTAACAATTGAAGTGAAGTGGGTGTTTTTGGACTTGGTAGCATTCCTAATTTTTTATTTGGTTATCCCTTTTTGTTTTGCCTTTACTAGATGTTGGTCCTACCCAGCGCAGTCGCAGTGACCAGGCAGCACTATATTACGCAGAACCATGGCTTCAGTAATACTACAACTAGGCAACAACTGGGTCCATGGATCAGACAGTGGCTAAGCGGTGACAGCAGCAGCAGCAGCAGCAGTTGAACACACTAGGCAAATTCTTGTGCCTTACCCGCCATCAACAAACCAACGATCAACCCGAACAAACCCAACACCGATCCAAAAATTTCAATAACCAAAATCTTCACGAAAAGCGAAGAGTCGGCGGCATCCGAGATAGCGGCTGTGGAGCCCGTGATACCAACAGCTATACCACAAATTAAGTTTGAAAGTCCAACTGTCAACCCAGCCCAGAAGAGCGAATACCCAGTGTATAAATTTTCCTTCGTGTACAATTCAGAAGAGGCAACACTGTTCAACTTAGCTGAAAACACAATCGCCATGATTAACCCGTAGATTGCCACAACCTCACAGAAGATAATGGAGATCAAATTCTTGGTAGTGATACGTGGAGCCTTGACACCGGCTCCGATAATTGATGCACCTGTGATAAAGATCCCCCAGGCAGCACCAATGACTGAAAATCCAATACAACTGGCGACTCCCAAACTTGCCCACATATAAGGAGAAGTGCTTTCGAGGAACCATCCAACGTTGAAGGATTCACCTGACCCTGTGAAGAGCATGTAGCCCCCCACGGTTAAAAGAGAGGCTGTAACAAGATAAGAACCAACAGACATGATAAGCGGACGTTGAAAAAGATGAGAAAGCAGCGGTCAATTGTATTCAGAACTGTCTAGAACTGCCCTCCTTCGATAGCGATAAAAGTTGTTGATAAATTAATTTGGTAGGTGAGAAAATGCGGCAAGGGAAGGGACTATATACAGGAATCTAATGATGAAAAGCGAATGGAGTGGGCAGGAGTGCATAGTAGCACAAGCTGAGAGATAGGGACATAGGCAGAGGAGAAGGAGGAAGAGGACTGACCGTTTGGGCTGGAGAGGTGGTTTTGGGGATTTTGGAGAAGGAAACTGAAATTCAAGTGGACGTGGGATCGGCGTGAGCTATTTATTTTCATGTTTTTAGAGGTGGAAGGTAGAAATGACGGAGGGTTATTTTTCACGGTTATCTGCTCTTCGAAGAGTGAGCGCTAGGTTCCGGTGAGATTGGCGTCAATTTTGTGATCGGTTTCCCAATTCGCAGCCAAATTTTATGCACACCCAGAGAAGCAGAAAGTGTAAGGGCCAGGAGGAAGTGTTTGCATGGGTTATTTTGCTCCAAAACCTTAGTCAAGGATGGCTAAAATTGAGCCAATTGCTTCTCTCCCACTCTTGTTGTGAGCAGCATTTGCTGTGCGTGTTCGCTTGGGGCTTTCGAGCAAGACAGCTTGCGCTTAGCAGACTTCAGTTGCTTTCTACAGTGTTCATTGAGAGTAATTTCTTCCCTTGTTTTCGAAATCTATACACTAAATTGCATAAACAAGCACCATTTTTTTTTTTTTGGGCTGAGCTCCGGTCCTCCATTTCATACATTATGCTTTGATCCAGTTCCTTATTACATTCCTTCTGCTTCATTTACTGTTCTCATTACGCTAACCCTCTCTAGCTCAAATATTTCGACAATTCGAACTTCCCGCTCTTCAATGCATCGTTGGCTATTTGCCTGATCTTCCTTTGATTTGGCTTTAAATCATCAGTGATGTCAAATTCCTCTAAACCCATGGATTGCAAACCTTCTCTATCTGGAATATCTTTCACATCTGCTCCCTGGAATTCTACAGTATCTTTAGGAAGTTGTGACCGATAGTCCTCTGGAGACACATTTCTTGTAAACGCATCCTTAGTATCAAGTAAGGTGGGGATGTTCGTAATCGACAATGGTGTAACACCATAGTAAAAGACACTGGAGTGCCCACTTCCATTGTGCTCCTTATCCACTTCATGGAGAATATCAGCATGCCAGAATACAAAGTCACCCTTGTTAACGTCTGGAATTCCTACGACTGACTTGGCTTGATTAAGATGTGGGTAAAACTCATCTAGCAAAAACAACTGACCAGTAGATGGAGTGGCACCTGGGAATTTTGGTGTTTCCAAGTCGATCTCATAGTCATCCAAATTACCAGATTCGGGATCTTTCCAAAATAATGGTCTAAGGAGAACGTAAGTGATTGCCAATTTCAAGCTAGGCAAGACCTTTAAAGTTCCTTCCCCAGTCTTATTGTTACTTAATGCCAACCATCCTTGTAAAGTACGGAAAGACGAACAAATGGTTGGTCTTTTTGTATCTAAGTAGGTGTACAAATCCTCATGAGCAAACTGCCTTTCGTCCAACTTGAATGGATCCCAGTCTTCCCAGTTACCCTCAAAGATTTCCTTGTAAGTGGCTCTATACTTTTCATCTTCCCATCTCTCGATAGATCCAGAGTCAAGATGCAACTTTAATGCTGCAGACTGGCCAGGTTCTCTAATCCTGATACGATCTCCGTACACAATGTTTGTGTCAAGGTCAATCAAGGAATTTTCTTCATCTTCGACATAGAATTGGTTCGACATTGCCTTAAATAGCTTGCGAACGTTGTCGTGGTTCCTTGCTTCTGATTGGGGTTTGGTCCAGAACAAATTGTACCATGCAGCAGGGTTAGGGTAGGTGTAACCAGCAGTTTCAGGATGCTCTTTGCAAAAGTCTGTTAACTCATGAAACCACTTGTCAATCTTTTGCTCATCAACTAATCCTTTGACCATAAGGGCACCTCTTTCTTTGAATAACTTTGAAGCTGAATCTGGGATTTGGTAGTTGTTCTTGCGAATATCTTCCCATTGAACCAGTGGGACATACGAAGAACCCTGCGTAGAAATCTTGGTAACTTCGCTTTCAAGAGCTATCAAAAGTCTCTTCCAGGACTCCTTGACTGCAGAAACATCCTGCTTTCTGACTAATCTCTGCTTAAGTTTTGAATATACAGGGTCGAGATCTGGTGGTGTATGAATATTCGAATCTGGTGAAATTGCAGCAATTGGAGCCATTATTGTATTAGAGCTTAAGAAACTAAATGTGAATTGCTAGTTGTAAATAGTCAGTATAAGGCTGTCGTAGAGAAACAGCAGACAAATGGTGATTCATTGTGAATTCGAGTGTTATTTATATATTACACACCAAATACATTGCATAGTTATGTCACAAGAGGATTGCAACCATATTCCATATCGAACTCTGCGATCCCCGGAAGAGTATCCTAAGTGGGCTAAGCATCCGCGAATGCTCGCTATTTCTCCTCAAACAGGCGCTAAATTTCTTGCTTGCTGCGAAATTTGCTTTCGGAATTTCATTTTTGCTTCCGGAGAATTCATCCCAGAGAGGGAATCCATCCCATGGATTAGGGGAAGGGTCCATGATTTGTGGGGTAAAACTACAAGAAAAGCCCACAAAAGGCATTGGAATGCAAGAATTCTAGTAACTATTATTTCTTTTAATAAAATTTCTCTTGAATAGACTGCTTGGTGCACGCAACAGGTCTATACTTTGATTCTTTAAAGTATTTCTACATTCTATAACGTTTACATGCGGGGTCACAAACAAGTACTACTCTTCTACTATCTGAATTCAAGAGATGGAGGATGTTGAAGGTATGCCATTTCCTTACTCTATTATTGTTTTGATTCTATAACAGTGGCAGCTCTTGCAGAGCACTGGAGTGTGGAGTACTCAAGACATCTGGGAGTCCCATGAAAACCCCGTTGTCAAACAAGTCCATTTGCAAAGAACCAAAGTAATCGTCATAGGAAAGAGTATTAAAATCCATGGTGGGAATCCGTGACAAGCTTATACTTGAGTTATCTATTGTCGGCTGGTTTTGAGTTTGCTCGACAAACTGCTCGGAGGTCGTCTGCCCTGAAAGAGCGCCATCTTGTAGAGAAGCAGCATCAAAGTTAGTCTCACCTTCATCCATCCTTATTTTCTTATTTTGTACTTCCAAGTTTTCAACACCTATCTTGTGCTTCAGTTTTCCCCCACCACCTCTTGTCTTTCGTATAAGTTTCTCTTCAAAATCCCTGGAAAGCTTACAAATTTCATCCACAATCCACCATTTGCTAGAATATTTCTCCAACGCTGCAAAAAAGTCATGTAGTTGGTACACATATGAAGCAGGGGTGCTAGCGGGATATTCAAATGTCTCCTTTTCAAGTCCGTTCCCGTCGCTCCTCCGTAAAATACTCTTGGCCTTTCGTTTTAAAGAAACTGCCATGGCCAATGAAAGACACCAGGGCAAAATGGGGATATTCATCATCAAACTAGGCTCCTGGTGGTTAATATACCATAAGATATTTTGCGACGCCTGGAATGCTATCGAATCAGGGATACTATTCGGAATATGTTTGTTGTCATACTTAGATTTTTGAGATGCTAAGATGATTACGTTATTCACTAGTCTTGTTAATAAATGAACAGTTGATGCCATGTACGTCTCAACTCCTTCATTGTTAGGTTCCACCTTTTCTTCCTCACAGAGACGAAACTCATTTTCTTTGAATTCATCCATGTTATATACTTCATTTCTGGGCTTCACTGTTTCTCTTTTGAAAGGTCTATAAATGTCTTCCAACATATTTTCTAAAGATTTGGCTACTTGAGTCAATTTCATTAAATTGATATTTTTCGGGAGATCAATATTGAAGTCTTTTTGTCTAATGAAGATCGATCTGCAGTTAATTAAAGCATTAAATCTATCGAATATGAAACAGATCCACCACAAGTTATTTAAATGGGAAATTTTCTCCGCTTCCAATTCCAGTAACTGACGCTTCATGTGGATTCCCATCAGAAAGGCCAAGTTAATAGCGTCAGTAAGATCGTGTGAGGCTTGCTCATTACCAAATCTATCATATCCGAAGTGCAAAGAGAGAAGTAAAGTAGTTGCCAATCTCGTCAATTTATCATAGTCACCCAATTGCGGAAGAACCAACAAGAGTTGTCTAATTTTATTTTCAAGGTCTCCAATGTAATCAATGTAAACAGCGTCATACAGACTGCCTGGCATCAGAAGGAGCCCATTTCTTACGAACATTGCTGATAAAATCGTGCTTGCAGAGCTATCCTTCAGGATAGCCAAAATCAATGCATAGAGACAAATGCTTGGTAAGAGATCAGCATAGTACTCTTCCCAAAAGGACAGCGGGTTCATAATTGGGAACACAGAGTTTATCTTGGTGAAGTAAATGTCGATCAACTGTCTAACTTCCACTGGCGTGAGCGCATAAGTTCCAGAAGTTAAAGAGAATGCATTTATCGAAGCCAAGTAATCATAAGTCCTCTTATCTCTTATATGGTGGGAATTAGATAATTTAATGGAAACACTAGTCGAACTGTGCAACGATCTAACATTCGAATCATCTCTGGGTTGATTCTTTTCATTTCCGGAGAGCTTATCCTTATAGCCAACATGGATTCCTGATTCATGCCAATACGTCTTATCGCTAATTTTGTCATTTATTACCACCTTGGGGTGATCATGGAACACATATTGATATGCCCGTTCCTCCAGCATACCCGATACATTAAAATTAAACTGTTTCTTAAGAAAGTATGGAGTAATCATTCGGACATCTACAATATCACTTGGTGCATATGGAAACTGAAGCTGCGATTGTGTAAGCTGTTGGCCTACCTGGGCCTCTTGCTGCTGCTCTACAATTGAAGGCTCAGGCGTTTTAGACTTAGCAATTTCATCCGCTTTTGCCTTGACTAATGAACACCCACTCTTACTCTTTATGCAATTGGCGCATCCATCGGAGCCCTCCACAAACAGACACTTGACTCTTTTCACCCTACACCTTTCGCAACATCGAAACACTCTCTTTCTGGTTTTATAGTTACTATCAAAGGCTGGAAACACAAACATCGAATGGAATGCAAAATATAGACGTTAGTACGATTAAGATCAGTGGTAAAAGAATAAACTACAACATTCGAACTGCTTCGTTCTCGTTAATCATGCTTTATTTTCCATGTCGAAGCCGCACGTACTTCGGAAAAATTGGAGAAACGAAGTGATTCGCTTGGGCCCCGTGATAGTCTTTGATGGTGATATACACCTTTAGATGCCGAATTTAGGACATGCTTCTGTGAAATAGTATTATGAGCTTTTAAAGATGTAATCTAGAGGAGAAATCCGATTTTCAGGCCGATTTGTACTGTAGGTGTATCTCGGGCCTACCTTGGGTGCAAATCTTCGGTGATGGAGCAGATTGAGCGAGAATTACCACGAATGAAGGACGTTCAGCCTTAACACCGCACACAGACTTCAAGTTCACGTGTGCTTCCAGTGACACTGAAGTAGCGTATGAGAGCCATCTCTTGATTTTGTAACAGAGTCTCTCTCTGAGCAAGCGCCTGCTGCCCTGGGTGTGTCGTGGTGTGTAGATAGCAGATCCATCGATCCTGCACATTAGTCTAACATGGCTATCAAGATGAGGAAGGGCCACCCTGCCTTAGCAATATACTGGTTTCTTTACCAGCGTACCATGACCACTAACCATAGACCTACATTGGAAGCAAAGCGAGGTAAGTCGCAGTCTATACGAGATACTATTTCTCATTCTAGAGCCTTGCCCCAGCAAACCCAGTTGAAGTACAGATCTGATATAAGCATAGAAGAAGGTACTCGAGCTGTGGAAGAATTAAAAGCAGAGTTAAGCGGAAATAAAAGAATAGCCACAGAGAGCTTAGTACCCTTGAAAAGAAGAAAAGAAGATGAAGTAATAATCCCTAAAGAAACGAAAGAGTTAATAACTGCTTCCTCCAGGGGCGATGACGAGGCAGAATCTGACTCAGAAGTACCATCGGAGTCAGAGTCGGGGTCCAGCCTGAGCTACGATTCTCAATCAGATTCTGATTCAGATGATGAAGACGAAACTGCTGCTCTAATAAAAGAGCTACAGAATATCAGAAAGGAAAGGGAAATCAAAAAGAAAGAAGAAGAGGCAAAAATTACCAAAGATGCCGTTTTGACGGGTAATCCTCTATTAAATATAGCTTCACCCTCGACTAATAGCACCGGAGTAAAGAAAAGCTGGAGAAACAGTACTGCTTTCAACTCAAAATCTTCGGCAATGAATGAGACCGCTAAAAACGACGATGAAGCTTACACCAATAACTCATTGAAATCCGATACTCATAAGAAGTTCATGTCTAAGTACATACGATGATTCTTCTAGATCCACAGCAAGTCCTGGCTACTAGAAGATCACATTTGTTCTAATCATTTTACAGAGGGCCCTCCCTAATTGTATCAGAATTTTTTTTTTAAAGCTTCTTTTAGTTATATAATATACACATACAGAACTATTATCAAATTAATGCTAACATTCTTAATTTTTTATGGATGGCAATATGCCAATTTTCACTAGGTTTTTCTAGAAGAAGCCCCATAGCGGCTGGCTTTCAGGTTCAATTATTCTACTTGACGACTCAATCTAGCATTTAGGTTAGCAATTTCTTCCTTCAAAGTTGCTTCCTCGACAGTCTTGACTAATTCCTTAGTGCACTTGGCGATATCAAATGAAATACCAGCCAATCTTTGTTTGAAATTCTTATCAGCAAAAGTAGCATCGGATTCATCAGGATTAACCTTACACAAAATATTCATACGGTGACTGCAATCCTCCAAACTTCTAACGACCCAACTACCATGCTCCTTCAATTGGGCATTACGGGTTTGGTTCATAGACGTATTGGTAGCTTCTGTCATTTGTGATATAACATTTGTGATAGCCCCAGCCTTACTTCTCAATACATCCTTAGTGACTTGTGGATGCTTAATAGCCGATAACAATGACTGAGTTGTGGAAATGACTTTAACAGTTTGATTTTCTAAATAGAGTAAAACTTGAGTTAACGTGTTATCTGGATCGTCAATATCGAACAAATCAACATTGAATGTTGCTGCAGCCATAGACTTACGGTACTCTTGTCTTTGTCTTGCTTCTTCTTCTTCTGGGTCCTCTTCTTCACTTTCATCGTCGAATTCATCATCATCATCTTCATCGTCATCATAAGTTGTATTGAGATGCGCAACTTGAGCGGGCATAGGCGATATGTTGACTGATTTCTTAACTGGAGCGATTGTATCTACAGCTTTGCTTGATGCCTGTGGCGACTGGAAAGTGCTGTGGAAGCTGGCCTTGGAGTCAGCTTTTGAATCTGTAGATTGAGTCCTTCCCAATGATTTTGGTTCATCAATATTAACCATATTTACTTTGTGCTTCAGGAAATTCATTACTGATGACTTAAGTTCTTTAGCAGGAGTGATAGTAGCAGTCTCACTCTCATTTTCATCTTCGTCAATGTCTCCGTTTTCCTGGGAGCCCAACTTTTGTCTGATAGACAGGAAGAATCCTTTACCTGAATCTGATTTCACCGATGAAATAGAATGGTTATCATTGTATGGCGTAGTTTGATTAGTTGAGTTTAAATCTCTCTCAGCCATAGTATCGTTTACTGAAGTGTCGACCTTTTCATCAGAGTTATTGAGATCTTCATTGTTGTCAGCTGACACAAGCTTCTCTCTTAAACTTTGAAAAATTCCTTTTCCTACTGGCTTTGGCTCAGATTCTTCAATTTTATCTTTCCTACTACCATTGGCCCTGAATGCTCCAGACAATCCCCTGTCTTCTTCTGATACCTTTTTGAGACTTTCTGGAGATCCATTGATGCCTCTAGTATAGTCATCATTTCTCGGAGAAGTTTCGAATTGTTTCACCTTGTCAAATATACTATTATTTGATTTTGTAGGTGTGATTCTAGATGGAGAACTGTTCGGAGATGATTCTGCTTGATTACTTAACCTTTTGGACAAATATGCAACACCTGATCCAATTTGTGCCCTGGGTGGAGTACCCTTTGGCTTTGGTGTTACTTCCGGTTCAACTTCTTCACGTTTTCTATCAAACCTCGAACTTAAAGATGAGATTCCTTTGGCCCTAGAAGAAGCATTTGAATCATTATCCACCTGGGTTGGAATTATTTTTGGAACAATTATTTCATGTCTATCGTTAGTTGGGCTCAAATTGCTTTGCTCTCTCAATCTATTTGCCATTCTCAAAGGCCTGACTCCGCTGTTTATCGCTTCATCATTCTTCTGAATGACTTTTAAACCACCACCATACTTGTTATCGCCTATTTCATTGATGTTCAACTTGGAGATTGAAATTAAGTCGCAGAGACAAAAGCAAATTTCTCCCAAGGATCTCTCAACAATGACTTTTGGTAAAATATTAGAATATACGGCGTAGTATCTAGTTGAAGTCAAAGCATAACTAACCGCTTCTCTAAGTAAAATAGAGTTCTCATTGCTATTGAGACTTGCATCGTCACCTTGAGCTGCAATTGCATTGGCAGTTACAGATATTTTAGAGATCTTTTCGAAAAGGAAATCAGAATCAAACGTATCATCATTGTCAAGATAGTTCAAGAAAGTTTCCACAAAGGCTAGAAGGTCAGCAACTAACTTGAACGATATTGAACCTTGGGGTGAAATAAATGGCTTTAAATCATCACTTTTCATAATTTTAGTCTGCAAATCCTTGGAAATATGACCAGAACGGACTTCTTCATATTTCAGTTGCCATTTAGCCACATCCATCTTTAGATCAATGACAGACTGCTCACCTCCCTTTTTAACCGCAGATCTACTAGTATCGATGTTACCCAATTGTTCGAGCAATCTTTCTACGTCCTTTTTGACAGCTCCAGAGTTAGCTGAGCCGCTAATTTGGGTAGTAGGAGAGCCTTGATCTAATTGAATTTGCTTTTGTTGCAATTGCAGTGCAAAATCGGTGGATGCAGTACGCTGTTGTCTATCCTTAGATACACTGTTCTTCAAAGACTGGTTTTCCAATCTAAGAGCACCAAGGGATGACTTCAAAGTTTCATACTCAGTTTTGTGGATGTAATTTAGTTGATTATCTTCTATTTTCTTATCGTAAACATCCTTTTCAGTTAGCCATTGGTTCTTGGATGAACTCAATTCTTCTAATTCTTTACTTAACTCTTTGTTTTGAGTATTTGAATAATCATACTCTTCTTGGAGAAGTTTGATCTTGGACTCGAGGTGATCTTTGTCATGTTGAGCTTCTTCAAGCTTAGCCTGGAGGGAGTTCACCAATGTGTCAAGCTGAGAATTCTTTTCATTGAGTTCCTTCAACTCGGCAACCGACTTTGATGAGACGGGTTCGACGGCACTAGCAGCTGAAGCTCCCGATGCAAAGCCGGCTGCAATACCTGCACCATTGGCATCTCTACCGTTTCCAGTGTCACCAACGATAGATCTCTTATTTACGCCGTTAAAACTGTCATCATGAGCACCATTGAGGTCTTCTTCGTCGTCTTCTTCATCACTCGACCAAGTCAAGTTAGCCTTCGACGGAATAACGGTCGTAGATTGCACACCAATGGAAGGCTGATGGTCAGTCTGTCCACGAGGCAGTTCAGATATCAGATGCTGTTGTTGTCTCATCAGCGAGGCACTCTGCATCAGTTGGTGTGGTTGCTGTTGTTCCTTCAGCCCTCTAGTGCCAATAGAAACGTTTCTCGAGTGGTCGAAGGAATTTATATGACTACCAACATCTGCAGATTGCTGACGGTTATGACTGAATGATTGGTTACTGTGACGGCTGTCCGAAGATGTGGACATGGTATTGTGCGAGTTTGTCTTGTTATTATTATTGTTATTAGTATTAGTATTGTTAGCATTCACGGCCGGGACGTGGAGGTTTCTACGCTCAATTTCGTACGAGATGTCCAGGACCAAATCTTTAAACCTCGATTGGGGTAAGGAGCTTAACTTCTGTCTCGCTTGATTTCTCTTCGGGTGGAACGAGGACTTGGGAAGAAGGAAGTCTGGTTCTCCCCTCGACTCGTCTATTCTTCGTCTCAACTCGTCATACACATCAGTACTCAATTCTCTGAATTGGGCGCCAGAAAGCTTCAATAACTTTTCTCTGGCTCGGGCCGCTCTTGAAGAGTTAGTTCGGGTCTTATTGCTCAGATCATCTGAAATCTCCAAGAACTGCTTAAGCATCTTGTGATGGAGCACAAGGTCCCTCTCACTCATGTTTCGTTACTTAGGCGCTACAAAGACTGCGGGGGTGTACAAGTTGTAATAAAATATGAAAGCTCCTAGCTAAGAATGCTCCTGTGTTGTTACACTTTCACTTAAGGATTTTCCCTTCTGTGAATTCTGAACAAAATATTTTTTTTGTGACAGTTCAGCGTGTTTTTTTTTTTTTTTTGTTTTTCTCACCGCAGATTTTGGTGCGTAATGAAAGGGGAAAGTTCGCATGAGCTGCTAAGTTTAGGGAAGAAAGGCACTAAGCATGCTAAGCGATGGGAAGAGATGATGCGAGAGAAAGGGCAGAGACAAAAGGTACAAGAGTGACGAAAACGGCAGAAAGGAGTGTGTTTACACGGTCTAAGAGATGGTTAGAGCAGTTTGAGACATGTTTGGGGACGGAAAACGAAGGGTAAGTCCCTTTTTGATGCACCTTCTTGTTTCATTTATCGTTGTTCCTTGGTTCCTTTTCGCTTCCCTTGGTGCATTCCTCAAACAATTACGCTCACTAAATTTTTCTTTTTTCCAGTATCAAATTGCGACCAACCCCCCCCAAAATGACGCGACTCAATTTCTGGCTTACAATAAAATTAAGGTATATGGATCTGCTACATACAGAATGTGGCAGGGGGCTACATGCCAAAGTCTTTGTACCGTTGGGGCCACTTTTAACACTTTCACTGGTGCAGCACTTGCTGTGCTTTGTTTGTTTCCTAACAGGCCTGTAGATGCTAAGTTGTATTGTTTTCTGTTCCACTTGTTCAGCATTGTTTGTATTTTTTTTTAGTTTTTTTTCTTTTTTTTGACGTGTTTTTTTTTTGTTGTTTAGCGTAGTCGGGCGAGCCAGTGAAAATTATTCCAAGCCTTAGGCTGTGAAATTAGAGCGTGGTGTATGCAGGTACGATTTGCACCCAGTTCCGTGGCTAGAGAGGGCAGAAGGGTAGAGCTAGGGCAGGAGGGTCAGGAATGGGCAGAAGGATAAGACATGGACAGAAGGGTGTCAGCTTGGTATCGGCTCAGTCCGTGCTAGTTGACTCGCCGAAACAGGTTTGACGTCTGTTTCAAGATTGCTCACTTTTAGCGCTGCGACACAATCTTGTGTGGAGCGTGAGGTTATGCCGATTCTGGTCAGAAGATCGTGCTACTAGCTAAACCAGCTGTCTCAAAGTGTGAGCATTTCTGTTTCACTACAGATTAAGTTTCAGACACCTTCCAAGTGCCTTATATCGTACATTTGATCAGACTACGCTGATCTACTGTAACATCCCCTCCTTCTCAGCCTTTCGTTTTACCTTTATGCCGCAGAACTGAAACATCTTGTGAAAATCTGTCTAGTCTTGTGACCAAACTGGGTCAGAATGCTGAGACACAGATGAAGCATCACTACGATTTCTTAGAGAGTAATATGCTTTTGTCTTCCATTTCCTTTTCTCTTGCTCCTCGTATTGTACAATCCCTAGGGCCCATGTTGTAGAGTGTCCACTTGAATCGGGGTTTCAGCCCATTCTCTCCGTACCTACACACAGTTTCGCCTATAGCGGCGTCCCTATACACCGATTCACCTACAATGGCATTGTCACCTGGCCCCCATCTAGTCGCTAATTACTTTTCGTCGTTTCTAAATACACGCTATGTACAATGTAATCTAATTCGTCAACTTTCTCATCTCTTCTCCCTCATCTTATTTCGGCCCACTATCTCTGTCTCACTTTTCCTGGATCCGACTCTTTATGCTATGTTCCCGCTACTTCTTGAGACTGCTTCGCTGTTTCAGAAAACTTTCTCTACTTTTATCTTTCGTCTATATATCACCACGTCTTATGTTCTGCTCAACAAATTCATTGGCTATGTTCTCAATCAGAGGAGTACCTTCAATGAGCTTCTCTTCAATGAAATTTTCGGCTGCTGTCTTACCATGACTGAACCCGATAGCACCAATCAAAGCAAACATCATCTGCCCACTCACCTTCAATTCACCACTTTGAGCAAAGCTCAAGTTATGATTATACGATTTCCAAAACATCACGGTGTTTAATTTATTTACTTGTGCAAAAATGGCCAAAGGTTCTCTTTCACCCAAAGCTCTAGGCAATGGCATCCCAATGGAATCTAAATTCTTACCGTTAATGGCAGTTTCAGTGTTTGTGGTGGGTTTGTTTGTAATGTGTTTGAGACAGTATAAATTATACAATTTGCTTCCGAGGGCGGCCAATTTTTCGTTGTATGGCTTGATTCCATTTCCAAACGACTTGTGAGTTAACACTTGGAGTAAGAGGTTGTCAGATATGGGGTATGATGAGCCGAGAAATGTCTTGAGAGGCTGCAAATTCTCCTCAGTGGTCCCGTATACAGACCCACTTTCAGTTTTGAAGATTTCTTCTGGGTTTCTCTTAAGTCCTCTAACTCTTTTGCCGGAATGTAAGTAGATAGATCTGGAAAAAGTAGTTTGGCACAATCCTCGCTGGATGTGATTTACCTGTTTGAACATTGCTGACTTAAAGCTCTGATGTGAATTACCGCAGAGGTGAGGTTTTCTCTAGTGTTTTCTTAGACCGGCCGGGACTATTCTAATGCCTTTGTCTTTTACTAAACAAGGTCTCTACACAAGTCTACGCTTTGGTTTCGATTCAGTTTCATGGCCTCTTTTTTGCAATTTTTTTTTTCTTTCGGTGAAAAATTGTGCACAGTGCGGCTTTGTGTAATTTTCACTCTAGCGACTACATGCAGGACCACCAAATTTATTTCTCTCTATCAACAGGCGATGGGATGGATGGGATGAGATGAGGTAGAGGTACAGTGATCTACAGATTGACATTGTTTACAAGACTACTAATAGTGGGACGTCAACATGGATATATTTAGAATATTGAGCAGAGGTGCTTCGTTGAAGAAATCGAAGAGTGTCACCACTGACTACTCATTACCTTCAGACACTCAAGTGAGCAGCCAAAAGAAGAAAGAAGAATCCATCAAGCATCAGGTTGACAAAGAAACAGACTTCTTCCATACCAAAAGCCACCATAGTTCTGAAGCCAAGGACGATAAAATAGACAGAGAAGTGGCAGAGGGTGACAAAATTCCACCTCCGCAAATCTCAAACCAAGATGAAGCAGCCCTTTTACGTAAGGCTAACAAATCCAAGGTCACTGGGTTGGACATCCCTTTGCCCATCGGTTCGTTCCAAGATTTAACTTCCAGATTCCAATTCGAGAAGAAGCTTCTCTCAAATCTCATTGAGGCTGAGTTCGTGGAGCCTACGCCGATCCAGTGTGAGTCCATCCCTATTGCATTGAACAACAGAGATCTCATTGCCTGTGCCCCAACAGGTTCTGGTAAAACATTAGCATTTTTGATTCCATTAATCCAAGCCGTTTTGGACTCGCCAAAGCCTTCCAAGCTCCACGGCATTAGAGGGTTAATAATATCGCCCACCAATGAATTGGCTACACAGATTTTCCAGAACTTAGAAGTCATTTCCAGATCGTTTCTATCCAGTAAGAAGTTGAACATTGCCATCTTGTCTAAGCAGTTGGCCAACAAGCTCAACAACAACATTATAAATTCGTCTAAGTACGATATCATAGTGTCCACTCCATTAAGATTAATTGATATCGTGAAGGCTGGAAAGATAGACCTTTCGAAGGTGGAGCAGCTTGTTATCGACGAAGCTGATAAGTTATTCGACCATGGATTCGTGGAGCAGACAGACGATATATTGTCACACTGTACTAATAACAGCATCAGAAAGTCTATGTTCTCTGCAACTATCCCATCTTCAGTGGAGGAAATGGCGCAGTCCATAATGAGGGACCCCATTAGAGTGATCATCGGACACAAGGAAGCTGCTAACAACACCATTGAGCAGAAGTTGGTGTTCACAGGTAACGAGGAAGGAAAATTATTGGCTATTAGGCAGATGATCCTGGATCTGGAATTCAAGCCCCCAATTATCATATTCTTGCAATCTATCACCAGAGCGAAGGCATTGTTCCATGAGTTGCTCTACGATAAGTTGAATGTAGATGTGATCCACGCAGAAAGAACCCCCAAGCAAAGAGACGAAGTTATCAAAAGATTCAAAAAAGGTGACGTTTGGGTGCTTATAACCACAGATGTGTTGGCTAGAGGGGTTGATTTCAAGGGAGTCAACTTGGTTATAAATTACGACGTGCCTCAGAGCGCCCAGGCTTACGTTCACAGAATTGGTAGAACTGGAAGAGGTGGTAAGGTTGGTAAGGCAGTCACCTTTTTCACCAAGGAAGATAGCTTGGCCGTTAAGCCTATTTTGAACGTCATTAAGCAGTCAGACAACTCTAACTCCACCTACAGTGCATGGATGGAGGATTTAGACAAGCTCACCAAAAACGAGAAGCAAAAGATCAAGCAACACTCTGTGAAGAGAAAGCAGATCAGTACTGTGCCAAAGGTGGTGAAACAGAAGAGAAAGCGTAGAGAAGATATGATAGAGGGATCCAAAAGAAGAAAGGAGGAGGAAGCCAAAGCAGAGAGCTGAGCTGCAGCAAGTGCTGAAGCGAAGCCGAAGAGGTTGCTATACCAATATAGTACATGTGTACACCTTAGTAGCAAATAGACATACCACTAACTCAGTCAGAAGCGA